>CM053503.1:122210217-122229204 GCA_028627145.1 Eidolon dupreanum
TTGAATGTGGAGGGGGAGAGAAATAAAATGGGAAAAATTCAAACAACCTGGAAGGCCAATACCTAAAGGCAGACTCCAGCCCCAGGACCCAAACCTCATACAGTAGCTCTCTGCCTTTGGGCACCGTTCACAGCTTCTTAAGATGATAGGCTGTAGTTCCCTACTACTCTGGTTGTGTGTTCTTCTAACTTCTTGTGTCTTTAACTTGACCAGCAGTGTGAGAGAGGCAGTCAAGGCAATCTGTGTGGCACCTGTGGCAACAGACACTAGAGATTGCCTGCCATTGGGAACAGGGATAGCTGCTAAGACCTGAAGGAACTGACACCAATTACCTAGAATGTCTTAATGTCAGCAGGACTCTACTGCTACTATCTTTTATACATAGGTGTAGAATAAAAGATTTCCGTGCTGGGAAATCCCCAGCAGGATAGTCGTCTGAGGATGAGTTCCCTCCCAGCATCCTGGCAGCTTAATGATGACCTGAGAGAGAAAGGCAAGAGCAGGTCATCTGAATCAAGTGATAAGAAGTGGATTTTAAGACTTAGTGTTTCAGTAATGTGTGCTGGAATCAAAATGTCTCTATTTTTGTATGCTACATTGTAAAAGATTATTACATCACCACCTTAAGATGTCTCTTGTTTGCTATCCTAATTAAATTTGCATTTTTCTTTATAATAGAATATGGATTGTGTTCAGTTCCATTTGAAAGTAAGCTTTATCTAGTTGGTGGACAAACTACAATCACGGAATGCTATGACCCTGAACAAAATGAATGGAGAGAGATAGCTTCCATGATGGAAAGGAGGATGGAGTGTGGTGCCGTCATCATGAATGGATGTATTTATGTCACTGGGGGATATTCTTACTCTAAAGGAACGTATCTTCAGAGCATTGAAAAATATGATCCAGATCTTAATAAATGGGAAATAGTGGGTAATCTTCCAAGTGCCATGCGATCACATGGATGCGTCTGTGTGTATAATGTCTGAATGCATAGAAGTGACCAAGTAATCACTGTTTCAGGAGTAATAAAAAAAAAAACATAGAGTTTGGAATCCGTTGCTTGTTCTTGTGGCCTGGCACATAGGTAAATTCTCTTTCCTAACCCCCGCTCCAACACCCCAGCCCAGTGATTAATGGTCACGAAAAATCTTATGTATATTTACAGTTTAATCAGTGAGGTTAACACTTATAATCTCTGCTTTTCAAAGGCGATATGGAATGTTGGATAGTTTGTAGAAGGTAAAATGCCTTTGCAGTGAATTTTTTCTCCTGGTAGCATGAACACTGGGTATAGGTCAAAACTATTTTTTGGAACAAAATGTCCTTTATGACTCTGTAATGTAATAGACAGTGCACATTAAAGGTTCCATTTAGCTTGTCAAGAATTTGAAGTTTAAGGAGGGAATCTTCTCTACCTCTACAAGACCAACATTTTAAAAGATTTTTTTTCCTTTGTTGTATGTATAATTTATTGTTGTTATTCTTTATTTACTGACTACCAGAAATATACAGATACTGTGCAAAGGTCAATTACTATTCAGAGTTTACAAACTAAAAGAATGGCAAATCTGAAAAGTTGCAGAGAAAATAGTCAAATATTTGCTGATGCTAAGAGATATTTTTAATTAACAGCTTTGATGTAAATTACTAGATTAGGTATCTTTAGTTTTAGCATGTTAGAAAATCCACTTTATTCTTAAGTATAAACACATGTCTACATGTAAAATTGAACTTTAGAGCCAGAAAGCATGTAGAACAGTTGTGATTATATAAAATACCTCGATGAAAGAAATTTGCATTCATTTTCCAGTTCTGCAACTAACTAGATTTTGTGACTTGGATTGAGTCACTTAATCTCTCCCCAAGTAGAGCTTCCCAACCCATGCACGCTGGCACTTTGGGTCATAGTTTTGCCTAGATATGGATCTTTATAACGCTCAAGGCAGCCAGAGGTGACCCGATAGCTGGAGCTGCTGGGCCATAAACACCCTTTTCCATTTTCCACATTAGTGCCATAACTTCAGAAAAGTTGAGAAGCATTAAGTTAACTCATCTAAACGTTTAGTAATCTGTTAGACCATCTATCCACACTCTTCTTTTTTTTAAGGGACAGTCATTATTTTTAACTTTAAATACAGATGGTTAAAATTACCTAATACGTGTTTTTTTTTTTTATTTTAGAAACTTTAATGTATTAATTTCATATGGCATTTTAAGTAGATTCAACCCTTTGGGATTACAACATGGTACTACATAGAAAGAGCCATAAAAATGACCATATCTTTGCCCATAAACTCTACTCCTAGATTTGTAACCTAAATATAAAAATGAAACAAACCATAAAAAAGGTACATGCATGAGGATGTTTATGTCTGCATTATTTATAACAGCATTAAATTGGAAATAAACTACATGTTAAAGAAGAAAGTGGGCTAATAAAAATAGTGAAGTATTACACTGCCATTAAAATAATTATTTGGAAGACTGTAGAAACATGGATGTGTTTGTGATATGAGTAAAATAAGCACAATATAAGATAGTATGCACTGTATGGTTTTGTGACTGTAAAATCTCTATGCATGTGGAAGGTAATATGCAAAACAAAATCATTGTGTTAGTAGGGGGACATGGAATGACTTTAATTTATTTGAATGTTTTTCTTTAATATTACTTTGTATTTTCAATAAACATAAATAAATCACTGTTTATGTGGTACAACTGCTTGAATTTGGGCCAGTTGAGTTGAAAGACAGTCTGAATTAGTGAAACAACTGAATTATAGACTACTTCAATCTATGATTGAATTACAGGCTATTTTATTGCTCTCAGGAACATTTAGCAGTTAATGGTAGACCAATAATAGGTTGCCCTGTGTGCTTTCGAGATCTGTTTTATGGAATGGATGAGCACAGCTGTACTCACCTTTTCTTCCTTTTAGCTTACGTAGGTCCTGTAAAATTCTGACTTGAGTCCATCCTGTGGGAATTCTTTCTTGACTGTTTCAGCCACAATAAACTCCCACTGTCACATTTATATATGCATAGCATGTCTCTTGGCTAGTTTTGAGATCATGGATCACATCTTAGTATCCTCAAGGTTTGGTCTCACATTTCATTTGTATATCCTTTTTTTAAAGGATGATAGTGTTGATTATTTTTACTGAAGAGCATTTCAGAAGTGCTTTAAAAATCTTGAAAATAGCTTGTGGTCTGAGTTGTTTTATTTGCAGTGCCTATATTCTATAAAATTCTTTTTTGCTATTTGTGCACTCAAGAAAAGATTAAGGAAGGTAAACTTTTCTGTTAGAATTATCCCCAGTTCCAAATCACTGTATTATAAATGAAAGACATTTTACTATAATTGAATGCAAGCCATTGCTTTGGGAAGGCAAACACTATTTTAAAATAATTAAAATTGTGGAGATGATTTTAAGCATGACTTAAGAGGACTCTATTTGAAGTTTTTAAGTTACTGTTTCTCACAAGGTTTTAGTTTTTATCTTGAACTGAAATATAATCAACATCTAGGGTACATGCTTAAAGGCACATTAGCCTTTGTTTTCACATTCATGTAAATATATGCTGTGTTATAGACTGAATGCTGATGTCCCCCAAAATTGATAGGCTTAAGCCCTTACCTCAATGTGACTGTATTTGAAGACTGGCCCATAGGGAAGTAATTAAGGCTAAAGGAGGTTATAAAGGTAGGCCCCTGATCCTGTTGGATTAGAATCCTTATAAGAGCAGAGAGCTTTCTCTCTCCCCAGCACTGTGCACTTAATAGGGAGAGATGAGCCAGTTGTCATACCCATACCTTTGTTCACCAACATTTATAAGGCTGCTGGATATGTGTAATCTGGGATCATTTAGCAAAGCCTGCCGGACACTGAAACTTGCTAAATACATCTTTAATTAATACATCTAGAAACTTTCTAGTTCTTTCATGGACAGATGTTTTTATTTTCAAAGTTCTGGAGGCCAGAAACCCGAAATCCAGGCATCTGTAGGACTGCTCTCCCTCTGGTGTCTTTTGGGGAAAATTCGGTCTTTTCCATTCTCTGGTAGCTGTCATCATTCCTTAACTTATAGCCACAAGTACCCACCCAGTCCTGCCTCCCTGTTCAGATTGTCTCTTATGTGTCAAACCTCCCGCTGTCTAACTCTTTATGAAGACATTTGTAATTGGATTTAGGGCCCAACTAGATAATCCAGGATGATTTCCTCATCTCAAAATGCTTCATTACATCTGGAAAAAAGACTATTTTTCCAATTAAGGTAACTTTCAACAGTCCCAGAGAGTAAGATGTCATATTTTTGGAGGGGCCACCATTCCACGTACTACATCACCCAAATGTAAATCCCTACACACTGTATTTGGCTTTGCCTTTATTTTGTCTTGGATCTCTTAATCTATAAATTCCCCTTCTATATCATCTTTTTTAACCCCTTGCAATTTGTTTGTTGAGGAAGCTAGATCATTTATCCTGGTTTCCCAAAGTTGGGATTGTACTGATTGTGTTGCTATTGTGTAGTTTAGCATGTACCTCTGTCCTCTATGTTTCCTATAAATTAATAGTTACATTCAGAAGCTTAATTGGATTCAGGTTTGTTTGGTTTTGTTTGTTTGTTTTTTTGTTTAAAAACACTTCATAGGTGGTAGTATGTTAGTCAAAATATATAATCATATAATCGTCTTTCTGATCGTAGCAGCCATAGATGCTCAATACCTAAGTACTTTATTCATTAAGGATTACAAAGTGGTGATTTCCAATGCTGTCATCTCTTCTTGGTGTATTTGTTGAAATACGTCTATAGAGAAACTTTTCTTTCATTTACCAGTTGTTTACCCAGAGGTATAGTTTATATAGGAAAGGTGGTAAAATGCTTCATTCTTATCTTTATGTACCAGTTTGCAAAATAAACTGCATCCTTCAAAGGTGATTTATTAGGTTTAGTGAAGTTTTTCAAATCATTATGAACTCTTGGATTTAAACATATTTGGCATTTTTTCCATCGCAGCTACTCTTACTGATGTTCAGCTTATTCTGTCCTGAGCCAGTAGATGCCTCTGCAGACTGCTTTTGATAGTTTTTTGTTCTTTATTTGCATTTATTTATTTTTTTGCTATCTGATATAACAAGATGCTCCTGGCTTATCTTCTACATTTCCCATCTCAAACCTGAAATCAGCCATTTCTCCAAGCAGCTCAGGTGTCTTTTAGTGAGAAATGGTATTTCAAGACCATAGTCTGGGCACTAGAGATGCTTACTGGTATTAGATTTCAAGGCCTGGAGTTAAAACACATGGAATTAATAACACAAAAGGCAGGAGAAAGGTAATTAGAGTTAAAGTTTTTCTAAGGTCCTAGCATTGTCAGAGAAGTGGTAAAAATACAGATTGTTTACCTAAACTCTTCTAACATTTATTGTCCCTTACCCCAAGAAAGTATTCTGGTTCTCAAAGTCACCTGGGATAACAAAATTAGATTATCACATAACTCATTTGCTTTATCCCACATCTCTCTCACACACACCCATTCTCAATAACGATACCAACATGCAGTTTGAGTGTGAATTTTCAATAATTTTGGACTTCTTCAAAATTCCAAATAGAAAGTAGAAGGGAAGGTGAGGTTGAACCTGGGACTTTCACATGAAAGGAAAGAATAGTAAAGAATTCCAGCCAGGAACTCTAAACTTACATTAAAAATAAGAAAGTTTTAGAGGATGTTATTTTTCATAATTTTTGAAGGTCTTTGAAACACAGTCATTATTTGAGCTTTTTTTCCTGCTTTTCTAGAAATCATTCGATTTCTAGCATAAAGCATTTATTCTTAGAGGCTCAGCCAAGCTTTCACAGGAAGACTCTTCTAGATAACATTTCCCCCTTGTCAACATGTTAGGAGGACCAATGAACACAAAGACACATAAAATTGTTTTCTAGTGTTCTAAAGTAAACATAGAAACCCTAAGTTATAGTTTTAAAAATGCATCTATTCTCTTTTCTACCTCTGCTTTTGTTTGGAAGGCAAGGTGATGGAGTATATAACCTTTATCTTTTGGACAAGAAGAAATTAAGGTTTGGGCAGGAATTGCACACTATTTGGAAGCCCCATGAGTCTAAGCATTTACTTGGCCTCAAAAAAAATCAGCACACACCTGGTTTATGAAATGATTGGAAAGTTTAAACCAAAATCGTCCCCAGTGTAAATTATCAGCCAGACACAACTTCAGTCTTCAACTACTTTTTGTGGCTTTGTATTCTCTATTTGAGTTTTTCATATTGCATACCTGTAATATTTTGAAAAGTAGTTCTAACTGGGCATCTTTAAGTAGTGACATCTGCCTTCAGTGAACCTCTTTGTGTTTATTCCATAAGTTATAAATAAAGATGTTCTTGGCCATTGGAATGGATGAGCCAAAGCTTCAGAACATTTTTTCAAGGAAGAAGTTCAAAGTTTTATGAGAAAACATCTGTAAAAACGTAACAAAACATCTGTGGAAGTAGCACAGCATCCTGTCTCATGAATCCAGGGTCAGAAAACTCTCATTAATCTCCTTTCCTTTCCTTTCCCATTCCAGGTCTGTAAAAATCAAACATGTAGAATAATTTAAGATGAGGCAAAGGAAAGCCACCCATCCAGTTCTCCAGTGTCCTAGTCTTCACAACTTGTAGAGCAGCTTTAGTTCTGGTCTTGGTGGAGAGTTTGCAGTCAGTTCTTTGATTGGAGAAATGCCTTGACTTGCACTTTTTTCATCAGGCTTTCCTGATAAGTAGATAAATCACTCCTGACAATAGTCACAAGGTAGTACAGGAGACACTGTGGTCATGTCACTCCTCTGTTCAAATTCCTGTGATGACACCCATTTCATTCAGAGTTTAAGTCTCTACAATAGTATGCATGTGTACTATTAGAGACACACAAAGGTGGATAGCCACATGCTCAAATAAAAGCTCAGTCTTACAACAAACAGGAGGAAAGAGTTGATGGATACTCAGTCCACTGATAGTCACTACCAGATATTAAAATGCTATAAAGCTACTATTAAAATTCTGCTGTGTTATATTTCAAAATAAGGAAGGTTTAAAACCCCTGAGGTACTGAGACATGAATAGACACACAGATAATTGGGAAACTTTTATCTTATACTGCATTTTTCATGTGTGACTGGACTACATTCATGCTCACCTGGAAGGAGTTCAAAGTGGTATATTTCCGAGGACAAAAGAGAAAACTACCAAAACTACAAATGGAAAAAATTTTTGAACCAGAAGTTTTACCTAACTTTGTTAGGGTGGGAACACTTCTTCCCCTCTCCTGATGACTCTGACCAGTTTAACACTTACTAGTTGAACACCCATGGCTTCTCTTGCTTCTTCCTGAGGATGGAGGGGTAACTTACCAAATTATGAAACTTGTAAAGAATAAACTGGGAAAACTCTATTTAGCCCCTCCACTTCCTAAAACTCACAAGAGGAAACTTATATTTGGCTAACATTGCCTATGATTAAATGGAAAAATTCAGAATTAGGAAGTCTTTTATGTGCAAGTGTATGTCACATTCTTCATCAGCTTTTATCAGTAATAAAGGTCATATTTTGATCATCTATCTGCCTGATTGTTTTGTCTTATTTCCCAGTTGGCTCAGAAGTTGGGTGAGGATGAGGAGTGTTATTTTTCCTATATACATCTAAGAATTTATCCTACAGATATATTTACAATGTGAAATGACATGTATGCAAAAATTCATTGCAGCATTGTTTGTAGTAGCAAAAGGCTGAAAACAATCTAAACGTCCATGTAGAATTATTTAAATAAATTAAGACACTGCTGCATAATAGAGTACTATATAGCCATAAATCTCGAGCAAGCTCCAAAACAGATTAAGTAAACATCCAAACCACAAAACAAGAACAATGTACAGAACTGTGAGTATAGTATACTATTAATTGTGTAAGAAAAGGAAAAATACATAAATACTTGCGAGTATATTCATAGACTTTCAGGACGGATATACAAGAAGCTGGCGACTTTATTTACTTATTTTGCCTTGGGGGAAGGGAACTCAGTAGGTAGGTGCCTTTTATATTTGTTGCTCTTTAAAGTCAGAAATAATGGGTGAATGCAAATTCAAATCAGAAATCATCCACCTTAACACAGCATTAAGTACCTATACCTCTTTTAGATATTATTTGTTAGTAATGGGTTATAAATTAACCACTCAATCATTTATTCAATCAAAATGCATTTGTACTTAGTCATGTAAATTGGAGTGATTGTTACAATTCGACTTTTTAAAAACAATTTACATATGAATAAATCAGCATGTAATTGAGTAAATAAATTTTTCAAATAAATGGAATAAAAACAGGTGCATAAAGAGTTGTGCAATATGTCAATTTAATCGTGAAAATTTATGTGTTTATTTTTATTTATTCAGAAACTACTTACTCAGAGCCTCCTTTGTGCCAGGCCTTGCTCTAAACTCTGGGAAAAACAGGCAAGCAAGACATCATCCCTGCTCATAGTAGAGCCTCCTCTAAAAGGGCATACAGACAATAAACAAACAAACAAGCAGATAATTTTAAAATGTGATAGTGCGGAAAGGAAATAAAGCAAAGCTAAGAGGATAGAGTGGCTGAAGTGGGAGAGCAAGAGGGATTATCTTTCCCAAGTTAATTTTGCGGGGTGGGGATAAAATTTATTAAACACATGTAGCACACCTCTCTGTGCCAAGCACTGTTTTGGGTCACTGGGCACAAAGGAGTAATCATAGAAGACACCCTTGCTGCTCTCAAAAAACTTATGACATTCTGTTGACGCAGACCGACAATAAACGATTAAATCAATATTTAAAATGCAGAGTCAGATTTACCACGATGCCACAGGGAAGGCTGTGAATTGCTGAGATTTGTAGAAATGTCCTAGATGGCCTGTGGAAGCCAGGTTTCGACCACTATACATTCTTACATAAGCATTTCTGGTAATTGCTTTTGAAAAAGCTTAAAAGAAAGAACTGAATCTTTTTCCAAGGCTCCAGTAATTTGTCATGATTTCTTTTCATATTTTAAATAAATACCTACTTTAACACTTAATTTTTTAACTTTAATTTTTATATTTTGTTTCTTAAAGATTCCCTCCCATCCCCAAATTATATAAGCTTCAGGCCCCACGAAACCTGACCATATCTGTAAGGATGCAAAATCTGTCAACCCAAAGATAAGTCTTTTGGGCATGAGGATGATGTTAGGCTGATATTTTTAAGAAACTGCACTCATAGGAAAAGCTCAAAAAACTAAGTTACCCTTTTGTAAGGGACATTTACATATATAAGAGACATCTCCACTTGTAAGGGTATCTCCCTCACAGCAGGAAGAGGCAGTGACCTTATCTCTAGAACTTTTATTAATGGAGAAGGTAATGACTTAAATCTGCATAACAACTTTATCCTTGTTTACTGTGCTTTTCCTGGTCACCTCCCATAACTGACTCCTCACCCCCAACACCTTTTCTTGTCTTCATCTGGCAATGTTATTTAAAGTGGCATTTTCTGCCATTTCAGAGTTACTCAGTTTTCCTGTGTCTCTCCCATGTATAAAGGAGGTATATACTTGTTATGAAACTTTAATTTGTTTTTCTCCTGCTATTCTGTCTTATGTCAATTTGATTATTAGATCAACCAGGAAAACCTAGAAGAGTAGAAAATTGTTTCTCCCAGACATAGCCATAATAAAAATAAAATGTCAGGTAGTCTGGCATGAAAAAAAAAGACACAGACCAATGGAACAGAACCAAAAACCCAGAAATAAACCCAAGTGTATACAGTCAACTAATATTTGATAAGGGAGCCAAGAATACTCAATGGAGAAAAGACAGTTTCTTTAATAAGTGATGCTGGGGAAATTGAATATTCACATATGAAAGAATGAAACTAGACTCCTATCGTAGACCAATTACAAAAATTAACTTGAAATGGACTAAAGACTTAAATTTAAGACCTGAAAGCATAAAACTCTTTGAAGAAACTCCTTGTATGGGTCTTGCTAGTGATTTTTTTAGACATAACACCTAAAGTACAAGCAACAAAATAAACAAATGGGAGTACAAAAACTAAAAAGCTTCTGCACGGCAAAAGAAACAATTAAAAAAATGAAGACAATCTACAGAATGGGAAAAAAAAATACTTGCAAACCATGTTTGAGAAGGAGCTAATATCCAAAATATACAGGGAACTCATATACCTCAATAGCAAAAAACAAAACAAAACAAAAACCCAATCTAATCAGGCAAAGGACCTGATTAGACATTTGTCCAAAGAACATACACGCATGGCCAATATGTTCACAAAAAGATGCTCAACATCACTAATAATCAGGGAAATGCAAATCAAAACCACAGTGAAGTATCACTTCACATGTGTTGTACAATGGCTAGCATCAAAAAGGTAAGTGATAACAAATACTAGTGTGGATGTGGAGAAAAGGGAATTCTCGTGCACTGTTGGTGGGATTGTAATTTGGGACAGCCACTGTGGAAAACAGAATGGAGTTTTCTCAAAAAAATAAAAAATAGAGCTACAGTATAATCCAGCAATCCCACTTCTGGGTATAGATCTGAAGGAAATGAAAGCACTATTAATGTAGGGTGGAGGCAAGAGAACTAAAATGTTAAATCAAGCTAAATTCAGAGACTGCAATACACTGACCAGCCCTGCAGCCAGGTGCAAGGACACCTTCTGAACAAAGGAAGATTTCTGCTGGGATTGATTAACAACCCATTTCCCACGCCTGTGAAGGAAAACAAGCAAAACAGAGTCTTTAAGTTGCTGCCCTACTCAAAATAAAATCGTTTGTTCTCTATGGCTAAAAGCATGGGGAACCTATGGATTAAAGGCTGGGAACTGCCAGCAGGCCTTTTTTCACTCTACAGTCTTACCTTTTCACACTGCATACTCTTCGCCT
The DNA here is from genome assembly GCA_028627145.1 of Eidolon dupreanum. Classification (NCBI taxonomy): domain Eukaryota; kingdom Metazoa; phylum Chordata; class Mammalia; order Chiroptera; family Pteropodidae; genus Eidolon; species Eidolon dupreanum. Next base: position 122,221,182 of record CM053503.1, read on the forward strand.
TCCTCTTCCCTTTCCTCTTCTTCTTTCCCACTGTATGTGCATATCAAAGGAAACAGAAAACAAAGTCTTTAAACTGTACTTTATATGAATTAAAGAATGATACATAAACTGAAAACTCAGGGTACTTCTCACTGTCTTTCTCTCAGTCTCTCTTACTGCCTTTACTCTCAGTGCCTTTACTTTACTCGTCTCTCTCTGTTGCCTCTGTCCCTCTGAGTCTCTCTCAGGCTCTTATATTACTCTCTGCCTCTGAGAGGAGACCACACTCTGGAGTGTTACCCCTTCTCCAATAAACTTTCCTTTTGACTCTAACTTTGGTGTGTGTGTTAAATTCTTTCTACATTCTCAGCCAAAGAACCCTCTTCTCTCAGTGCAGGGTTTGGTCCCCCAACCACTTGGGAAAATTTGCCCTGTCCTGCATCACTATGTCAAAGAGATATCTGTACCCTCATGTTTATAGCAGCATTATTTACAATAGCCAAAGACATGGAAACAACTTAAGTGTCCACAGAGGGATGAATGGATAAAGAAATTGTGGAATATATATATGATACACACACACACACACACACACACATATCATATAGTCCAATAAATATATGATATATGTATACATACATACATATATCATATAGTCCATTGTGTATGTGTGTGTATATATACATACACATACACACACGCATACACAATGGAATATTAGTCATAAAATCAAGGCAATCCTGCCATTTGCAACAACATGGATGGAACTTGAGGGCATTAAACTAAGTGAAACAAGTCAGAAAAAGACATACTTTATGACTTCACTTATATGTGGAATCTGAAAAAAAAAAAAAAACAGAAAAACAAAATCATAGAAAAAGAGATCATATTTGTGGTTGATGGTTTATTAGAGAAGGGTAACACAAAACATGGTCTCCTCTCCGAGGCAGAGAGTGAGAGAGTCTGGGAGACTCAGAGGGACAGAGACAAAAGAGAGATGAGGACAGTGAGAAAAACAGAGTAAAGGCACTGAAAGAGACCCAGAGTATTCAGGAATTCAGTTTATATATCATTCTTTCCTTCCTGTGAGTTATAGTTTAAAGACTTTGTTTACCCATTCTCCTTTGACGATATTAATGTATTGAGAAAGATTAAGAGTATGTAGCGTGAAAGGCCTGATGGGAATTCCCTGCCTTTGATCCATAGGTTCCCCAAGATTTTAGCCATAAAGAATGAATGATTTTTTTGTGTGTGTCAAGCGCCACTTTAAGACTGTTTTCCCTTCCCAGTGTGGGGAAATGGGTTATCAATCCCAGCAGAAATCTTCCTTTGTTCTTTCAGGTTTCCTCATGGTCTGGCTGCAGGGCTGATCAGCATATTGCAGCATATCCGAATATAGCGTGATTTAATACTTAATTCTCTTCTGTCATCCCTACATTATGGTTACCAGAGGTGGTGGGTAAGGGGGAATTTGATGAGGGTGGTCAAAGGGCACAAATTTCTAGGCATAAGATAAGTACTAGAAATGGAACATACTACCTGATGGCTATAGTTAACACTGCTGTGAGTTATATGGTACATGACATATATACAAAAGTCATTAAGAGAGTAAATCCTGAATTACCACAAGGAAAACAACTGGGGAAAAAAAAGATATCGGGCGGTGATAAATGTTATGATAAAAAAAAGATCAGAATGGAGTGGAATAACTATGAGGGAGATACTATTTATATAGGGTGGTCAGCAAAGCCTTTCTGATAAGATGACATTTGTTCTGAGGCTTCAATGAAGGAAGAAAGATTAGAAACTTGGAAACAACAAGTGCAAAAGCCATGAAGCATATGTGCTGTGAGATCTTCTGTATACTTGTTAACCACAAGGATTTATCCTAGGCTAAGTTAATTTTTTAAGAATATTTTACATCTACAAAAACCAAGGAATAATTATATTAACAAATGCATGCACTCATTAAGCAATCAATTTAGAAGAAATGCAAAGGGTGAATTTTCATGAAAACGAGTTTTTTTTTTCCAGATGACTCTTGAATTTAAAACTGTACAAAGTTTACAAGCTGATTCACATGTCCCCATTTGGTCTTTCACAATGACACTCTGAAATCCTAAAATAATTAAGTTCTCTCTACTTCTGTCAGTGACTCTTTCTAGTGCGCTTACTCTAAGAACCAGAACAAACCTTCTTGTATCTTCTGTGAGTCTCCCAAAGTTTGTTTTGTCCAGAGACAAAGGAGAAAGAATGCTTCAAGTTGGTAATTCTTAGCTCTGTTTTTAGAGTAAACATACCTATCCATTTAATGAAAACAGCCAACGTTCATGCACTGAGTGTTATTTTAAAGGAAACAGCAGAAGAGGGAGGGTTGGGGGGAAACCAAAACATCAAAAGGTTATTAAACAACCTGGAATTAGTACTTTTTTAAAAAAGTTTCAAACAATGTACCCTGTTTTGTTTTTTTTTTTCTGTCTTCAGTAAAGAAATGTTTATTGGGAAGAAGCATGATGAATTTAACTAGATTCCAAATCTTCCTGAGGCAAAAGGCAGAGTCTGTTTTATTTACTTTTATATCTTCAGGGCCAAGCACATGTTAGGCGTGTCATGTATATTTGTAGAATTAATGTTAAATTGAGCAATAGCAACCATATTCTTCTACACTGCCTGGTGATATTTGGGTTTAATTTTATATATGCGTTTCTTATTGTTTTTCCAAAGCCTGCCCCCCAAACCCAAGAGAATGAAATAGCGAACTCCCAAGTCCTATCCAATAGTCACAGAGAATGGGAGACTGCCTGACTGTGGTCATCCCAAGGATTTCAAGGTCCAGAACCTGGAAGGTAGGGCTGAACTGCATGGCTCACTGAGTTTCTGAATGATCACATTATATGGTAGCCAAAGTTGTTTCTGAGATGACATAGTTGGAGATATAGAAGGCAGGGAGCCTGTCATTCTATGCTCCTTTGAGTTGGGCTATATCCCACTCTACGGAATTGCTAAGAAATGAAATCTTGGGGTACACTCTGAGAGACTCAAGGAGGCAATGGGAAGCCACATTCACCACTCCTGCATCTGTATCTTGTTTATATACTTTGCTCTGCTTGTTAGTGCATCCAGAACTAAACCAAAGTAATACGAACTTGAATGGAAGCCAAGTCTTTATTCTCTCCATTCCTCAAACACAGACCAAATTCTATGACAATTTGTGCATGGTGAATATTATTTTAAGAGAAGCTAGAGGAATATGCTCCTGTTCCAAAGAATTGAATTTCTAGTGAGGAAGACAAAAACCTTCCTCTAGTGAGGAAGACAAAAACCTTCCTCTAGTGAGGAAAGAAAAAAGAGTGTAAAAACCATTACCATTGAAAGCAATGTCAAAGCTATGGGGTCTAAGACCTATAATGAACCACAGGACATTCACTCCATTTGAAGTGACAGTGTGGAAACATGCCTTTTCAAATTACTTATATTTTTTTAAGTAAAAAATTTAAACATAATAAAAGATTATCTAGTAGGGAATAGCTTTATCTAAACTAGCCTTTCTGTAGACCATGAAACCACACACTTCTACCCCTGACTCCTTCTTTGGGGTCAAGGTAGAAGGCCACAGTACTTAACTCTCAGGGGTGTCTGCAGCTCATTAGTCATACTCCCTCACTATCAGATAATGACCCGCCACATACTTTACAAAAAATTTATAGCAATTAAACAGGGACTCTATTCCACTAACCACCAACTCCTCCAGTATCTTAATTAGTATACTCTCTACTTGTTAAAAGTACCACCACTCTATCAAAGTCCTGGGCTCTTCAGGCTCTAGATCCCATCTCTCACTTTTTCAAGGACATCACTCTTGCAATAGTACCCTCTTTCATGGATCCCCAGTTTCTTCCTCTATTTTATGGAATTTACCATCCTTAGAATTAAACTATCATCTTCAAAAAAAATTCCATTGTTTAAGAAAAACAACCTAGATCTCCTTCCAAGAGCAGCCATCACAACCCACTCTATGGCTTCCATTCCCATCACCTCACTGAAACTACTATTATCAAGTCACTATGACATTTACGTTGCCAAATTCAATAGACATTTCTCTTTCTTGAGCCAGGTTGACCTTTGTCAATTATTAGGTTCTTTTGTAAAGATCAGTAGCCTCCAATAGATGGAGGTAAATGAGGGCTATAGCTCGCTTTTGATTTTGAGCTCAGTACTTTATGGAGTGAATTCTACCAAACTACCAGTTAGTCTCTCCTGCCACCATAAAATCTTGAACTTTCATTTCTCCCGATTAAAACATTTCCCCAAAAACATCAACTCCAGTTATTGATCCCGAGATTCTGGCTATTGCTACCCAAAATCACTTAACTGGCTCCCTGACCAGTGTTGCCTTATTTCCCACTATAGGTGTAGATTTGTTTACTAAAACCTTGGATTTCTGTTTTAGCTCCTCTAAAAATTTTGGGTTTCCCAGAACAGTTATCATTTGAAATCTATTACTTGTTATTGATGATTCTTTTTGACAAATTTTCAAAAATCAATTAAGTTTTAGGATAGTATATGAGAGATTGTCTGCTGCCCTCTCTACTCCAATGGCTGAGAGGTCCACCTATACTTAGTGAAATTTATCAGTTCAGTAAGTTCAGAGGCCAGTTACCTTCTCAGATGGTGCTATTTAGTGCCATCTTCAGCATTGTTGGACTTGTTTTTAAAACTGAATTTCAAAAGTTGCAGCCAAACTAATTAGTTACTCTTGAGTATTTGCCGGAGCCAGCCGGGCAGAGTCGAACAGTCCTGAGTGGGGGAGCGAGTGTTAGGAAAAAAAGACAGAGAAGAGAGAAAGATCTCGGGAGGGCATACAGTCAAAGCTCCAGCCTCTAGTTTATTTAGCACCGTATACTTATATGGCTTGAGTACCTGACAAACTACTCATAACAAAGTAACAAACTGCTCAAAACAAAACCACAAGTATCCAGAAACAATAGCTGCGATTAACATGAATTAACATAAGGCCAAGAGAAAAACTCCTCCCTTGGAATTTCAGGAACTGATGCTTATCCTCCCTTCGGGGTTTCAGGAACTGATATTTCCTTACAAAGGGCTCCCAACAAGTATTAAGAAGCCAACTCATAATTCTGAAAATGAATGAAGGGAAGAAAAATCAAGCATATATCCTGCTTTTCTTGTATGAGCTGTACATCAAGGAAACAAACTAAGAATGTGGTCAACTTTTTTTAAATAGAAGAATCCCAGCTAATGAATACAGAAAGAATGATAGACTATCACCATTGTGCCACTTTAATGAAATAATGGATCTAGGCAATGATTAACAGTTGCTAAAATCTTTATGTGAGAGGCTGATGGGGAACTATATAATGATGGATCAGGCTGATAATACTTGAACCCACTGAGCTATTTTAATATTCCAAAAAGAGAGACAGACATTACATGCCTCTTGATGTGATGTAATAAGAACACAGCATCACCTACGAAGTGTTTCTTTTGAAATATCTAGCCTGAATCTTACCAAGACTCTATATCCAATTTTCAGTTTATAGGAAATACAGGGAACAGAGGAACATTTTAAATAACACCCCAGGATACAATCAACCAAATCTAACAAATTCTATATGAGAGAATGAGTTGATTTCATTAACAAATAAATGGTAAAAAAATAAGAAAGAAAATGACCTATAGATTAAAAGAATCTTAAGAGCTGTATAAAGAATACAATATGTGAATTTGGATCCTAATTTGGATAAAGAAACTGAAAAAATATTTACATAACAGTCAAAGAAATTTGAATACTTACTGGATTTTGATGACATAAATAATATTTGTGAAATTTTATTTTTTTAGTATGATAATGGTAAAGATGGTTCTATTTTTTAAAATAGTTCTTAATCTTAAAGATACAGACACAAAACTTTATGGATGAAATCATGATGCTTGCCATTTGCCCTAAAATAGTCTGGTAAGGGCTTTGGGGAAGTGGGGGACATGTACATAAAACAAAATTGGTCATATACTAGTAAATGTAGAAACGGGGTGATATTTGGGAAGTCATTATACTATTCTAATTTTGGAGTAAGCTTGAAAATGTCCATAATAAAAATGAAAAAAAAATTAAAAACCACATGGAAAACAAAAGCTTGCAACCCTTTGAGCTCTCTTCTTGAAAGTTCTTTCCAAAGCCTGTGAAAGGCTTTTAGTAATATCTTTACATTTTTTATTTCTTTTCTTCAAGGTCCCTGATTCTATTAAAATTCCCCATGGCTCTTTCGAGGTAATGTATTGTTTCGTTTCTATTTTTTAATCAGTAGGATTCTTTCTCCTGGGATTTTTCTACTAATTGCAGAGTTATGTTTTCCAGTGTGTGGATGAGAGCAGTCCTCCCAGAACAAGGCGCTGCCCTCGAGCACGAGCACGAGCACGGTTCCAGCCTGTATAATAGAGAAGATGCCCCAGGCCTTCCTATGGTGTTCTAGTCTCCACAGAACTTTTCTGGGAGACGGCTGCATGACGGTGGAGGCAGATTTCTTAAAGTAGCTTTGCTTCTGGAATGATTTTCCACCACTTTGCTGCCAGAGTTGTATGGGTCAGCATTTCCTCCAGAACGCAGCTTACCTGTCTCAGCTGGTTTTGCTTCCCCCACTCCCTCCTTCCTTGATGAGGTTCCTAGGCTCTTTTAAATCTATGCCTGTCATCTATCCAAAGGAGAGTGCTTCATGTTCTAATTTAATTGCTGCTGTTGTTATTAAAGTGAGTCTAGTACCCACTTCTTTGGTGACATTCTGTTCAGGGTCATATCAGAATTTGTGGGGCAGGATGCTAAATGCAATTTGAGAGCCCTCTTTAAGAAAAAGAATACCAAATTAGGTAGGAAATAAGTATCTCTTTAAATAGATAAATAAATCACGCCAAAGACAAATACCACAAAATCCAGAAGAAATTAATTTTAAATTATTTAACTGAAAGAAACATCTCTATAATACTTTTATTCTTACATTTTTTGGTTGTATAGACTTTAATTACTCTTCGTATAACGATAATTTTGTATTATTTTCTATAAAGAGGGTATTTTCTACAGAAAAGTTGTAAAGTTAATTTAGTCTTTCCTCTAGAATAGTTGGAATTCCTCTAGGATGATTTTTATTATTTGATGCTTTAAAAATATCATTCCATTGTTATTGGTTATGCCTTGTAAATATTTAAAAGTATTATCAAATTTGGGAAAGTATCTATCAGTCTTTTTCACACATGGGCCATAAGATTTCAGGATGTGTAAATGTACTTTATGGTATTCATTAATATCATTATAATTGTGTAATATAATTTTAGTTATATTTGTTATCATTATTTTCAAATGAGCAAAAAATTGAATTTTTTCCAATGTGTTTTTAAGATTCTCTCCTCTTTGTTAATCGGTTTAACAGGAGGCTAAACAGTCCAAGAAGCTTATTCATTTCTTTTTTGAAATTTATTTCTTCTTATTCATGAATCACTTCTATTGGTATGATCTAAAAACTTCCTTGTTATAATTTATTTCTTGAAGTCGGAATAATTTCTACTGATTTTGTCATTCCCTCTCTCACTTTAGCTTTATACTCCATTAATTTTATCTGAATTTTTCTCAGTTATTTAATAAATAAATCAGGAACCTATAATTTCCTCACGTGTTTTATTGAAATGTTCTAAAATGTCTGCTCAAACTATAGTTATAATGGCTTATTCTCACTTCAACTTCTTTTTTTAAATAGATACCAAAAATGCCATATTACTTCAAGTACCACTAGGCACTATGGCAAATAGGATGAAGGAAAATTAGCAATGGAAAGAAGAGTAATTTTAATTATTTTGGTTAAAATATCTTGCTTTTGCTAATTCAACAAAAACATATGATTTTGTGAACATTTTGCTAGGGTTCCTCCCAGGGCCTTGGGAGGGGCCCATGCTATTGAGGAGCCCTGAAGCTTAAACTTCATTAGCTTCATTGTAAATACACTTCTAATCTTGAAATTGATACAGCTCTCCTCTTACT
>CM053503.1:122229704-122466290 GCA_028627145.1 Eidolon dupreanum
ATTTCTGTTAATTTGGTCGTTTATACCAAAATTTGAAGTTATGGGGAAAAGTTTAGAAGGATAAGTGGACAAAAGTGTACCCTATGAAAATGATAGCTTCCAATTTTTAATTTCCTAATCTATAGCTGGAAATCTCATAACTGCTATTAAAATTTTGTCTGGATTTTAGTAAAAGTAGAAAGTAGCTAATTTTCCTACTAAGCTCTCAACTGAAAGCCCATTTTTCAAATTCTAAAGAATAATGTAGGTTATACATTAGATGACAATAGATAATAATAGATGACAATGAGTCTACCTATCCTTCATACTTTATAACATAAATTTTAACGCTAGGTCATAGGTCTCAAATTTTAATGGGCAGTCAGATCACCCTCAAATCAAATCTTGAGGTGCAGGTAATAATTCAGTAGGTCTGGGTAGAACCTGAAATTGTGCAAGTCTAACAAGCTCCCGAGGGATGTCAATGCTGCTGATCCAAGGACCAAATTTGGAGTAGCAGGGCTGTGGTCTGATACACTACTGGAATTGTTCTAAGGTATTCCTTGTTGCAATATAATACCTTAAATTAGGTAAGGAATGACAATACTGAATATATAATAGGAAGACCTTTTACACATTATGAACAGTAATAGATCTAGTTAATAACAGTGCTAATCCACAGTTTATTGTATAAAAAACATTTTCCCCTTATTGTACTTTTATTTCAGTCCTTTCAGAATTATTTGGATCATAGTTAGCTTTTAGTTGCATGCTTTTCCCATTTCGATGTTTGTGAATATAACTTACTAATAAAAATGTACCAAGCATGGTTTACTCATAGTGTGATTATATTTTATCCCCCCACTTAAAAAAAAACTTCATGTTATTTGATTTCAAGGGCAATTAGAAAATTGAGATAGAAGGGTAAATCAGGCATAATATTTTCCACAAATAGTTTCAAACAGGTATGACCAACTCCAAGTCCAAGCACTTAATAACTGTAGTTAGTTACAGTGGGTTCTGTCTGAGCCTTGGAGTGACCAAATATTTGAGTACTATTAGAAATTTTCAGTAAACTGCATAAACTGGGACAATCTTAGGCAAACATTGAAACCCTGCCTTTATGCCATTATGCCACACTGAAAAACATTTACAGTATTTTCACAGCACCTCTATAAAAATGCTAGCTCAGCTAATGCATGTTGACTTTCTTAGATAATTAGGGTTGAGATGTTTTATGAGGAAATTGTCTTACCTGCAATAATATCTATCTTGATTTTCCATTCTGCAGCTTTCTTTTGAATATGCTGAACATAAATAACATGTTAATGTGAACTGATTCTTAATTTTTAAAAATTTGCTTTTTATTACTTGATACTAAGTTTTCAAGCACATTTTTAGATTTCATTACAATTTAGATGCTTAAAGTTTTTTAACTAGACGTTTAGAAAATAAACCAAGCCATTTCAATACATTTCACCATGTGAGCCAAATTACGTAACTAAATCCAAATAAATCCAAATAAAGCTATTTTTTTTAAAGTACATCAAAATGAACAATGTACTCATGATTTCTGCAGCATTATTTCATCAATATATATAACTATCCTGGAAACCATTCAACAGAGTTCTATGTGGGCAATTCAGTGGCCTGGTATATAATAGTTAAGAACATGGTATCTGGAACCAGACAGCCCACACTTGAACTGAAGCTTTGCTACTTAGTAACTATGTAACCTTGAACTAATTGCTCATTCTGTGCCTGTTTCATAAGTTAAATGAGGATAATGGTGGTATCAGATGGTTGTGGAATATGAAAAATGCTTTGAACTGTTGTGGCACACATAGTAAGTACTAAATGCTAGCTATTTATAGGTCTAAAATTCTTGAACCACTTTATAAAATTTGTTACTAATTTGTTATAACTGCTTTATGAATTTCTAAAATATAACACTCCACCATTAATAGAAATGGAAGTTACTCATAATTCCCTAAATGAGTTATATGCATAATTTTCTAGGATTACTTTCATAGAGATCAAATTTTAGTATACACTTAATTCATGTTGGTAGTGTTCATAATACTTAATTGGCACCAAGGTGATTGATAAACTACTTTCCCTTAATTTTAGTTTTAAATATTTCTGTTATAAACAATACCGACAATATGTTTATATGTGTAGTTTTTTCTCAAATTTAATAATCCCAGTTTGGGGTATATTCTCCTTATTTCGAGATCTAGAATTTCTGTATAAGGATACAGACTTTAATGCAAATAATATTGCAATTTAATGAGCTCTTAGGATCTTTGACAAATTTGTTAGAAATAAGCTGACATGTCTTAGCTATCTGAGCCTTAGGTTAGAGAAAGTTTTTAGATGTTAGATTATACAATGAAATGTGGTTGATTCTGGCAGAGATGTCAAAAAATAGGAAAACTTGGGATAAACACTGAACACTGCCTGGCCTATCTACTTTGCTTTAACTACGAGCCAAGAACTTCTCATAATGCCTAATGAAGAAAAATATGGCAACAGCTTTGAGAGTCACACAGCTATTTGCATGTCTGCCAGGATATGCTTATATATTTACCTAAATATTTCTATCAAAAAAATTACACTTGATACAAATGTACCTATATTATGAACAGAGGGCTACATACTTTTAAGACTAGGGTCCACAGTTAATGGGTCTGAGATAAACTTCAGTGACAATGTTACTAATTATGTAGAATACTTAAGCAAAATTATCACAAGTTTATAGCAGATGTATATATAGAATAAAATAAGGACTGTTAATATCAGTTCATTCTTCATTATATCTTTATGTATACACCAGATTAGTTTCTTAAATTTTTACTGTTCTAATGGAAATACTTATGCACTATTGAAATGCACTTAATGAAATAATTTGCTTAAAATTTATTAAGCTGGCCACAGCAATGCTGATGGGAGTTCCTTAGTAATATAGCTATAGGAATTCATTCAAATAATTAGACTCTGCTACTTAACTGCATTTTTTACTGGCATATTTTACCTGGTCTGCATGAACTGTATCTAAGTAACAATATTTGTTATGACAAGCTGTGCAGAAGAGTTCATAGCAGGCTTGACTGCTTATCCTTTGAAAAGCCTGCACATAAGGTTGGCCCTTGTTTGGAGTATGGGAACTTAGATTTTGCGAGGGTTTTCCCTTCCCATTCCCGATACCAGTGGCTCATTGTGCTTAAACTGTTCATGCTAATACCTGTTTTGCTATTGGAAGGTGGTATTTGGGTATGTGCCAGGCAGGAGGAGTTCCTACGTGATCAGTCCCCAATAAAAATCCTAGGCACTAAGTCTCAGCTTCCCTGATAGCATTTCACATGCCTGTCACAAAAATTCACTGCTGGGAAAATCAAGTGTATCCTGTGTGGCTTCACTGGGAGAGAACTCTGGAAGCTTGCATCTGGTTTCCCCTGGATTTCAACCTATGCACCTTTCCCTTTGCTAATTTTGTTCTGTATCCTTCAGCTGTATTAAATCAAGAGCCATGAGTATGACTACGTGCTGAGTCCTGTGAGACTTCCTTGAGAATCATCAAACCTGAGGAGGGTCTTGGAGATCTCAACACAAATTTTTAGATATCAATAATTCCTGGTGTTTGCTTTCACATATTGAATGGAGATTTACTTACCAGAAAAGTTAGGTTGTGATTTGCTACTTACCTACATGTACCACTACTCATCGTTAGCAGTATGTATTTTTTTAGCCATGTAATTTTATATTTTTAAAGAGTTACTAGGTTACCACATATCCAGGATTTGTTTCGAACTGGATTCCAGTACATGTATTTACACAAAGTATTTTTCCTATAAAATTACTTAAAAATCTCTTAATGATTTAATATAATAGCTAACAGAGCAATTAACATGTGCCTGATACTTTTCTAAGTACTTTGTAAATGTTAACTCATTTAATCCTCATAACCACAGAAATATAAGGTATTCTTAGTTTCTTATACAAGAGTACAGATGAGCATGGCATAAGTAATGAAACTGAACTCAAGTACATTGACCAAGGTAACAGCTGGAATGCAGCAGAGTTCGGATCTGAACCTAGGCAGTCTTGCTCTATTGTTTGTGTTCTTGATCACTATGTTATACTGACACCAAAAAAATGTACTAACCCTACCCCTAATTTTCTAGAATACATCTTATATACCCCCATGTGTTATATGCTGGCAAGAATAATGATGGAAGAGTTGGGTTCTAAACTCAGATCAGTTTAGCTCCAGGCTAAGTGTTCTTAAAAACCAGGGTTTACTGCCTCCCTTACATGTACCAGTCTACACAGGGACACTACAGCCATCAACTACGACTTACCCAGGCAAACAAAATAGACTGTAATCCTAATTATACCACACTTCTGAATTATAGTTCCTGCCTGAACAAATCTTTGACAAAAGAAGTTATATGGGCTGGAAGCTAATTGTAAATGCCAGCTAGTTAAAGGGAAAATTCAGTTTATAAGTACCAGATGTTAAAAAAGGTCAGGAGAAATAGATACCCTCGTATTTCGTATTTATGGTAAATCCTTAAAACACTGTCATGAATTTAAAAGTAAATGACAAAATATGATGATTTGAATTTACCTCTCTAGTCGAGGATTTGTGTAAAGAATATACTGCTGTTCTTGCCATTCCCAAAGCAGTCTTCAGAAATGCCATATCTGTCCCTGTTAAGAGTAGAAAAAGCTCCTATTTACAGTATGTACCTATCATCAGAATAGAAGATTAAATGAATACCAAAATAGCCAGTTCAAATTCTTTCTGCAAAAAGACAAGGTACACATAAAATATCTAAATATAAGGTTGACAGAATAAAACCAGAATTATACTGTCTTACATAAGGCTAAGGTAGATAATTACACAATAGAATAGATGTCAAATTATAATGTACACATGAAAATTATATAATTGTAGTAACTGAAGTTACCCCAATAAACTTAATTTAAAAAATAAAAAAAAATAAGGCCAAGGTAAAAATTCTAGTATATTCCAAATTAATCTTCAAAGAGAGCATAGTAATGACAATGGGGGGGTGGAGCTGGAAGCAAGGACTTTTTAAACCATGCATGTATTTTCTTCCTCTTACTGACTTCTTACCTTCTTTGCTTACAGCACACACACAAAATAAATAGCCAGGAGTCATTGTTACTGAGAGACACATGCTGAAACCCTCAAGTGTGTTAAGGCATTAAAAAGAGGTTCTAAAAGTATAAAAGCCTTACTAGGATTCATAATCATTCATAAGGGTTAGGTAAATTATTTTCGAAAACGGAGTATAAAAGAATAAAAATATTTCATATAGTAAAAATTTGTGAAAACAAAGATTGAAAATTTCAATTCCCTTCCATGCATTAAACAAGTTCAAACTAAAATCGTAATAACTATACAGGTAGGAAGGACATTGCTTTATTTAATGAACAGTGCTAAACACATAATCCAATCAATGAGAACATGGTTTTAAAAACTTGATTTTCTATAAATAGGCCAGTACACCTGATTCTTGTTACTAACCTTTATTATTTTTGGTCCCAAAGGGAGGATTCATAATTACTGTATCAAATGACTTGGACATTCTGTTAGATAATGAGCACACATCACATTGAACCATGTCAAGATTTGTTAACTCAAATTCTTCCACATTCCTATTAAATATTTCCAGTGCATCTTCATCTATGTCAAATCCAACACATAACCTATAAATATAAAACGCAAAGTGTAATCACTTATAGTTCCCAGATCAAAACAATAACAAAATTAAAATCATATACCTTTTTAACTCAACTGGCAAAGAGTGAATGTTACTTTTCAACAGCATGGTTTTCCAACCTGGCAGGGGTTGGAAACTCAGCTTTGCATAAAGAAAGGCATCTTAACTGCTGCTCTCACCATTTTACTTTTTATTTTGATGTTCCGCTCATTCGAAATATACTCATTATCAGATTCTTACTCCCCTTACCTCTCACTGTAGAGTCCCACAATCAGTTGATTTTATTTATGCTTATTAAAGCTGCCTCATACCCAAATAGTATATACTGGATCACCTACCCTGCTCCTAACATTGCCGTTCCGATGCTAAGCACTCCACAACCACATCCTAGATCTGCAATCACTTTATTTTCGATGTCATCATATGTATTATGAATTGTATAAAGCATACATGCTAAAAGATAAAAAACATATTAAAGAATAATCAAGTTTATGACTAAAAGCAATTTGTGCAACTGACTCTCTAAAACAGTTTGTCTTGCATTATTTAGTCCTTCCCCAAATGGTGTTCCAGATCATTAAAAAACATAAGGCATATAAAGTGGTATGTAGTAAGAGGCCACACAAAAAACAGTAACATATACCAGTGGTTTCCCAAAACTAGTCTCTGCTGACAACACCAAGAATGACAAAACTCTGAAGTAAAATGAGAAAGATATGGTTAAAATGTTATTTTTCCTCAGTCTATTCAAAAACATTGCACACATACATATATCAGTTCATTCTTTGATATTAAATAACTTGTTAATATATAAACTTGGCAACCCTACATTAGTCTCCAAAATCATTTTAAATTTTACTCATCTGTGAAATCTGTAAGTCTGGGAACCACAAATACTGAACAAGCATTAACACTGAAATGGTATAGAACTATTTTGCAACAAATTTGTCACCTGCAGGTACCATAAGTTTAAACTAGAATAGAAAGGAAAAGACCTACATCCAAAATATAGCTTTAGACATATTTAGACATTATATTTATGATCTACAGACACATAAATTCATAACCTAGTGAGGCCTGATAAGAGAACTATCAAGAAGTACAGAAGCTGCTATCAGAAAGGGATCTTTCAAATACACAATGGTCTGGGATATACTGAAGGTTAAGCATGAGTAATACCACCCTGTTGAGTATATGAACCCAGCATAGATTACTGGCCATCATTGATGCCCCAGGATCCAAAGGTTTTGACAAAAGCACAATTACAGGGACATCTCAGGCTGACTGCAGTTTTGATTATTGCTGCAGTTGTTAGTAACTTTGAAGATGGTTATCTCAAAGAATTAGCACACCCACGTACATATTACACACTGGATATGAAACTATTATTTTGAAATTGGGTTCCACTAAGAAACCCTAAAGCCAAAAGACATTAAAGAAGTCATTACTATCTAAACTGAGAAAACTGGTCTTAACCCAGAAACAATTTTGCGTGTTTTATGACACTGCGCTGGAGTTAATTGCTGGTATGCATGTATTTTCCTTGACTTTCATTGGTAGCCTAGAAATAGAACAATATTGGAGCTGGACAGGATTCCCTCCTGATGGTGTTGCCAACAATTAAATTTCATAAAACTTTCCAATGACTTTAGTAATACTTTTATTAAACACGAACGGTTTTTCCTGTATTTTTTCCCAGTATCAGTCTCTTGCATCAAGCAACATTGCTGATTCGCATTCCTTAAAACTGAAATGCATCCTCATCTTTATATAGCACCTATTCCAGAGTTGTTAAACTCAGTCCTTCGATTACCAACTCTAGAACTCATTTCTAGGGCAGAGTACACCATAGGAATCCTTGTGTTGGCAATTCATTGCAATAGGAAATTGCAACGAATCCTTATTTAGCAAATACTTACTGAGCTCTTAACAAGTATCAGAAATTCTTCCAGGCAAAGGAAATTGTGTGAACAAGACCAACAAATTCTTTGCCTTCGAGTTTATAGTGTCATGAGAGAAATGGATTTAAAAAAACGTCTGACAGTGTTAAGGGGTATGTAAAAACAAAACAGTAAAATGGTAACAGTGTGTGTTGGGTGACTTTAGCTGTGGTGTCAAGTCCTCTTTAACGTGATATGTAATCTTACAGATTTCTTCTAGATGTTTTTGGTACCTAAATAACTGTTCCGATTCATTACAAGAGTAGATACGATAAAACCGCGAAATATGGGCGTGGTCACCAGCCGCCCTACCTGCAATGTGTGGCCTGGTCGGATACTGTTCTAGAAGTAGCTTGGGCTTTTCGAATCCATCCACTTGTTGCAGGCGACTCTCTAGTTCCTTAAGCCTTAATTTCTTCATTTAAAAAAAAAGTGTACGTTCTCAGAGTTTAATGGCACTGGATCTGCAAGATTTGCAGAGAAACCTATTTAACCTGAATTTTCCCACTCCACAACCCCCTCGCCCCCCCGCCCATATTTCAGCGCCGCTGGCCAGTGGACGCGAAGGGGACACAGAGCGCTTAGGTCACACCAGCCTCGGCCGTTCCCACTCTCCTTGCGCCAGCAGCAGGCGAAGTCTTTGGCCAGGCCCTGACCCGCTTGCCTCCAGGGTACCCCGTGGCGATCTCGGGCTCCTTGGTGACGCGCGGTGGCTCTAGCCTAGAGTCACTGTAAGACTTCCAAGCACCGCGTCCCGATATTTCAAAAGACAGCTTGCGCTTTGGCGCCGGAAGCTCTACCACGCACGCACGCACGCACGCACGCGTCTGCACCTAGTGGTCCGGCGCCGAGCAGCAACCGCGGCCGGGCTCACAGGTTCCTCTGGCAATACGAACGTTTCATCCTCATCCACCTCCACCCGCGGCGGGTCTGCATCAACCGTAGAGCCCGCCCCTCTCGCAGCGCTGGGTCTGGCCCCAGCCGGCTTGTTACTGAGTCATTACCCTCTAGCTTATCCTTGAGTACCAGCAGACTTTCAAAGGATAGGGGACATGGGGAAGAGAAGGTTAAAGTGAGGGTGAAAGTCACAGTCACTTTGTTTTAATGCCAGCCGGCCCTTTCTGCCTCCTATCTCCCAACTCCCCTCTCAAAAAGTAGCATTCGCCACTCACCTTTGCCTTCGGGGCCGTTAGGATGCCCTACTTTATTATAACTGTTTCCCTCTTAATAGATCACCTGTGTCACCTCAACTCTACAGGTGGTGAAGTGAGAGAAGCTCAAGGAAGAAAAAGTTTAATGAAGAAATAGGTAGTGGTCTTAAATGCTAGAAAAAGGTCAGGCTTTCATACAGGAGTGGAAACCAAGTTGTGGATTTTGAACACAATGGAAACTTAGTAGAAAGAGTAAATGTGAACAATTCTTAAGAAACATGACTATGAAAAGAGTGAGAATGGTTGATGCTTGGTACTATTGAAAAAAAAATTTTTTTAATGATAGATGTGAACATACCTAAATATAGACATGTTAAAACTAATAGAAAGGTAGGAGTTCAAAATACAAGAAGATATTTTTGGAGTTAGGATCCTGAGAAGTAGAATCCAGTGTTTAAGTGAAAGGATTGCCTTTAATCTAGGGAATGGACCCTTTTCATTATTAAAGGAAGAAAAAGGAGTGGATGGATAAAGAAATAGAAGGAGCGGTGTATATGTCTCTCCTTATGACGATACCACACTTGATTGTTATAGCTTAGTAGAGAGTTTTGAAATGGGAGATGTGAGCCCTTCATCTTTGTTCTTCCTTTTCAAGGTTATTTTGACTCTGGGCGACTTGCATTTCTGAATGAATTTTAAGATCAATTGGCAAATTTTTGCAGTTGGAATTTTCATAGGGGTTGTGATGAATCTATAGGTCAATTTGGGAGTATTGCCATCATAATGTCTTCCAATCTATGAACATGGGATACCTTTCAATTTATTTAAATTTTCTTTAATTTTCAACAATGTTTTATGTATTTAGAGTATGAGTTTTATACTTTTATTAAATTTGTTACCAAATACTTTATTCTTTTTGATGCTATTGTAAATTGAATTGTTTTCTTAATTTTATTTTTGGATTATTCATTGCTAGAGTAAAGAAATACAATTGGTTTTTGTTATTGATTTTGTGTCCTGTAACTTTTCTGAATTTATTCGCTCTAATTTTGTGTATGGACTTCTTATTATTTTCTATACATAATGTCATGTTATCTGCAAATAAAAAGTTCACTTCTTTCTTTTTAATCTGGATGTCTTTTTTTCCCCTTGCCTAATTGCTCTGGAGAGAACCTCTAGTACAGTCTTGAATAACAGTGCTGAAAATAAGCATCCTTTTCTTATTCCTGATCTTAGAGGGAAAGCTTTCAGTCTTTTATTGATAAGCATGGTGTTAGCTGTGGGTTTATCGCAGATGCCCTTTTATCAGGTTGAGGAAGTTTCTTCAACAGCAATAATTCTATGCAGCATTTTGCAAAATTATATGTTTTTTTCTTCTGAAGTATTGAGACAGGGGCAAGGAAGTCCTGACAGTTGAATAGATTCAGGATAGTTGTTTTGATAGAGGGCTACAATAGAAGCATGAGAGATAAGACGATGGGTGGTATTGGTAAGAGGATGGTTATGGTAATGGACCAGGAAATCTGTGACTAGATAGAGAAAGAAGTGAAAGAGAAGGAAATAAGACTGAGGGGAACAATATTAGAAGGGTGAAGACTTGATGATGTTAATAATAGGTTTAATGGAAGAAAGAAAGTGAGAAATCTAATAAGGCTTGAGTTTAAGTAATGAACTACTAAAGTTGAAGATTTGTATAAAGTACTTGGGGCTAGAGGTGGGAGCAATGATTGACTGCAAACAGCACAACGGCTCTTTTGAAAGATGATGGAAATGTTTTAAAACAATTTTGGTGATGTTTGCATATCTTTTTAAATTTACTTAAAATGATTTCTATGCTTTAAAAAAGTCACTGAAATGTTCTAAAAATGGGTAAAAAATATATTAGTGTATGGATCAGTTGTAAGAGATGATAAGGCTGAGGTTGAGGCCATGAAATTGGGTGACTGCAGTGGAGCAGAGGTAGAAAATCAATGTCTGATGGACTATCCACATGGACACTGAAATCTCCATATGGTGATAAGAACTTAAGAGAGCTGTTTTCAATTGCCAACTCTTTAAAAAATATATAGATTCAAAATTGATTAGTACAAAACATTGATAAAGAGGGTTAAAGAGTGATTTCAGTGGATAGCACAAGACTTATAGGCAAGTACTTTCCCCACATCACCAGAGGACCTGTTTACTTAAACTTCAGTTGATGGATTATTTGCTATTAGTTCTATGCAACAGACACTGTTCTAATGGTAAGTGGGAACTGCATAAGATGTGAATCCCTTCCTGTACATAGTTAACAGTTTACTGGAGGAAATGAAAGATAAACATTTAAAAAGTTTAATAAAAACCACTAGCATCTATTAAAGTGGCCAAAATAATTAGGAGAAAAAAGAAGACACATAATACCAAGCCCTGGAGAGGATGTAGGCATGTGGAATTCTCACACTTTGCTTGTGGGAATACAAAGTGACTTAGCCTCCTTGGAAAAATGTTTGGCAGTTTCTTATAAAGTTAAACATACATTAATCATGTGACTCAACAATCTCACTCGTAGGTATTTACCCAAGAGAAATGAAGACATGTCACATAGAAACCTATATACAGATGTTTATAACAGCTTTATTCAAAATCAGCAAAACTGTAAATAACCCAAATGTCCACCTACTGGTGAATAGATATATTTGGTACATCCATATACACCATAGAATACTACTCAGCAGTGAAAAAAATGATAAATGCAACAACTGGGATGACTATTAATACCTAGTTATGTTAAGTAAAAGAAACCAAACTCAAAAAGCTACATATTGCATAATTTTACTTATATGTTCCTCTGAAAAAGCAAAACTGTTGGAAGTGAATACAGATCAGTGGATGCCAGGGACTGGGTTGGGGGAGGGATTGACTATAAAAGGTTATGAAGACAACTTTAGGGATGACAGACTATGGTGATTTTATGGCTATGCATTTGCCAAAATTTACAGAATGTGCCTAAAAGGAATAAATTTTGCTGTATGTAAATTATACCTTAATAAATTTATTTTATAAAAAAGAGTAATAATAATAACAAACCAGTCATTTATACATTAATTTCACAGTTTTCAAACTTTTTGGTGTCAAGGTAGCTATATACTTTTTTAAATTATTAAGGACTTCAAAAATTTTTTGTTCATGTGGATTATATCTAATAATATATTTACATTACTGAAAACTAACACTAAGAATTTTTAAAAATTCATCTATTCATTTAAAGCGATTATAATTCCATTACATGTTAATATAAGCAACATTTTATATGAAAAATAACTTTTCCATAACAAAAAAACATTAGTGGAGTCTCTTTAATGTCTGGCTTAATAGAAGAAAGCTTGAATCTTGTATCTGCTTTTGCATTCAATTTGTTGTGATATGTTGTTTTGGTTGAAGCATTTGAAGAAAATCCAGCCTGACACACATATTGGAGAAGCAAGGAGTATTTTCGTTGTCTATTCTGATAATTGTAGATATTTTTCTTTGTTAAGACAGCACAAGTTCAAACAGGTAATTTCTTGAAGTTTAATTGCAATGTGGAATCTTCAGCCACACCAATGAACTTTTTATATTGTTAAATTACAATCCATTAGTCTACCCTGGATTTGAATAAATTTATTTTTACTCATACATGATTTTATAACATTATACATTAGTCATTTGGAAAATATTGGTTCATTGAGTTATCCAAGTCTTCTGATATGTTTTATTATACAATATCAGAAAATCATATTTATTAATATCACCACTGATGTCCCCAGAAAAGTCTTTAATTATTGGAAAGACTGTCAGACTCACAGTGGCATATACAAATTTTCCAAAATATTATTTTTGCTATTATTTTATTTTTTATTGGCAAAAAACCCAGGTGTTTTCCATGAAACGACAGGCTTATTTCATCCATTTATCAGAAAATGACTGCCAAATACCAAATCTGAATAAACACAGTTTGCCTGCCAGTCATAGTTTCAAGTAAAATTGTGTGCTTAATATCTAGAATATGAAAAGAATACTACAACTCAATAACAAAAAGACAAAGAAGCCAATTTGAAAATGGGAAAGGACTTGAGTAGACATTACTCAAAATAATATATATAAATGACCAATAAGCACATGAAAAACTGCTCAACATCATTAGTCACTAGGAAAATATAAATTAAAACCACAGAAACTTTACACCCATTAGGATGGCTATTAACAATAAAGTAGAAAATAAATGTTGGCAAGAATGTGGAGAAACAGGATCTCTTGTGCATTACTGGTGGAAATGTAAAATATTACAGCCTCTGTGGAAAGCAATTTGGTGGTTTTTCATAAAGTTAAACATAGTGTTATATCATATGATCCAACAATTTACTTCTAGACCATACCCCAAAGAATTGAAAGCAGGGACTCAAACAGGTCCTTGTACATCAATGTTTATTTTAGCTTTATTCACAATATCCTAAAGGTGGAAACAACCCATGTGTATATCAATAGATGAATGGATAAACAAAATGTGGCTTATACATACAATGTAATACTATTCAGCCATAAGAAGGAATGAAATTGGGGTACATGCTACAACATGAGTGAACCTTAAAACATTATATTAAATGAAAAAAAACACACAAAATGACAGCTATTGTATGATTCCACTTATATGAAATATCTACAAACATTTGTTGAATTCATTTGCTGCATAGATAAGACAGTAGATGAAAATCTGATCTTTAGTTTCAGAGAAGGAAACTTTCCTTAGATTAAAAAAATAATAATAAAATAAAAAAAATAAAAAAGAAGGGAGGAAAAGAAAATCAGGAAAACTTGTAATGGTATTAAATGATAATTAAAAAAAAAAACCCAGAGGATTGTTAAGCATTTATAACCTTGGAAAGTTGCTCTTGTGGAGGACCTAATGTAAGTCAAACCCTTAAAGCACTGTCATACTCCCCTCTCCCAATATTTCTAAAGCATGAGTTGGGAAAATTACTAAAAATATTTTTGCTTCAATATTAAACAAATGAGAGACTGGCAGTAAGTATAGTTGCAAGGTAGTTACTAAGGTAGGAAGGTAAGAAAGGAGAGGAGGGAAAGAGGGGAGAAAGAAGAAAGATGGGCACATGCAGGAACAGTGAATGATTTTTCTTCCAGGGTTTGTTCATATGTTTTGAAAGCCGTGAAATGAAGGGTATCACTGCTACTTGTGAAATGGGGATAATGGTAAGTACCTCTCAGGGTTGTTGTGAATCTTAAATGTGATCACTTGGAAGAATTCTTTGTGAGTAGTAGGCACAATGTTTCTTATAGTGTGAATTTCAACATTTGTCATTAGAACCAGTGAACTTACTGCATATAGTAAAGGTCTGGTGTATATTTTGGAGGCTGGGAAGAAATATAGAAGTTAATAATGTTGTAAGCAATTTGTGTTTTTATGTTCCCAGCACGTATGACCTCCTTTGCTTTCTGGTAATATGGGTGGCATGGGCACAAGTTGGGTCACAGTTCTCCAGAGTTTTAAGTGGCCCTGGCAGAGACGAGACACTTTTTCCTCTGTTGTGAAGTTGTAGAAATATGTTCTGGAACTGGGTTTGAGAGAGGCCCTTGCACAGAAGCTATCGGGGACAACAGAGCTAATGCTCACTGAAAGCAAAGATGAAGATGCATCCAGGTTCATCTCCCCCTTCCTTCCATGGTTTATATGATCTAATATGGTCTACTTGGTTTAAGCTAGTTCAAGTTGGGTTTTTATCTCTTGCAACCAGGAAAGTCTTGATAAATACAAAAACAATTTTGAAGTATTTACATTAATTTATATGTTCTCTGTTAAGGGTGTCTTTTTTAATTTTGGAAGCAATGATGTTATCTATCATTTGTTTATAGCTTTTACCTTTTCTGTGTGTGTGTTTTTTTTAATTTAAAAAGCCAATTTAGAAATATCACAAGATTCTTCTTCATGTTGATTAATATGGAATACACAAAAACACATACTTTTTTAGGTACTATTTTGTAGCTTTCTGTAACCACAGTATGTGCATTATTTATTTAATGTCTTCAGTAGAGTAACAGTAGCATGCTTAAATGTAATCTTTTAAAATATAACATTTAAGGGAGTGCAGAGTTTTCAGCTGAATTTCAGTTTGTCTTTCCCTCATAGAAATACGATCCTTGTAGGAATTCCCATGACACAGCACAGTGATTTAAGAAGTAAATTAGAAAAAGAGTTTTTATATTACACTAACACATTGAAAGAAAAATGTCAGACTTCTTGGATCCAAATGATAGCAATCCCAGACACTCTAAAAGAACCAAAAATTTGAGAGTCTGTCATATTGACTTTGAAAGCTAAAGCAGTAAAATAATTTTTACCTAGACAGAAACTTGATTATTTTATTAATCTCAAATAATAAGTACTACTTCTAATTATTATTAACTGTTTTATTGAGGTATACTTTCATACCATAAAATTCACCTGTTTTTAGAGTAGAATTCAATGATTTTTAGTAAATTTACATAGTTGTGCAACCATCACCATAATCTAAATTTAGAACATTTCTATAATCCTAAAAAGACCATTTGTGCCTATTTGAAGTCACTTCTATTTTTACCTCAAGTAGATTACTCTTTTGCTAATCTACTTTCTGTCTCTATTGATCTGCCTTTTCTGGACAGTTGGTGTAAATGGAATCGCACAACCTGCATTTTTTCTGTGTCTGACTTTTTTTCATTGACAATATTTTTGAAGTTCATGCTGTAGCAAGTATCAGTAATTTATTCCTATTTATTGTTAAATAGTATACCACTACATGAATATGCAACATTTTGTTAATCTACTTATGAATCATAGACCTTTGGATCATGAAGATTTTTGCTATTATGAATACTATTGTTACAAATATTTACCTAAAAGTGTTTCTGTGGATATACATTATAAATTATCTTCGGTAGATGCCTAGTGTGGAAATGAAGGGCTCTATGTTCACTTTATGTTTAACTTATTAAACATAACTTTTCCCAAACTATTTTACATTCCCATTAGTGAAGTATGAAGGTTCCTATTTCTCCATATCCTTGCTAACATTTATTATTGTCTGTCTTTTTGATTATTGCCATTCTAGTGGATGTGTATAGTGGTATCTCATAGTTTTAATTTGCATTATTTAATGGCCACTTACATATTTTCTTTGGCGAAATGTCTATTCACATGTTTTGCCTATGTTCAATTGGGTTTTTTGTATTGTTGTTATTACCAATTATTTTAATAGTTCTCTGATATTGAACAGGTTTAATATCATCATGATCAGAATAGGTGGGAAATCTGGCAAATGTCCAGGTTTCTGTACATGTATTGTAATGTCTATGTAACTAAAATAGGGGAAGGTATTTAAATGTTTGTTGTTGTTGTTGTTGTTGTTGTTGTTGTTACCTAATAAAAGAGGCATTTGTCAATAGTGGAATTGTGCAGAAATTTGTAGAAATTTAGGAGGGTGTGTAGATGCTGAAAAAGCTGATTTCCAGCATGCATAATCATGGTCAAGAAGAGCTGGCATCTTTGTTATTCTTTACAGGAAAGCAGTCTTGGAGAAATATCAGTACTCTTCCCCAACTGCCTTAACCCAAAGACACTGATTATTGAATACACACCAGTGCTACCTTAGTTTGAAATGTTCCTAGATTTTATTTGGCTTATAATTTGGTGATTCATTAAGAGAATTATGGAGCAATTTTTGAATTATTTATCATTGTTAAATGATAATTGTGAAATGCTTTATTAATGTAGGGTGTCAGGACATGTGCTATAATATATTCTAATTATGTACAATTCATTTATAACACTGTAAGTTAGTTATGGGAATTTAAATTTAGATTTTTAGTTCTTTGAAGGATCATTGATAATCTCTTCCAAGATTCAGATTTTGCTAGATAGGGCAGTATAACTTCTGGAGATTTGATTCCTTAGGTCTGAAATGGGGCCTGGGGATCTGTTTTTGTGAGTAGAGTTTCAGGTGATTCTCAGGATCAGGCAAGTTTGCAAAGCACTGGTGTGGTAGAAATAGCAGGACTTTAGAATCAAATAGACCTGAGTTTTAGTCACATTTCATTTAATTGCTAGCTGTGTATTTTTTTGAGACCTATATCATCTTCTTAAGTTTTAATTTCCTTTAATAATAGTACTTACTTTAGAGCAGCAGTCCCCAACTTTTTTGGCACCAGAGACCTGTGCTTCTAGGAGAATCTAATGCTTGGCGATCTGAGGTGGAGCTGAGACAGTGATGGTAGCACTGGGTTGCAGCTGCAAATACAGATGAAGCTTCGCTCACACTCACCACTCACCTAATGCTGTGTGGTCAGTTTCCTAACAGGTCATGGACAGGTACTGGTCTGTGGGTTGAGGGTTTAGGAACCCCTGCTTTAGAGGATTTTTGAGAAGATTAAAAGAAATAACATATATAAAGAACTGGACCCATAATAAATATGCAACAAACATTATTTATTGCAATTGTTCCATTTAACAACAATAATTAGACAAATTTGAGCACTTAAGGGCAACGATGAAGAAGATTCATTTTGTCCTCAAATGTACCCATTAGCAGTGGAGTGGAGATGAGCTTTACAGCAAAGGCAATGTTATGTCATCAAATAAGTTCAGGGTCATTATTATTTTTTTTTGAAGAATGACATGCACAGACATTGCTAGAATAGAGATGTGGGGTAAGCATGTGGGGTGGAATAGGGTGGAGCTAAGAACAATAAAAACCCAAAGGCAGGAAATGACAAATGATCTTCAGTAAAGAGTGAACAGTCCCATTGGTCTCTTTCATATGGCAAACCTGGAGCAGTGTCAGGAGATAAGGATAGAAAGACAGGTTGAGTTTTGAGAGATTAAAGCAGTTTGCTTTGGTTTGTTTCAATTATTGAACGCAATAATGATTAACCGGGTAATAGTGTGATGGTAAGAACTGGGAGGATATGAAATTAGAAGGTTGCTTCAATAGTAATAGTAATTCAATAGAAATTAAGGGTTTGATAAGTAGGAATTTATATCTTAAAATGAAATGCAGATGCCTAAAATACATCTGAAGGATGCTGCGTATAATTCCTATAGTTCAGGCAAAAAAAATTATTAAAATGTAAAAAATATTAAAGACTTTCCGTAATATATATTTTTAAGGCGAGTCCCTTCCTTCAGTAGCTCTTAACTTTGAGAGCCGAGAGGTGGGGGAAGGAACAGAGCAGCGTCTCTGGCGAGAGGGGGCGTGTGCAGACGAAGCAAGAACCGCAGCCGGAGGGGGCGCGTGCAGAAACAAGGACGCAGGCGGAGGTGCGCGGCGGCTCTAGGGTATCGCGAGAGTTGGGCGGGCCGAGCCATCGCAGCACTCAACTCCCCCACCCTACCGGGAGGAGCGGCCAGCCTTGGGCTCTCCAAATTCTGAGCTCTCATCATGGCGGCGGCGGCGGCCGCGGCGGCCGTCGGGGGGCCGCAGCCGCCTCAACCCGAGCTACCCGCGCCCGGACTTGCCCTGGACAAGGCGGCCACCGCCGCGCACCTGAAGGCAGCCCTTAGCCGCCCGGACAACCGGGCAGGTGCCGAGGAGCTGCAGGCGCTGCTGGAGCGAGTGCTGAGTGCCGAGCGGCCGCTGGCCGCGGCTGCGGACAGCGAGGAGGCGGCGGCTGCCAGCAGCGGAGGCGGGCCAGGGGCGGCAGAGGAGGAGGCCCTGGAGTGGTGTAAGTGCCTTCTGGCGGGCGGCGGCGGCTACGATGAGTTCTGCGCGGCGGTGCGGGCCTACGACCCCGCGGCGCTCTGCGGCCTGGTCTGGACAGCCAACTTCGTGGCCTACCGCTGCCGGACGTGCGGCATCTCCCCCTGCATGTCGCTGTGCGCGGAGTGCTTCCACCAGGGTGATCACACCGGACACGACTTCAACATGTTCCGCAGCCAGGCCGGGGGCGCCTGTGACTGCGGGGACAGCAACGTGATGCGGGAGAGTGGGTGAGTGGAGCCTTCCCCCGGGGCGGGGGTTACGGCGGGCGGCCCAGGCCGGGGTCTAGGGAGGCCGGGAATGGAGACCCTGGAGCCGATTCTGAGCTGTCAAGGGAGAGGAGTGGGGGAGGGTGCAGCCACATGGGGTTGGAGGTGTTTGATCTGTCAGCGGTGGAAAGGGGAATGGAGGGGGGAGGAGGGGAGATCGGAGAGCTTGTTTAGGGACCAGAGCTGTGAATTTGCGAGTGAGTGATAGCGAGAGAAGAGCCAGTGCATGGGGTAGCAGGAGAGGGAGAAGGAAAGGATACTTGGGGAGTCTGGTGTCGAGCTGTCAATTGTGTACTTGTTGGGAAAGGCTGTAAAGCAGTTTGGTTCTTGGGAAGAAATGATGATGTGATTTGGATTGGCCGGGAGGGCGATGGTATTGGGGACCAAATTTGGCCGCAGGATGATGAGAGTCCGGGAGGTGGTCTTGGAACTGCAGGGGAGGGAGGACAGCTTGAGGAAAAGGACTTATGAACTGTCAGTGTGTCTCAGTACGAGGGAAGGAGCTCTTGAGCTTATCGAGGTTGAGGGAGGAGGGAAGGGGAGGGGCCTGCATGAAAAGTGACTGTTGAGCTGTCAGTGGAGTATTTGGTGTGCTGGAATGACATCTAGAATTGAGCTACTGAGCAGTCAATTATAGAATATCCTCCATACAAGAACAAACAAAACACTAAGCGAATTAGGAATCAAGTGTTAGCTTTTCTCCAGTTAAAAGGGCACCTTATTCACTGACTAATATGTGACATATTTCCAAAAGGAGACA
This sequence comes from Eidolon dupreanum, assembly GCA_028627145.1. Classification (NCBI taxonomy): domain Eukaryota; kingdom Metazoa; phylum Chordata; class Mammalia; order Chiroptera; family Pteropodidae; genus Eidolon; species Eidolon dupreanum. The sequence goes on from CM053503.1 coordinate 122,249,321, forward strand.
CTCAACAAATGCTTTTTCAATAGGAGCAGTGTACCAGGGTGTTGGGACTTAGGACAAAAGACATTTCAGAGGTTGCAGTGAGTTAAAGAGTTAGTAGATGTGGTGTCTTGGCTCGAGACATGATCTTCATGCCTAAGGGAGTCCTAGAAAAAGAAAAAACTTAGTGAAAGAGGACATTTTAGCTGGGCAGTAGTTGAAGAATGTTAGCAAATCCAGTTATTCAAGTTTTTCAGATTTTAGCTCTTATAATTGTAGAGCGTAATCCCTTTAGAAATGGTTACTACTTCCTTCTTTGGAGTAGTTGTAGGTTACTGTTACTCTAGAATGTTTGTAACTAGGTGCAAACAAGGTTCCTAGGATATTAAAAATGAACAAGACATTGACCTACCCCTTAAGCCAATTACACTGGAGTAGAAAATGATAAATTCCTTTAATAGTCCAGGAGTTAGAGGAGGCTTCTGTGCAGAAGAAAAAGACTTCAGAATGGAGGTATTTTGAGGTTACTACTAATGGTATTACTAATAACAGCTGTAATAACTGCAGCTAATATTTGAGAGCATAAAGTGTAAGACCAACACTTAAAAATACTTCTTAAAAATTAATTTTTGAATAGAGAAAATACTCATAGATAAAAAAGCAAAAAAATGTAAAAACATACACAGTTTGTGAAGTTTCCCTCCAATCTTGCCTTCCATTCTGCCCAGTTCTTTCCCACCACTGTTAGTTTCTCTTAGTTTAAAAACCAACAAGGATGAAAATGTATTTTGATTTTTCAGTCTCTTTTATGCAAAAAAAAAAAAAACAACCCCAAAAAACCACATTTACTGTTTTACACATCTTGCATTTTCTCCTGATCTAAGAGGTCTTTAGATGTTAGTAAGTCAGTGTATCCATTTAGAAAAACAAAACTGCTGCATGGTGCCCTGTGTCATGAATTTGCCTTTATTTAATCATGGACAGTTGGGTTTTGAGGGACAATTGGGTTTCTAGTATGAAATAAAAAACCTGGTATACTTGTCTTTTCACACCTGTGCAAGAATATCAATGGGATAAATTCTCAAAAGTGCGATTTCTAATTTGCCCTCCATAAGACTCAGTATTAAGCAGAGTATGAGACTCTTTGTTTTCTAAGTCTTACCAACAATGTTATTATACTTTGAATTTTTATTGATTTATTTGGTAAACAGTGGTCAAATATTGACTGCTTTAAATGGTTTAATTCACGTAATCTTCAACAACTAAGATTATTACTGTTGTTATTCCCATTGTACAGAAGAGGAAAGTGGAGCACAGGATTTTTAAAACATTGCTCAGGATTACACAGATAATAAGTTAGGCATGCTGGATCCAGAGCTTGACCACTCAACATTTCTCTCTACTGCCTCTACAAATAGCATTCTTATTGGTACTTCCATTACTGTGTTTTTTCTTTTTCTTTTTCTTTTTCTTTTTTTACTATGCCATTCTTATTTGGGCCTTTTTGTTTCTTTTTTCTTTTTAAAAACTTACATTTTTAAAAACTGTGGGAGGCACTGCAAAACATAGGGGAAGGAGTTGAAACATTCTTTTATTGATATTTAGACATTTTTACTTCTTAGACTAGTTTAGCTCTTAAGAGAACCTCAGAGATCATAAAAGCAGGAAATAATATTGATTCTATCCTGCATTTTAGAACATAGTGGTAATTATTGAGTTGATCTGAATGAGAGACAAATCTGATATCTAATTGTGATGCTTCGGTGCAGGGGTGGAAATAGGTCAGTAAGTTTCTTTGAAGATACTCATACAGGTTTAGGGCATCTGGGCTGTAGATAGTCTACATCCTAATCTCATAGCTTTGCCTTTACTGACTTCTTATATTCATGTATTTATTTTTTACCCCAGTTTGGCAACCCTCTATGTGTTGATGTATAATATTTAAAGATTTACTGTTTTTCTGAAATACAGCACTATTGCCTGTATGTGCCAGCAGTCTCCATATCCAGTTTCAAAAAGGCCAAGAATGAACAATAAACAATATTGTGGTTACATGATTATTCTGTAATATTTGCAACTCTTTGGATGGATAGGTTAAGTTTTCTAGGCTACATACCTAATCTACTGCTTTGATGTTAGCCAACAGAGCAGGTTAAAAGGCTGCCTCGGGTGGGGCGGGGGAAGCCCACCTGGGGAACCTTTTTAGAACTGGAAATCATCAACAAATTGTATCAGTGTTCTTGGTTGGCAAAGCTGGATTATCTTGGCATTGACAGAATATATTTAACTTTTCTCAGTTTTTGATATTTCTGAAAGTCCTTTTAGGTTGCTAAATATTGGAGATGTCTTGATTTTGGGGTTGTTTGTTATTCTAACAGCCATAGAATTTTGTAAATCTCATTGTTCAGCAAATTTTTAAGGAAGAATTCCACTTTTCTCTATATCTGTGTTCTTAGTAAAAGAGGAAATCCTGCAGTGCCTTAACCCTTTTCCCGAGTATCTGATTGTTGTGAGTGTAATTGGAGATGAGGAAGAATCTTGGAATCATTATGACCTGTATTACTATTTAATTTTTAAATTTGTAATTATGGACATATTTGAGGAAGAGTCAGTTATTTTTTATTAGTAGTATTGATATAATAAATGTAGTGACATTAACAGATATACAAAGCAAAGTAAGAAACAACTGAGAATTCATTTGTGGGATGAGATCACAAAGGCTATGAAGACTATATATTAATTGTATATATCACATCATAGTCTTGCCACTAATGAATAAGCGCAGTCATTGTCACAAGTAGTTTATAGATGCATGAATAACAAAAAGAAAAGTAATGGAAAATGTAAAATAATGTCTGACTTGTTTGAGATTCTGATGGTACTAACTAGAAATTGGAATTTTAAACATTTAGTTCTCAAATTTTGATTCAAAGGATGACCATTTTCATGTTCAATCCTTTGTTATAAATATATTTGCCTCCTTGCTGGTTCTCCCTCAGATTCTAAGCTCCTTAAAAAATAGGAACCTCATCTTACTCTTAATCACAGGCCGCCAGCACAGTCTCTTGCACGTAGTAGGTGCTTAGTAAATGTGGAATTAAACTGTAAAGTAGTGGCTGTTATACCTGAAAATTTGACCTCAGATTACATTGCTTTAGTTTTTCAGGCATTGATTATTAAATCCATAACATCTTTTTTGAAAGTATTTCAGAGATAATTTCTTTTTTAATTTCAAAAGTAATAGATATTGGTTATAACATAAAAACAAATGGATAAAGTAGAAAATAAAGGTTCTTCTTTCTTCCATCCTACTCCTCAGTGAGAGAGTCCCCTTAGTTTCTTTTTTGCTTAAACATTTAAAAGATGTTAGTTATAATTTACTTAGCATTTTCAGATATTTTGTTATGAGAAGTTTTTAGGTTATGTGGTCTGTGACAATGCCATAATAGGAAGCAGTGAGTGTCTGGTTGAATTTCTGTACCTTGCCTTTTCCCCCTTAACATATTTATTGGACACTGTGTCTTATTAGTATACATAGAATGGTTTTTATTTTTTTAAAATTAAATGTATTCCCTTGTATTTTCATATTTTTGTATTTTACTGTAATTTATATAGTCAGTTCTTTACTGGTAAACATTTAAATTGTTTCTAGTCTTGGGCTATTATTTTGGGCTATTATATGCACTCTTGCAGTCAGTATGCTTATATATACTTCTTTGTGTTTATGTGTGAGCATATGTGTGAGGATAAATTCCCAGAAGTTATATCTTGGTTAAAGGAAATGTTCATTTGAAACTTTCATAGAGCCATCCAAAGAAATTAATTTACATTTCCACCAACAGTGTATAGAAGAGCATGTTCCTCCACGTTGTGGCAGTATACATGGATTATCAGTATTTCTGATCTTTGTTGATCTGATAAGGGACAAGTGATATCTTATTTCATCTGTTACTCCTCTCCCTACTGCTCTTCTCTCCTATACTGGAATATTTTGAAACAAATCTCAGGTGTCTTATAATTCAATTTATAAATATTTGAGTATGTCTCTTGGTAAAGAGATGCGAACTCTTAAAAATAAAATATAATGCAAGTATCCTTTGACAAATGAATTGATTTACAAAATGTGCTATATACATAAGGTGGAACATTTTTCAGTCTTTGAAAGGAATGAAATTCAGTCCAGATTCAAGTTGGTAGAGTAAGTAAATATTGTGCTTGCCTCTTTCCACTACCACATCAAAATTACAACTAAATTAAAGAACAACCATTGTTGGGAACCACATGAAGACTGGCTGAACATAAGTCCTGTAACTGAGGATATAAAGAAAAAGCCATGTTGAGACTGGTAACAGGGGTGGGGATGAGGAATAGGCAGGCCCCTCACCCATGGTGTGGTGATTAAGAAATGGAAGAGATATCTCAATTGTGGAGGTACCCCTTGAAGAGTGAGGGATCCCAGCTCCACACCAGCTCCCTAGACCAGGGTACCTGTGCAGGGAAGAGGAGTCCGCATAACTTCTGGCTGTGAAAACCAGCAGGGACTGTGGTTGAGTGAGATGAAGTGTGTTCCTCTTAAAGGGCCTGTGCATTGACTTACAGACTCACTCACCCTGACCTCTAGCACTTGGGCAGCAGCTTAAAAAGTGCCAGAGACATATGAAGAGGAGCTGAATTGAGTAGCTTCACGGTAAGAGCTGGAGGGGCAGGGGTCAGGGCAGTTTGCTTGGGGTTGGAAGGGCTTGCAGACACCATTGTTCCTTTGTTGAATATTTTTTCCATCTGCGGATAGGCACGGGTGGTACCAAATCTGAGTCTCTAGCAACATGTGTGACACTGTTCCACCCTGGTGATTCCCTGAGACCCTGCTCATCCTACTGAAGCACCCTTCTTCCAGTGGCTTTTCCACAGAAATGGCCTGTCTTGGCTCATGATGTGGACTTTCCTGAAATCTCTCAAAGGTTCACGGATTCCAAACAAGCAGCATTTGTCCTTGGTTTACCCTGTACCTCTTGCTAAGTGACCCCAAGCCTGGCATTAGAGTGGCAGTTAGCCTTTCCCAGGAGCCTCGAAGCCCAGCACAGGTAATAGCCATCTGCTGATCACTTTGTAGCTCCTTCCACTTGGCTCTGCACCAGACACAGGTAGTGGCTGACCTTGGCTTGTTACAGACTCCCTCCCAAGAGGCCTCAGAACCTGGTGACTAGCTTCAGACCATACCAGAGCACCACCCAACCATCTCCAAAAATGATATACCCAAAGGGCATACTAGGCAGGCACCAGAATCCTGCTAAAGCGAATCCTGCTCTATAGGGTCAGCCCCTGCACACAACAGCTCTTCCACTGTAGTCACAGCTAATCAGCCTGAAGGTCAGCCCCTCTCATTTATGTGCCAACAGCAACCAAGGCTCAATTTTAACAAAAAGGCACACATACAACCCGCACAAGGGACAAATCTGGAGTACCCAACTCAGATGAAAAGGGAGACTGCGCCACTGGGTCTCATAGGACACTTGCTACATAAGACCACTCTTCCAGACTGGGAGACTTAGCAGATCTTCCTAATACATAGAAACAGAGAGGTAGCCAAAATGAGGAGACAGACATATCCCAAATGAAAGGACAGGACAAAACCCTAGAAAAAAAAACCAAGCTAAAAAAATGGAGACAAGTAACCTTCCAGACGCAGAATTCAAATCACTGGTTATAAGGATGCTCAGTGAATTTAGGGGAAAAATAGATGAACTCAATGAGAACATTAATAAAGAGATAGGAAACATAAAAAGTGGAGCTAGAAAAAATAAAAGAGAACCAGTAAGAAATTAAGAGTACAATAACTGAAATAAAGAATACATTGGAGCAGGGGTCCCCAATCCCTGGGCTGCAGACCAGTATCTTCTGTGGCCTGTTAGGAACCAGGCTGCACACCAGGAGGTAAACGGTAGGCAAGCGAGCCAAGCTTCATCTGTATTTGCAGCTCTAATGTCACTGCCTCAGCTCCACCTCAGATCATCAGGCATTAGATTCTTATAGGAACACTGGTTCCTGGTGCCAGAAAGGTTGGAGACCACTGTATTAGAAGGTATCAACAGATTAGATGAAGCAGAAGACTGAATCAGCAATTTGGAAGACAAGGTAGTGGAAAACACTCAATTAGAACAGCAAAAAGAAAAAAAGAATTAAAAAAATGATAGTTTAAGGGACATCTGGGACAGCATTAAGTGTACCAACATTACATCATAGGGGTACCAGAACGAGAAGAGAGAGAGCAAGGGATTAAAAACCTATTTGAAGAAATAATGTTGGAAAAAACTTCCTTAACCTGGCAAAGAAAATAGGCATACAAGTCAAAGAAGTGCAAAGAGTCCCAAACAAAATGAACTCAAAGAGGCTCACATTAAGACATATCATAATTAAAACGCCAAAGTTAAAGACAAGGAGAGAATCTTAAAAGCAGCAAGAGAAAAGCAGTTACCTACAAGAGAGCTCCCACAAGACTGTCATGTTATTTCTAAACATAAACTTTGCAGTCCAAAAGGAATTGGCAGGAAATATTCAAAGTGATGAAAAGTAAAGACTTACAACCGAGATTACTCAGCAAGGCTATCATTCAGAATTGAAGGACAGATAAAGAGCTTCCCAGACAAGAAAATGCTAAAGGAGTTTATCACCACCAAACCAGCGTTATAAGAAATGTCAAAGGGACTTCTTTCAGAAGAAGTAGAAGAGGAAAAAAAGGATAAAAAAATAGGAGTACTAAAATGATATAACTACTGTCAATAATTACTTTAAATGAAATGGACCAAATGCTCCGATCAAAAGACATAAGATGGCTGAATAGGGAAGAAAACAAGACCAAAACATAATGCTACCTTCAAGAGATCCACTTCCGGTTGAAAGTCATACACAGACTAAAAGTAAAGGGATGGAGAAAGATATTTCATGCAAATGAAAACAAACGAAAAAACTCTTCTAGCAGTACTTACCTCAGAAAAATAGACTTTAAAACAAAGGCTATATAACAAGAGACAAAGAAGGACATTTCATAATGATAAAGGATTCAATTCGACAATAGGATATAATTCTTGTAAACATTTCTGTACCAAATATAGGAACATCTGAATATATAAAGGAAATATTGATGGACATAAAGGGAGGGATTGACAGTAATAGAGTAATATTAGAGGACTTTAACACCCACTGACATCAATGGATAGATCATCCAGACAGAAAATCAACATGGAAATAGCAGCCTTAAATGACACATCAGATCAAATAGATTTAATTGATATTTTTAGAGCATTTCACCCCAGAGCAGCAGAATGTACATATTTTTTAAGTGTATATGGAACATTCTCCTGGGTAGACCATGTTATGCCACAAAACAAGTGTCTGTAAATTTAAGAAGGTTGAAATGACATCAGGGATCATATCTGATCACAATATATGAAACTAGAGATCGATTACAAGAAGGAAACTGAAAAACACACAAGCACATGGAGATTCAGTAACATGCTACTAAACAGTGAATGAGTTAACAATGGGATCAAAGCAGAAGTGATAAAATACCTTGAGCCAAATGAAAATGAAAATACAATGACCCCAAAAATCTATGGGAAACAACCAAAGCAGTACAAAGAGGGAAACTCACTGCAACACAGGCCTACCTCAAGAAACAAGAAAAGTCTCAAGCAATCTATTTTTACACCTAAAGGAACTAGAAAAAGAAGAACCAAGAAGAACAAACAAAGCCCAAAGTGAGTAGATGGAAGGAAATAATAAAGATCAGAGCGGAAATAAATGAAATAGAGTCTAAACAGTACAAAAGATCAGTGAAAACAAGAACTGGTTCTTTGGAAAGATAAAGAAGTTGATAAACTTTTAACCAAATTCATCAAGAAAGAAAGAGGTGACCCAAATAAATAAAATTAGAAATGAAAGAGAATTGACAACTGACACCAAGAAATACAGAGGATTATAAGAAAATGCTATGAACAGTTATATGCCAAAAAATTGGACAACCTGGAAGAAATGGATAAATTCCTAGAAACATAAATCTTCCAAGACTGAATCAAGAAGAAACAGAAAATCTGAGTAGACTGACAGCTACTAATGAAATTGAATCAGTAATCAAAAAACTCCCAACAAACAAAAGTCCTGGACAAGATGGCTTCACAGTTGAATTTTACCAAACAATCGAAGAATTAACATCTACTCTTCTCAAACTATTTCAAAAAATCAAGAAGAGGGAAGGCTCCCTAATTCTTTTTATGTGATTAGCATTACCCTGATACTAGAACCGTACAATGACGTTACAAAAAAGGAAAACTACAGGCTGATATCCATAATGAACACTGATATAAAAATCCTCAACAAAATATTAGCAAAGCGAATTCAGCAATACATTAAAAAGATACACCATGATTAAGTGGGATTTAGTGGTTCAGTATCCACAAGTCAATTAATGTGATACATCACATAAACAAAATGAAGGATAATCATATATCAATACATGCAGAAAAACATTTGACAAAATCCAGCATCCATTTATGATAAAAAAAACAAAACAAAACAACTCTCAGCAAAGTGGGAATAGAAGAATATACGTTAACATCAGGAAGGCCATTGTGTCTAACTCATAGCTAATATCATACTCAATGGTGAAAAGCTAAAAACATTTTCCTTAAGATCAGAAACAAGACAAGGATGTCTCTTTTCACCAGATTTATTCAGAATGATATTGGAAGTCCTATCTACAGCAGTTAGACAAGAAAAAGAAATAAAAGGTATCCAAATTGGAAAAGAAGAAGCAAAATGGTTATTATTTTCAGATGGCATGGTACTATATATAGAAAACCCTAAATACTATACCACAACATTAGCACTGATAAATCCATCGAAGTAGCAGGATACAAAATTAACATTCACAAATTGATTGCATTTTTATACATCAGTAACGAACTATCAAAGAAATTAAGAAAATAATCATTTACAATTGCATCAAACAGTAAAATACCTAGGAATAAATTTAACACATGGAGGTAAGCGACCTGTAGTTGGAAAACTAAAAGACACAGAGGAAAGAAATTGAAGGAGTTACAAATAAAAAGGACATGTGCTCATGGATAGGAAGAATTAACATCTTTAAAAATGTCTATGCTACCCAACGCTATATACAGATTCAGTGCAATCCCAATAAAAACAGCAGTGGCATTTTTCACAAAACTAGAACAAATCCTAAAATTTATATGGAACCACAGAAGACCCTGAATATCCAAAGCAATCTTGAGAAAAAAGAACAAAGTTGGAGGTATCACTCTCCCTGATTTCAAACTATACTACAAAACCATAGTTATCAAAATGATATGGTACTGGTGTGCGCACGCACATACACATACATACATAAACACACACACACACACACACACACACACACACACACACATACATCAGTGGAACAGAATAGAGTCCAGAAATAAGCCCACACTTATATGGTTAGTTGATCTATGACTAAGAATACAAGACTATACGATGGGGGAAAGACCGTCTCTTTAATAAATGGAGATGGGAAAACTGGACAAGTATGTGCAAAATAAGGAAACTAGACAACTTTCTTACACAGTATAGAAAAGTAAACCAAAAAATGAATTAATGCCCTAAATGTAAGACCCAAAACCACAGAACTCCTAGAAAAAAATGGTAAACTCTTTGACATCACTCTTAGTAATATTTTTTTGGCTGTGTCTCCTCAAGCAAGGAAAGCAAAAGACATAAACATATGGGGCTACATCTAACTAAAGAGTTTTTGCACAGCGAAGGAAGCCATCAACAAAATGAAAATACAGCCTGTTGAATGGGAGAAGATATTCAATGCAATCCCTATCGATACAATCCCCACCAGTGCAATCCCCACCAATACAGTCCCCACCAATGATACATCCAATAAGGGATTAATGTCCAAAATTTATAAAAAACTTATACAATTTAACACCAAAACAAACAATCTGATTAAAAAATGGTCAGAAGACCTGAATAGCCATTTCTCCAAAGAGGAGAAACAGATGGCTAATGGATATATGAAACGTCACTAATCATCAGAGAGATGCAAATTAAAAGCACAATGAGATATCACCTCATACCTGTCAGAATGACTGTTGTCAATAAATCAACAAAGAAAAAGTGTTGGCAAGAACAGGGAGAAAAGGGAACCCTCGTGCCCTGTTGGTTAAATTGTGAATTGGTGCAGCCACTGTGGACAACAGTATGGAGTCTCCTCAAAAAATTAAAAATAGAACTAATTAAAACTATGACCCAGCAATCCCACTTCTGGGTATTTATCTGAAGAAACCTGAAATACTACTTAAAAGAGGCTTGTGTGTGCCTATGTTCATTGCATCATTATTTACAATAACCAAGATATGGAAGCAACCTAAGTGTCTATGGATAGATGAATGGATAAAGAAGATGTGGTACATATATACAATAGAATATTACTCAACCATAAAAAAGAATGAATTTTGCCATTTGCTACACCATAGATAGATCTAAAGGGTATTATGCTAAGTGAGATAAGGCAAAGGAAGATAAAGATATGATTTCACTGATATGTGGATCTAAAAAAATAAACAGAACAGAAACAAATTAGTAGATACAGAGAACATTTTCATGGTTGCCAGATGGAAGGGGATTGGGGGAATGGGTGAAAAAGTGGAAGTGACTAACATGTATACATTGAGAATTATAAAAATAGTCAAGAGTATGTAAAGTACAGCATAAGGAATATAGTTAACATTGTAATAACTATATATGGTGTTAGATGGGTACTAGACTTATTAGGGTGAACACTTTGTAAGCTATATAAATGTCTAGTTGTTATGATGTGCACCTGAAACTAATATAATATTTTATGTCAACTATAATCAAAAAATAAAAAAATGATGAAAAAACCCAAAACAAAAAACAGCAAAAAAAAAGTGAAATTCAGGCATATGCTATAATATAGATGAATCTTGAAGACATTATGCTAAGTGAGATAAGCCAGACACAAAAGAACAATATTGTTTGAATTTGTTTATATGAAGTACCTACAATAGTCTAAATTTATAGAGACGGAAAGTAGAATGATGGTTGCTAGGGGCTGGGGGAAGGGGAGAATTGGGAATTATTGTTTAATGGGTACAGAGTTTCAGTTTGGGAAGATTTTGAAAAAGTTCCTGAGACAGATGGTGGTGATTATTGCACAGCAATGAGAATGTACTTAATGCCACTGAACTGTATACTTAAAGTGATAAATTTTATGTTATTTATATTTTATCACAAAGAACAACTACAGTACCATTACCACACCCAAAATGGTCATACTTATTTCTTAATGTCTTCAAATATTCAATGTGTGTTCACATTTTCCCAGTTTCTCAGGATTGATTTAGAATTAGGGTCCAAACAAGGTCTTCATATTTTATTTGGTTGTTATATCTTTTATCTCTTTTAATTTATAGTCTGCTACTTTTTCTTCTCTATAATTACCTGAAGTAACTCACATTTTGAGTTTTATGGCTTGCATCTCTGTGATGTTTAACTTTTTCCTCTGCCCATCATTTCCTGTAAACCAGTAGTGGATCTAGAATCTTGATCAAATTTAGTTTGTATTTCTTTTTTGGCAAGAAAACTTAATAACGGTGTTTTATTCTTCCTGTAGCATTATAGCAGGAACCACAGAATGTCTTTTTGTCTCATTTAATGTTAGGATTGATCAGTGGATTCCGGTGTGTCAGCCTGATCCATTTGTTATAATGTTCCCTATCATGTTAGAGATTTTAGCAGCTGTTGATTTTCATTGTCCAGATCCATTATTTTGTTAGTGGTTGCACAATGGTGATCTTATCATTGAATTATCATTTCATATTTTAGTATGAGTTCTTTCTAGCATACTCAGTTTCAAGGATCAGCTATACTCATATCTGTATCTCTAGATGTGTTTTTCAGAGGTCTTGTACTGAAGGGATGTGTAACGTGGTCAAACTTGGGAAATACTATATGCTGTATCTTCTTGGCTATCTGCAATGCATAACATCTTTAAAAAATGCTATAGTAAAGAAATATGTAACTTTAAATAACCTAAGTTTCATTGGTTAAATCCAGGGAACTATTATTTTTGAGTCATACCAATTTGGGAAATTTTGTCCATTCAGATATCTTGCCATTACCTTAATATCAGCATTTCTAAAATTGAATTATATATCTCTCCAAAATAGTTGTTCGTAGATATTCCTTTTCCTTCCTTCCTTCCTTCCTTCCTTCCTTCCTTCCTTCCTTCCTTCCTTCCTTCCTTCCTTCCTTCCTTCCTTCCTTCCGGAAAACATTGAATCATTTTTTTTTCCCCATCAGAAATCCGAGCTAATAGTGGCTTAAACCTTGAAGACATTTACTGTTTTGCGGCTCAGACTAGTTCAGCAGCTTTTTAGTATCATTAGGCACCCAGGCTTTTTATGAACTTTTGTTCCATCACTTATAGTTTGTATACTTTTGGTCTTTGTTTTTAATTTCTTTTGGGTAAATACCTAGGTGTGTAATGAGTGGATCATATGGCTGATGTATGTTTAACTTTTAAAAATTAATATTAAATTATTGTGATTTTACATATATTTTTAACTTTGACATTTTAATTTTTTAAGTGTGCAGTTGAATGACATTAAGAACATAATGTTTACTTTTTTATGAAGCTTTCAAAATGTTTTCCCACTTGAGTTTCGTTTTCTGTTTTCTGTGATTTCCTTTGGTTCATGGGTTATAGGAGTTTGGGGGAATTTTCAAATTATGTTTTAGTAATTTCTAGTTTAATTCTATAGTAATCAGAGAATATACTTAAATGATATCAGTTTATTTAAAATTAAGGTTTCCTTTTTCTATTTTTAAGTGTTTTTTCATAGCCCAGAATATGGCCTGTCTTGGTGAATGTTCCATTTGCTCTTGAAAAATGTGTGTATTATTAGGTTGTTGGGTATAGTGTTCTATAAATGTCAGTTTGGTCAAATTGTTTGGTAGTGTTGTTAAGGTGTTCTACATTGTTACTGATTTTCTTTGTATTTATTCTCTTTATTACTGAGAGAGGAGTGTTGATGGCTCTAAGAAGAATTGTGGCTTTGTCTCTTTCTCTTTGAAGTTAGTTGTTAGTTTTTGATTCTTAGATCCTGAAATTCTTGTTAGCGGTACACTTAGGATTGTATGTCTTCCTGGTAAATTGACTCCTTTATCATTATATTATATCCTCTTACCCTGGTAATGTTCCTTGTTCCAAAGTCAACTTTGTCTGATATTAACATAGTCACACATGTTTCTTTTAATAAGTAGCAACATTGTATTTTTAAAAATCCTTTTTCTTTTAAACTATTTGTAAGTAGGGTCGGGCCTGGTTAGTACTTGAATGGAAGACCAGGTGCTGTAGGCGTAAAAAAATAAATAAATAAATAAATAAACTATTTATGTCTTTTTATTTAAATCCCATTTCTTGTACGCAGTTGATCTTGTTGGGCTTTGCTTTTTAAATCCAATCTGATAGTCTCTGACAATAATATTTAGACCTTTTGTATTTGATATGATTATTGATGTGGTTAGATTTAAGTCTATCATCTTGCTATTTATTTCTTATTTATCCTATCCTTTCTTTGCTTTTCCTCTTTTCTGCCTTCTTTTGATTATTTTTTATGTTCCATTTTACCTCTTGTTGGTTTATTAGCTTGTTATCATCTTGTTATTTTACTGATTGTTTTATGGTTTACAGTATATGTCTTTAACTTATCACAGTATAGCATGAACCTGGTAATAGTTTGTTTATATTTTTTCTCTTCCAGCTTTTATCCTGTTTTACATTTTATTTTTACATAGATTATAGACCCCTTAATGCATTATTTTTTACACAGTCACTAATTTGTGATAGAAATTTAAATAAAAAAATTATACCTATCTACTTACTATTTCTAGTTCTCTTTGCTACTATATGTAGGTCCATACTTTCACCAGGTATCAGTTTCCTTCTGCCTGAATGACTTCATCACATTTCTTGTAGTGCCAGTTTGCTAGTGATGGATTCTTTCATTTTTTTGTATGTCTGAAAATGTCTTTTGCCTTTTTTTTTTGGCCTTTGTTTTTGAAAGATAATTTCACTGGGTATAGTATTCTAGTACTTTAAAGATATTGTTTCAGTATCTTCTTGCTTGCATTGTTTCCAAAGAGAAATGTGCTGTCATCCTTTTCTTTGCTCCTTTGTATCTAACCTAATCTGTTTTTTCTTCTGTGGCTGCTTTTCAGATTTTTTCTTTAACCCTGCTTTTGAGCAATTTGGTTATGATGTGCCTGAGTGTAATTTTTTTTTTCATGTTTCTTGTACTCAGGTATTTTGAGTTTCTTGACCCTGTTGGTTTATAATTTTAACCAAGTTTGAAAAAAATTTGAACATTGTTTCTTCATGTATTTTTCTCCCTTCCCCTAATTACATGCATATTTGGTTGTTTGAAGCATAGCTAAGTGATGTTTTTTAAATTTTGGGAGGTCTTTTTATCTTTATCTTTTATTTTTATTTTTGTTAGCTTCTATTTTTATATTTTCAGGTGCATTCATCTTTTCTTTTGTCCTGTTCAATCTGTTAATCTAATCCATTCCATTTTTTATCTCAGACATTGTAGTTTAATCACTAGAAGTTCAACTTTTTTGTATACTCCTTATCTCAACTTTTGAACATACAGAATACTGTTATAATAACTTTAATGTTCTTTTCCAGTAATTCTAATATCAGTGTTAATTCTGGATTACTTTTGATTGATTATTCTCCTTATTATAGATTTTTTTTTCTTGCTGCTTTGTATTCTAAACATTGGATGCCTGATACTGTGAATTTTACCTTTTTGGGTCCTTAATATTTTTTCTTTTTATGATCGTTTTTGAACTTTGTTTTGATATAGAGTTTATTTTTTTGGAAACAGTTTGTTTCTTTCAAGTTCTGCTTTTATGATTGGTTAAGTGGATGTGGAGAAGTGCCCTCAGTCTAGGGGTAATTATTCCCCACTACCAAGGAGAGCATCTAATCTCCCATGAATTATGAGATTTTCCAGTCTGGTTGCTGGGAACAGACATCATTCTTGGTGAATACTCAGGGGTACCCTGTGTAGATTTCTGGAATTATTTCTCTGTGGAATTCTTTTTGGAACTTAGTCTTATCAACTTTTGCTGCGTTGATTTTCCTGGACTCTCAGTTTTGTCTCCTCAGCTCAGGAAGTTTGCCTGGCTCCATTCGATTCTTGTTCTTTCTGTTGTGGCCTTGAAACTCTCTCAAGGCAGTAAGCTGTGACACCTATAGGGTTTATTTCATTTGCTTCTCACCTTCATTAACTGACATCCCATGTCTTGAAAACCATTGATTTATATGTGTTACCTGTTTGTTGCTTGTTGTTGTTGTTATGGATGAGGGGTAAATCCATTGCCTATTACTCTATTTTGGGCTGAAGTGCAAACACAATGAAGTGTAAGGTTTTTAAAAACGCTTTATTTTGATATGTGTTTTATTTAATTCACTTATATTAATAAAGTATGTTTTTGGAGCAAAGAATAGTATTATAGTGTTTTTCCCCTTTAGAGTTAAGTAGTACTTTGATTATAACAGATTGAGGAAAAGTGCTGTAGCCCATCTTCCTTTTTAGAGAACAAGTATATTTTTAAATGAAGTGTTTAACTCTTTTAATTAGTATTGTTTGCTATATTTTCATAGCTGTGTTACCTTGGTCATTCACCTAAATAGATTTTCTTCTGTAAAGTGCTCCCAGAAAACCTGCTTTCTGCTATAATTTTGGGAGAGTACTACCTACTTTTACAGAAGGAGGCTCACATCTTCTTAGAAGTCTGCTTTCATCTGCTTTCATGGGTAGATTTTCCTGAAAACATGTAATGTCAGGTTTCTTAATTTTTAAGTTAGGTATCAGCTTGTTATTTACAAGGTTGGTTAGATATTTGTAAGCTAGAATTTGTATGACATATCTCTTTTCATCCTTTTACTTTTAACTTAAATATATTTTTGTGTGTTTGTTTAAAGTGCCTTTCCTTAACTAGACTTATTGTGGTGATCATTTCACGTACATACAAATATTGAATCATCATGTTGTACATTTAAAAGTAACATAATGTTCTATGACATTTATATCTCAAAAAAAGTGCATTTCTTCTAGAGAGGATATATTTGGGTTTTACTTTTCTTCACTCCAACCTGACAGTCTCTGTTTTTTAATTGGTGTGGTTAGACCATTCACATTTACTGCAATTCTTAGTATGGTTTTATTAGCATCCTCTATTTTAGTTTTCTGTTTTGCATTACATTTTTTACCCTTCTTCCCCAGATAGCAATCTGTGAGGTAGATATTACTGTCCTCATTTTATGGAGGAGGAAGTTAAGGGTAAGGGAGAGTCTTACTTAATGAGTAGTAACTGGCATAGCTGGGATCCAGGTCTTCTGAATCGGCGTCTGTTGAATAGATATTGTTTTGAAATGTGAACCACTCATTTGCTTACTGATTAACCACTTGCACTAAGACACACCTTTTTAGAGGTGCTCATATTGCCTATAATTTGCCCTCCATAACTGTTTTTTCCCGGTAGTTATTTTTGGGTGAGAGGGCAGTTTGGTTTAATCTCTCCAGGCCTTAGGCTGCTTATTTGTAAATGTGTACATAGATTTTTAATGCTAGAATACACCTTGGAGATCATTTACTACCAACTCTTTATTTTGTAGTTGAAATATACCATAGACCTTTGAAGCAGGGGTTGAGATCTCTGTATTTTAAATACTTTCTTCATAATCTAAGAGCACTGGCCTCTTGATTAATAGACCAGTGGAATAATGGATTAATTTGATTAATAGATTAAGCAGACTTTTGCAATTTCTATTTTATGGCTCTATAGCCTTTGGATCATTGTAGAAATGGAGTTAGCAAATTACAGCCCTGGAATTGCCACTTGTTTTTGTAAATAAAATTTTATTGGAACATACCCCATTCATTTACTTATATTGTTTTTGGCTGCTTTCACTCTACAGAGGCAGAGCTAAAGTACTTGTGACAGAGACTATATGCCTCTCAAAGTCTAAAATATTTACTGTCTGGCTCAGTAAGAAAAAAAATTGTGGTCTCATATAATACAGTTATGGTCTTTTGAATCTAAAAATGTGTATTCTTTCCCAATGAATTAAAATTATTAGCAAACTTGTGAATAACTATTAAATAAATAATTTGAGATCTCATCCAAACTAAAATACTATGAAAAGATGTTAATTTTCAATAGACATATGCTTGGCTTTAATACTATCTTTTTTTTCTTATCATATACTAGTGTAGGCATAACTAACAATCACTTAAACCTTTGAATTCTAGTTTGAAAGATGGGAGGGAATACCTGTTGTACTCAGGGAAACTTTAAACCAAAATTATTTAACAGGTTTCTTTTTTTTTTCTCTTCCTCTTTCCCTCCTATGCACATATATATACACACATGAACAACACACATAAATTCATGCAGATTTCAAATAAACTAAGTATTCCTATGAAACCTTTGTAAGCAGAAATGGCATAAAGTATAGAAGGAATTACCATTAGTTTATGTGGAAAAAAGCATTCCCAGAACCAAAAAATTACCTACCAGATCATACCAAATAACACATAAAACCTAAAATAAAACTAACATATAGTAAAAGCAGGAATGATAAGTGCACAGCCTGTATAAAGTAGAAATAATATATGTACAGAATAGTTTCACTTACCAGGATCAGGAAGACAGTGAGCACACTAGAAGGCTGAGAGGTTGTGATAATGGTATATTAGGCAGAGTTGTTGAAGGTTGAGCTGGTGGGATGTACAGGAGGCTGGGGTGTAGGTGAGAGAGGCAGAGGGTCATCTGTTAACATCTCATCGTTGTCTAAACCCATCAGGGTGGGCAGGTCACTAATGTCTACACCTTCTATGTCTGCCTATCTCAGTATTGAAGGTTGAGGTTCAAGGTTGGTCATCTGCTGTGGCTGATGTGGAAGGCTTGATATATGACAACATGTTTAACTGCTTTTGCCTCACCACATTTTTCTATTGTACAATTCTTTGTAGGCACTTAAAATGTCCTGCAAGCCTGTCCTAAACCTACACGCCCTTTCAAAATTAAAGTCATACTTTTCTGCAATCATTGCAGTATTGTCAGTCATAGTGAAAATCTGATGCAAGTGCTATGTATTTAGTTCCTGGATGACTTCAGTTTGAGGCCATTTGCAATTGTATAAAGTTTCAGTTCATATCCTGTACTCTTGCAATTGCATGAGCTCTTCATCTGTAAGTTGTTGGTCTTGTGTTGCCAAAACCTCTTCAATATTATCTTCATCAGCTTCCACAAACCCAGCCTCCTTAGTCAAAGTTACTGTTACCACATTTTATTGTTGTTGGTTTGAAGCCTTTAAATTGTTCACTACTTTGTGACATGGTTTCCTCCAAACACCATTTCTCATTGAGTCTGTTAGCCTGTTGAGAACATCTCCAAGGTTGGTGATTGCCAATTTTAGATTGTACTCTTTCCAGATCTGTTGCTTTTGAGTTGCCTTTTCTGTCAATGACACTTACAATAAAATTTATCACATTTTGCATATAGTGAACCTTAATTGTATCTATTAGGCTTTGGTTACATGGTTGCAGCAACTGACATCATATTTAGCAGTAAGAACACAACACAAATGTTACCACCATACTTGGTAATGCTAGGTGGATGAGAAGCACAATTACTGACAATCAGAAGACACTTGTTATTGAGGTTAGTTTTTGTTCAGTATTTTTCAACAAAAGGACTAACGTATCCACTCATGTACTCCGAAGAAAATAACTTGGCTATTCCAGCTGCTTAGATGTGAATGAAACGCAATAGAAAGTGTATTTTTATCAACACCTTTAGTGCCCTGCGTTTTTCTGAATGATATACCAGGGGAGGCCTAAAGACAGACAGCATCACTAGTGGTGTTGATAGGCATTAGGATAAATCTGTTCTGTGCCTTGTGTTCCCTAGCCTGGTTTTCTTCCATCAAAATAAATGTATTGCTTGGCATTTTTCCCCCCAGTAAATTGCGCTTTTGTCACAGTAAACACTTGCTTATAAAAATAACCACCTTCTATAATTATTTTCTTTAGTTCTCCTGAGAACTTTTCAGCAGCTCAGGTATCAGCCGAAGCACTCTCTCCAGTAATTTTTAAGCTATGAAACTGCCTTCCCCTTGAAAACTTGTGAAACCACCCATGACTACCTTTATATTTAACTTTAGCAACACTTTGATCGACATCATTCATCGCTTTCTGTTTCAACTTATTAAAAAGACAGATTCTCCTTAAGTATAAGATAACAGGATACCACACTTTGTACAGCCATCAGTCCACTCAAGCAAAAGACTTTCTGTGATATCTATTACTGGATACTGAATAAAAGAGACCACTTTGCTACTAGCAGAACCAATAGTAACTTTAGCACCTTTCAAGATTCTTTCTCTCTGTGTGTAAATAGAATATGGTGGATGCAGGCAAGATTAGTGCACGTACAGTGTCTTCGTTTTGTTCGCCTTGATTGAAATGGTTAATTATGTCCAGTTTTACGCTAAGTGTAACACCCTTTGGGCTCTCTTAGGATTTTCTGATACCTTGGGACAGTTGTCCCCAACCTCTGGGCTGTGGACTGGTAGTAGTCCTAGGCCTGTTAGGAACCAGGGTGCATATCAGGAGGTGAGCTGTGGGTGAACGCAAGTGAAGCTTCATCTGTATTTGCAGCTGCTCCCTAGCACCAGCATCACCACCTCAGCTCTACCTTAGAATATCAGGCATTATGTACTTGTAGGAGCACCAGTCCTTGCTGCCAAAAAGGTTAGAGACCGCTGCCTTAGGACTTAACTTGCTGATGGATGCACAAAATAGAGATAAAACACAGGTGCTTATGGACACAGTTCAAAGTTAATGTTGTCTTGATGCTGAGATGCTGAGTGTAGTTCCTGGGGAAGGAGCTTGGTGGTGCCACTTTCACTGCTTGGGGTGTGTGCTGCATCTATAAGAGCTCGCTGCAAAACAAATGTTGAACACTACTTTCACTTTTTGCCTTTTTTTGTAAAAGCAGAAATTCTCTTTGGATTTCTTTTGATTAGTGAAAACAGGTACTAATGTATATCTTCCATAAAAGCCAAGTGGCATAAAGTGAAGTTTTAAAAAGCGGGATAGCTGTATATTGTTTATTTTTTTAAACAATAGAAATAAACTTAAAATGTAGGTGTTCTTTATCTCTGAAAGTATTAATGTATTTGTTGTCATAGTTTTGGTAATTATATTTATCATGGCTTAGTCGATTACCATGTTGTAATTAAGTACTCTGAAAGAAAAGAGGTTTGGGTTTTTATAAACCTGAAATTAACCCTCTCATTGAGAAAAAGGGAAGTGCTACCATCCCGTAAGTTTATTTGCAGTAATGTTGAGTAGGGGTTTTAACTCAGATTCTGAGTTTTTATATTAGTAAATCTTAAGTGTTTTTTATGTTATCAAATTTACATACATAGGAAAGCATGTATAAAATATATACAGCTTAAAGAATTTTAGTACAGTATGCACCACTAAGAAATAAATATTGATAAATATTTGATATTACTTTAATTCTAATATAAAATGAATTTGAGCTATTATAAAATCTCAAGATAGTGAAGGTTTGTTTTCTTTTTTTTAAAGACTAAAAAGAGCTATGGAGAGTATTAAGTAATTATAAACTGAGATTAGAAAGAGGTTAGAGAGTGTCAGCCTTAATGCTGGTATTAAAATACTATATATAATAGATTCTTAAACTAAGATAATTTTTCATTGTCATTTAATTAAAAGTACCATGGAGCCTAGATTCCCCACCCCAGCTTTATTGAGGTATAATTAATTGAGATCATAACAATATTTGTCTTTGTCTGATTTATTTCCCTTAGCATAATGCCAAGTTCATTCTTGTTGTCACAATTAGTAGGATTTCCTTTTTTTATGGATGAATGATTTTCATACACACACAGAGTTGTCCCCTGAACTACATGGGTTTGATCTGCATGGGTCCACATAGTTGGGAATTTTTTCAATAAATAATGTAAATGTATTTTTTCTTTCTATGATATTTTGAACATTATTGTAAGAATACAGTATATAACACATATGTAAAATATGTGTTAATTGATTATTTATGTTATTGGTAAGGCTTCCAATCAATAATAGGCTATTAGTAGTTAAGTTTTTGGGAAGTTAAAGTTACATGCAGTTTTGAATGTGTCCCTAACCCTGTGTTGTTCAAGGGGCAGCTGTATGTGTGTGTACATATATGTATGCGTGTGTGTATGTGTGTGCGCGTGTGTGTGCGTGTGTGTGTATGTATGTAACATATATACAAATGTGTTATAAATACCATATTTTCTTGATTCATTTATCTGTTAGCTGATGCTTGGTTGTTTCCATGTCTTGGTTATTGTGATAATGCTATGATGAACATGGGGGTGCAGATATTTCTTTGAGATAGTGATTAAATTTCCTTCAGATATATACCCAGAAGTGGGATTACTGGATCATGTGCTATTTCTAGTTTTAATTTTTTTGAGGATCCTTCATACCATTTTGCATAATGCTGTACTTATTTATATTCCCATTAATGGTGAACAAGCGTTCTCTTCTCCACATTTGTGTCATTTGTTATTTCTTTGCTTTTTTTTACAAAAGCCATTTTAACAGATGTGAGGTGATACCTCATTATGGTTTTGATTTACATTTTCCTGATGATTAGTGATGCTGAGCACCCTTTCATATACTTGTTGGTCATTTGTATATTGTCCTTGGAAAAATTTCTATTCAGGCCCTCTGCTTATTTTAAAATCAGATTATTTGCTTTTTTGCTATTGATATGATTTATTTATTTTGAATATTAACCCTTTACCAAATAAATGTTTTGCTGATATTTTCTCCCATTCCTTAGATTGCCTTTCCTTTTCATTGATTCCTTTGCTGTGCAGAAATTTTTCAGTTTGATATAGTCCCATCTGTTTATTTTTGTTTGTGTTGCTTGTATTTTTCATGTCATATCCAAAATAATAATTGCCAAGGCCAATATCAAGGAGCTTTTACCCAAATTTTTTTTCTAGGATTTTCGTGGTATCAGGTCTTATATTGTCTTTAATCCATTTTGAGTTAACTTTATGAGTGGTATAAGAAAGGAATCCAATTTCATTCCTTTTTGTGAATATCAAGGTTTCCCAGCACCAGTTATTGTCCTTTCTCCATTGTGTATTCTTGACTTTCTTGTTGAATATTAGTTGACAATATATGCATGAGCTTATTTCCAGGGCTTCTATTCTGTGCCATTGGCTAATGTGTCTGTTTTTTACCAAAACAACTTTGTTTTGATTACTACAGCTTTATGATGTAGTTTGAAACCAGAAAGTGTGATGCCTCTGATTTCATTGTTCTTAAGATTTCTTTGGCTATTTGTGGTTTTTGTGGTTTCATATGAATTTTTGGATTGTTTTTTTCTATTTCTATAAAAAATGCTATTGAAATTTTGATATAAATTGCATTGAATCCATAGGTTGCTTTGGATATTGCAGAGATTTTAACAATATTAGTTCTTCTCCTCCATGAATACGGATGTCTTTTCATTTATTTGTCTTCTTTCATCAGTGTTTTATAGCTTTCAGTACATAGGTCTTTCAATATCTTTGTTAAATTTATTTTTATGTTATTTTATTGTTTTTGATGCTATTGTATGTGGGATTTTTTTCTTAATTTCTCTTTCAGGCAGTTTATTTTTACTATATAAATATGAAGTTGAATTTTATATGTTGATTTTGTATCATGCAACTAGTAATATTAGTTTCTAACAGTTTTTTGGTGCAGACGTTAAGGTTTTCTATATATAAAATTATGCCATCTTGTAAACGGAGATAATTTTACTTTTTCTTTTCTCATTTGGATGCTTTTTATTTCTTTTGTTTGTTTGTTTGTTTGTTTGTTTTCACTTGATTACTCTGGCTAGGATTTCCAGTGCTATGGTGAATAGAAGTGATAAGAGTGGGTACCCTTGTCTTGTTCCTAATCTTAGAGGAGGAACTTTCAGCTTTTCACCATTGAGTATGATGTTAGCTGTGGGCTTGTCATATATAGCCTTTATTATGTTGAGGTATATTCCCTCTGTATTCAATTGATGAGAGGTTTTTTATGTGTTTTTTTTGTTTTTTGTTTTTTGTTTTTTAACCGTGACTGGGTATTTAATTTTGTTAAATGCTCTTTTTGTATCTGTTGAGATTATCTTATGAATTCTTATTTATTTATTTAATTGAAGAAATGATTTAAATTTTTGTTTTCTCCCGTCTACCTTTCGTATGAATTCTACCCTTCATTTTGTTAATCTGGTGTCACATTGATAGATTTCCATATGTTGAACCATCCTTGCATCCTAGGGATAAATCCTACATGGTCACGGTCTATGGTCTTTTAATGTGCTCTTGAATTTGGTTTGGTAACATTGCTTTTTGAGAAAGTTTGCATCAATATTCATCAGGGATATTGGCCTGTAGTGTTCTTTTCTTGTAGTATTCTTATATGGTTTTGGTATCAAGGTAATGCAGTGTTTCCACCTCTTCAGTATTTTGGAAGAGTTTGAGAGGGATTGGTGTTAATTCTTCTTTAAATGTTTATGAAATTCACCAGTGAAGTTATCTGGTCCTAGGCTTTTTTTGGTTGAGAGATTTTTGATTACTGATTCAATCTTCTTAACTTTTTATTGGTCTATTCAGACTTTCTATTTTTTTTTTATTCATTTAGTATTCTTAGATGGTTTGTTTTGAGGAATTTATCCATTTCATCTAGGTTGTCCAATTTGTTGGCATATAGTAGTTCATAGTTGTCTCTTATGATCCTTTGTATTTCTGTGGTATCAGTTGTAATATCTTCTCTTTAATTTATAACTTTATTAATTCCAATAATTTTTTTCTCATTTAGTTTAACTAAAGACTTATATTTTCAAAAAAACCTCTTAGTTTTATTGATCTTTTCTATTTTTTTTCATTCTCTGTTTTTGCTCTGTTCTTTATTTTCATTCTACTGCTAACTTGAGCTTATATTTTACTTTTTCTAGTTCTTTACTGTCATATTTGGTTGTTTATTTGAGGTCTTTTTTCTTAATGTGGAATTTATGAATGCTATAAATTTTCCTTTTAGAACAGTGTTTTGGTTTTGGTTCGTATTGTTTCCATTTTTATTTTAAGATATTTAAAATTTTTCCTTTTGATTTCTTCTTTGACCCATTGGTTCAGGAGTGTGTTAGTTTCCACAAATTTGTGAGTATCCCAGTTTTCCTACTTTTTAAATTTCTAGTTTAATACCTTTGTGTTCAGAAAGCATACTTGATAAAATTTCAATCTTATTGACATTTTTAAGATTTGTTTTGTGACCTTACATATGATTTTTCTTGGAGAATGTCCTGTTTCATTCTTGAGTAGAATGTGTATTCTGCTGCTTTTGAATGGAATGTTCTACACATATCTTTTAGGTTCATTTGATCTGTGGTGTCCTGCTGTTTCCTTATTAATATCCTGTCTGGATGTCACTGTTGAGAATGGACTATTGTAGTCCCCTTCTATTGTTGAATAATATTTATTTCTCCTTCTAGTTGTGTTAGTATTTGTTTTATATATTTAGGCGCTCTCATGTTGGGTGCATACAAATTCACAATTGTTATCTCAATAGCATTTCTCTGATTGAATCATGTTTTCCTCATAAATTTGAAATCTGCCTTTGTCATAAATTAAATTTCACATTTATTTGATTCTGTTTCTGGACCCACAGTTGTTTGTATATGGATATGTTTTATCATGTGCCATTACCACATTGTTAAATTTATCATTTATTTACTAAATAATTTAACATATTTACTTCTCTAATTTTACTCTCAAGTCTTCTGATCTTATATGCAGTCTGTAATTGAATTTAGAACTTTTAGTTTTCATAAATGTTTTGCTTTTGCTTTCCTGGTACTTTAGGCCCAACAAATAATATTAAACCTGTGTAGATGGAATTTAAAATGTTTCCTTTTATTTCTTAACTATTCATGTAATTTAACAATTTTAGATGTGAGATGAATCTATACCTTAATTAGGCCATACATATTAGAGATGTAGAAATGTCTATCTAGAGAAGTGGTCCAAGAACACATACTGGTGAATTTAGAATTGAATTTCTGACCTGATTCCTCCTTTCTTTACTGTACAGTTTATTTAATTGTATTTATCATTAGTGTCTATCTCTAATCTCTAGAATGTAAGCTCCCTAATGGCTGGATACAGTTTTGGTTATTTTAATTTTAAAACAAGTTTTAATATCTGATAAAGCTACTTTATCCTCATTACTTTTATTTTTCAGAATTTTTTTTTAGCTATTCTTTTCCCTAGGAACTTTAGAATGAGCTTGTTTATTCCTTATTGATATTTTTACTGAGGTCATAGTAAGTATATAGATTAGTTTAGATAGATAACGTATATCTTTATGGTATGCCTTTTGTGATCTTCAGGAGGTTTTTTTTTTTCCTAACAATTTTTATCAGTTAGATTTGTCCTTTAGTGTTTCTGAGAGTTCCCCTTTTGTAAAATGAAGAGAACAGATTATTTTAGGGGCTTTTAGTCTGGAACAACATTCCAGAGATCTCTGTTAATTGCCTTACATTATATACAAAATAGTGTATTTGTTGGTTATTTGTGCTAAATTGGAAATGGGATACCAAACGCTAATTTTTAGGGAAACTTAACTCAGGTGTTTTTTACATTTTTGAAGCATGTAGCTGAGTTATTTTAGTTGGCCTCTCCTTGTCCTCCTTTCTCCCTTCCAAGTCTGGCTAATTTCCAAATGGACCTCTGGATTCTCCTTTTCTTTTCTCTCCTCTCCTACCTAATTTTCCTCCCTTTCCCTTCTCTTAGAGTGTAGGAATTCTGCTTTTAGTCATTTAAGTTTTGTTTGTGGCACTTCACTGAGCTGCATACTTATCTTTTGGGCAATTTTCTGTCTGTTATACTTCAGTAAACTTTTTTAAAAACCTGAGGTAAAATAAAATTTTGAGAGGTTATTTTATCAACTATTTATGTAGTTCTATTTGACCATTCTATTATTGCCATAACATCCTGCTCCATTACAGAATATTTAAACTTAATCATTAAAAACCATTGGGTTCCTTGGAGAAAGTATCTGTGACCTGTGAACTGCTAATGTGAACACATTACTTTCTACCTCTCTCTTTTTTTTTGAGCCATTACAGTTGTCTGGAAAGCTCTCCTGCTGTTCATTTGGGGAGAAGTATTTAGTACCTGTTTATATGCAGTTGCATTTGCCAGGTCTCTTGATAATATGCTCTACATATAGAGCTTCGCACGTCTAGTCTAGCTTCTTCATGTCATTTGACCTGTATCTTAAATATCACCTCTTCAGAAAGGCCTTCCCTGACAAACTCAATTTAAAGGAGCTTAATGGATACATTCTATAAATTATGCTGTCAAATTATTTTCATAGAGCTTATTACTCATTTATTTTTTTTTGTTTCTCTGTCCTCTACTGCCCCATTCCCCCACAATAGAAAGTTAGTTACATGAGAACAAGGCCCCTGTATTCTTTGGGTCTAAGTGCCAGGCATATAATGGTTCTTTAATGCACATTTGAAAAACTGAGGTTATTAAGTGGGTTCCCGGTTATTCTTGAATTGGACATCCTTGAAATCATTTTTGGTGTTCTACTATTAGATTAAGTCTTTGTTTCATCAAGTCTTTATTGAACATTTGCTATGTAAGATGCTTTAGTTCCCACACTATGGTCAATTTAAAATACAAAAACCAATTTTGTTTGTTAATCTTATTGTATATTACATTCATATCGGACAGTCCTGTGTTATTTAAACTAGCCCATAGGGCTTGGTTCTTTAGTCTTGTGGCTATTAATTTGTTCAATATACAGCCATCTGATACACTCCTGTAACCCCAGTTCCTAGGTTGCTTGGACCCTTTTTGCTGGCCCCTGGGCTTAGTTCCAGGTTGAAATTTTACTCCTTGAATGTTGGAGCCAGCCGACAGTCAAATCAGGGCCTCCTGTAACGAAGGACGGGAAAAGAAAAGAAGAAGAAGGGAAACACACAGATGGGGTCGAGAGGGACGAGCTTAGAGACTCGACCCTGAGTTTATTTTTTCACATGCTTATATACTCAGGAACAAGGATGTTTGTTAGCTACAAATGTATACACCAAGTCAGCACATCCTGAAACTTCCTCCTCAGCCCCGGGGCCCGTGTTTTCAAGATTTAGCTTGTTCTACCAAAACAAGTTCCTTCTTAAAGAACAACAACAACTGGCTTGGGCCAAATGGCCTCCCACACTTGAAGCCACTTGACACTGTTCAAATTGTTCTTCACTCTCTGCCCAGTAGCTCTTTTGAATTAGTTTCTTTCTTGCACAGAGTGTCTAAGAGAGCTTTCTTGTGCCCTCCTTTACTCCTTTTTCTCTTCCTTTTCAGCCATGAAGCTTTTCATTGCTTGTGCCAGTATATTTTCTCATTCTTCTGTTTTGGCTTTCCATCTCTTTTCTCTCCTTCACACTAGTTTGTAGGCACTTTAATGATCTTATATCACCACTTGTTCTCTGACCTGTGATTTTTTTATCTTTAAAGGCTTTTAAAATAGAAATTGTAGCATTTTAAAAGTTTCCTTGATTTTCCATAGATTTTGTGTGCCTTAGCTGAGAGAGGTTCGTAAATTCATATTTCCTTTTAAATAAAGGTTTGTACCTTAAGGGTAATAATTACTACCTTTTTCATAATATGAAGTAAGATGTAGAAGTGATGTTTGGGTGGGGAACTGAGATAACTGAGGAGGCTACTCAGACCCTGCTCTTCTGTCTGCCTAGAGGACTGAGGAAATCAATCTCTCTCTTCTGTAATCTGCTGGACCTAACAATTGGAAGCTCTGCTTTAAAGATAGATAGACTTCAGCAGTGTGTGAATCCTTTGAATGTTTTATTTTCTTTTTTTGTGTATATATATATTTTAAGAAAGAGTTATAACTTTTTTTAGATTCTCAAAGGAGTCTATATACCAAAGGAGGTTTAGAATGAACACTTTAAATTATGGAACTAAAACCAAATGAATGGCATATTTATTATTGTTTATTTATTTTTGGTACAACTTTTTCCTTTTGATTACAATATGTTTCTTTTACAGAAGTCAAACATTACATAGGTAGAATTAATGTAGAAAGTAAAAGTATGCTATATCCTATTTCTAGTTAATTTATGCCAAATTAGGTGTACATTTCTGTAAATATAATTTTTTTCTTACATAATCAACATTTTTTTGCCTTTTCTTTCTCTAAAGTTTTATTTATAAAAGATTATAATATATATATATTTTACTCTGCAATTCTTTTCTTACTTTGTTTATCTTAGAATTCTACTTCATTACTTGTTGATCTACCACATTCTTTGTAACAAGTACAAAATATTTTATCGATCTACCATAATTTAGTTAACCTTCATTTCATTACTGAACACGTGAGTTGTTTCTAACTATTTTTTTGTGGGTGTATTCTTTTAAATTTAGGAATATTTCTATATAATAAATTTCTAGAAATAAAAATGCTCATCTAGGGTTATGAACACTTAATGGTTTAATAGATATTGTCAAAATGTCTCCAAAAACTGGATCTATTTATACTTCTATATGTGTAACGAAAATTTCTGAACATCTTTTCCAACAATAACTTAGTAAAGTGAATCTTCCCCAGTCTGCAAGATGAAAAAAACATTTTGTGTTATCAAAATTTTCAAACATACACAAAAGTAGACAACAGAACATTTAATCTCCATATATCCATCACTGGACTCAACATTTATTGGATTTTTGCCACATTTCCTTTATTTACCCTTTTTCTCTTTGCTGAAGTTTTTCCGACCTTGCTCCCTCCATCTCCACTACTTTTTGAAGCAAATCCCAAACATTATGTTGTCTCGCCCTTATATGCTTTAGTATTCATCTTTAAGAAAACATTCTTGTTTAAAATTTTTAGATTTTCAGTACATTTCAAGCATATATAACTTTCAAACATATAAAAGCAGCATAATGAATTAACTATTATTATCTTTTACTGGAAAAAACTCCTTTGGTGGCATTTAAAATTAAAAACAATTAAAAATTTTTCGATTATAGTTGGCATACAATATTGTATTAGTTTCAGGTGTACAACATATTGATTAGACATTTATGAAACTTAAGAAGTGATCACCCCAATAAATCTAGTACTCATCTGGCACCATACCTAGTTATTACAATATTATTGTCTATATTCCTTATGTAATAGTTTATATCCCCATGACTATTTTGTAACTACCAATTTGTACTTCTTACCCTTTTCTCCCTTTTCACCCACCCCTCTAACCCCCCTCTCATCTGGTGACCATCACAATGTTCTCTCAGTGTATCTATGTATCTCAATGTATCTATGAGTTTTTTCTTCTTCTTTAGATTCCACACGTACATGAAATTACTTGGAATTTGTCCTTCTCTGTCTGACTTATTCCCCTCAGCACAGTACACTCTAGGTCCATCCATGTTGTTGCAGATGGCAGAATTTTATTCTGTTTTATGGCCAAGTAATATTCCGTTGCATATATGTACCACCTCTCCTTTATCATTCATCCATTGATGGACACTCAGATTGTAGTGGCATATATTTAAAAACCAATTCAAACTACATTCTTTTGACTTGGTACTAAAATCTGAAAGGAGTACTTTATTGGCTTTAATATGGCCCACATTCTGTTTAATGAGCATAACAAAATGAACCACCGTCTATCCATCTGTCAGTTTTAACAATTAGCAACTCATAGCTGGTCTTGATATACTTCCGCTTTTTCCCCTTCACCTAACTGGTGTATTTTGAAGCAAGTTCCATACATTATAGCATTTCATCTGTAAATATTTATATAAATATAAATAAAGAATTCCCTTTCAATGGTAACTACAATGCTGCTATTGTCACACACAGAAAAAAATAATTCCTTAATATTATCAAATATCTATGAACATTTCCATACATAAACATGGTGTCATTATCACAACTAATAAAATTATCTATTGAACTAAGTAATGTCCAACTCATAATCAGACTTCTTGAATGTGTGAAACAATGCTCTTTTCAAGTTTGTTTTTTAGAATCATTTTACATAGTACATATGGTTATTGAGTCTTGGGTCTATTTTATCTATCTATCTATCTGTCTGTCTATCTATCTATCTATCTATCTATCTATCTATCTATCTATCTAGATATTCAGATCTATTTTAACTTAGAGTTGTCCTCCTACCTCCTGTTTTGCCTGCCATTGACAGATTACAGAACTGAGTCAGTTTCTTTTTCTTTCTTTTTAGGCAAGGCAACTCTTGATTGACCCTTACAGATTTCAAGGACCTTGTCAGCTTACAATTACTTATTTTTTTATTTTTTACGCCCACAGCACCTGGTCTTCCTAGGTGGTCTCCCATCCAAGTACTAACCAGGGCCGACCCTGCTTAGCTTCCGAGATCAAACGGGATCTGGCTTGTTCAGGGTAGCATGGCTGTATACTCAGTTTCTGTATAATATTCTCATTTATAATTCATTTGTTTACTTTTTAGTGATGTCATTTAACTTGTTCCTTTATCTCCTATGCTTCTAATAAATGGAAGTTAGTTCTAGAGGTTTGATGTCATTCATGTTCAATGTGTTTGGTAAGAACACTTCATAAATGGTGCTGTGTATTTCATAAGCATCGCAGAGCCTGATTTTTTCACTTCTGGTCATAGTAAGATTGGTAAAGATATAACAGTCTGATCTCTGGATAATTTCATTTCAAGTCTTCCTCTAATGGCTCCATTGCATGGAACAAATATTTCAGTGGGTTTCACAAAATGGTCATTTTCTAGTTACTAATTTTTTACTTTAATGAAATTCATTCCTTTGATAATTTTTTAAACAAAAGAAATATACTTTGTTTTATTTACAAAAAGCATTTTATGAAACAGAATGTGTACAGAGTTATCCCAATTCTGTTTTCAATCATATCAATTAAAAAAGGGAAGATATTTGTTCAGTTTTATTTGCTGATTTGATGGCTCATTGCTTTGATTTATTAGAGAACTTGAACATCCTTTCACATGTATATTGGCTGTTCTGTATATGTTTTGTGAATTATTCATGACCTTGCCTGATTTTTCTATTGATTGTTTTCTTTTTCTTATTCATTTTTGAGAGTTCATAGATCATAGATACTAATCTTTTACCTATTTTACTTATTATAAATATTTTTTCCAGTTTATAATTGTCTGCTGCATAGAAGCTTTTGATTTACGTAGTCAGTTTTTATCTTTTATGGCCTTTGGTTTCAAGTCTTACTTAGACTTTCTATACCTTGAGTTAATGTAGAGGGAGAACTTGTTTTTTTCCTGGTATTTTTTTTTACATTTCATTTTGATCTGTATGGAATATATTTTGCCTGTGGTGTAAGAAGTGTCAAATTTACCTTCTGCATTTAAATAATCAGTTGTCCTAAAGCAGTTTGTCTTTTGCCCACTGCATTGAACTAAGATAACACAGTTTTATATTAAATTCACTAATTTACATACTCTGCTTCAACTCCATGTGGTCCATTGATGTTATCACATTACCAAATATTTTTAATTACAATAGCTTTTGTAATATGTTTTAAGATCTAGGTCACTATCATCATTTTTTTTTTCAAGTTTTACTGAGTTTTTCCACACACATACTATACTCTCATTTGAACTTTATAATTAGCTCATGATTGGGGTTGAAATCAAGTGGCATTAAGTTTTGTGGGACTGACATTAAAAAAATGGTTTTTCCATTTGGGTGTATTGTTTTCCCTATTCAGATCCTTTAAGTTTTCAGCTAAAATACTTTCTACACTTTTCCTAATAAGATTTTTTTTAGGCATTTTATATGTTTAGTTTGGTTATTTTATGTTTGGTCACAAAATACTTCATTTGTGATCATTGGATTGTGAATATAGAATAGTTTATTTTTTCTCAAATACACCAGTCATACTTTAAAATAAGCATAAATAAAATTGGAATGTATATATTTAAGTGTTTAAATTTTTAAAATAAACTTCATGTATTTATATAACTTACCTATTGATTTATGCAATAAGTTAGAAATAGTTAAAGAATACAAGTAATTGGGAAATTGTCAATTTATATTTAATGCTTTATAAAGGATAGGCATAATAAAGTAGTAGTTAAGGTAATAAACTGCAGTTAAAAATATAAACCCTGTAATGAGATTTTCTTTTTGTATTCTAGTTGGATCCTAGCTAGTATGGCCTTTTATTAGGAATAATTCTCCCTCAGTGCCATTTTTGATTCAAAGGCCTATTAAAACTATATTCTTTTAACTCACTGTCTTTAAAATCATAAAGGAAGAGTACTAGGCTTTGTTATTTGCTTATATTTTGTTTATGGATATTGTAAATAGTACTACTGTATTCTGACAGATTGGACATAACTGTTAATTTTTTTTTTCTCATATTACAGGTTTTGCAAAAGGCATCAAATTAAATCAAGTTCAAATATTCCCTGTGTTCCCAAAGACTTACTGATGATGTCTGAATTTGTTCTTCCAAGATTTATTTTTTGTCTCATTCAATACTTAAGAGAAGGCTATAGCGAACCAGGTATGTTTAATCTACTCTTTGTCAGTACTCTTTTGAAGTTCCTGATGAACAAAGTTTAGCATTAATACTGAGTTATTTTTTTCCGATTTTTTTCTGCTTAACAGTTTTTATTTATGACTATGAAATACTAAATAAAAACACTAAATATTAATTATATGAACTCTTAGATGCCTTGTAGTTGATTCAGTCACTGTGCTCCTGAGATTAAAGATGTTTTTGATCAGATTTACTTGGCCTTTTACATATGAACAAATAATCATTTTATAAGGTTAAAGTGACTTTATATGTAATTATGATAGAGCACAATTAAGAAGTCCTGGAAATGTTTGAATTTATCTTAGATTTTTAGAAGATTAAACTGCTATTTCACCAATATCTTTCTCTGTCTCCTTCCTCCCCTTTTTTTTGGTAGAAGTCTATATGTTTTTGTTCCCCTCCATATATTGCACCTTATGAGAGAGGGTCAATTGGTTTACTCCTGTGTTACTGGTAGAACATAATGTTAGTGTTGAAAAGAGAAAAGAAACATGCAAATTTTTTACTTTTTAAGATTTATTCACAATCTTGATTAACATACTATAGCTTAATATTTGAATTTAGATATCATCTATTAAAGTTCTCAGTCTGACATTGTGGATTATGGATATCAGTTAGTAGTATAAAACAAATTTATTAACTTTTTATAATCTTGTCTACCTTTCTAATGACACTTGCATTTTTATCATATAATGGACTGCATTTTCCATTACTTTGGAAGTTTTAACTTATTTAATACTGTAAATAATCTTAAATCCAATTTGAAACTATGGCATACATCTTTATCTTTGTCTATCCCTCCCCCATCCTTAAAGTGTGAAGAAATATTATACAGCAACTTCATTACACCTAAAGCAATCATGTTACCTTTGTTATGAGCAAATATACTTTCTACTCTACATTTTTAGTAAAGTATGCAATCCTTTAAGTACTTCTACTCCTCCTAGAGTACATGACTTAAAACATAGAAAGAAATATTTTGATTTAGTCCCAGACTACTCTCTCATGAAGGAACTAGAGACCAGCTGGATTATTGAATTTGTCTTTATGATTTCTCATACACTAGTTAACAGACTTTTTGGGAATTTACATTTTATATTTAAAGTGTCTTATTTTAGAAAAGTAATAGGTAGAAATTATTTATTGTCAGAACCTTAAAACTTAACCATTAGTTTAATCACAGATTAATGTGTACAAAAGTGTATTATATTAATTTTTTCCTATGGCAACATTTAGCAGTTATAAAAGGTAGATGATATAGATACATAGCTTTGATAATTATGTGTTACCATTATCTGAAAACATAAAGGAATGAATGGAAGCACTTTTTGTATTAAGATGAGCTTCATGAATTTCGATGCACAAAGTTTTATTCTTTATATAACCACTTGTGCTCAGCATTCATTTTTTCTGTGCAAAAAAAAAAAAAGATTTGAAAATTAAAGAAATTTTCTAATTTGTGGTAATGGAAGTTCAGAGATTACATGGTTTTACAGTTTACTTGAGTTCCATTTCAATCAAACATACTTGGCCTTTTGCATATGAATAATAATTTTATAGGGTTAAAGTGACTTTACAGGCAATTCTATTATGATAGAGTACAATCTAAAATTTCATCCACAGATTATCATTGTACTAGATTGTGAGATCCTTGGTGTAGGAACTATGTCTTATTTAGTTTTGCTACTCAGTGCCTTTCATTGAGTAGATGCTGAATAAGTGCTGAATGAAATCGATGTCTCCTTTTCTGGGCACACAGTTCTCTTATATGCATTCTTATTTTACCAGTTATAGCTAAGCTCTAAATCTCTCCATTCACTTTTTCTTTTCAGACTTCAGTTTCTTTAAAACGTCTCTTTATTTTTCTCTTAAATATTCTTTTTCAGTTGCTATTCAAGTTTTTTTTTCTCCCTCTATCTCTACTAGGCACACATTGCCTGGTATTTTTAAATTATTTTAGTAAAAACACTCATGTTTATGAAAACAGTTATTTTTCCTTTTGGTTGCTTTGACCTCCAGCTAACACGAGTCTGTATTTTTGGAATATGATAGAGGATGTGTTATTTGCTCCACAGGTTTAAATTTAGAGCTGACATAATTTCCTCCTAATATTTTTATATTACTCTCAATGTATTTTATTTCTGTCTTGTTTCATTTTAGGGAATTAACTTTTTCTTAAATACTATCTAATTTTGAAATAATCTTATGATTACATTTATATATCTGGAAATATAGGGCCCTCAAATTGAAATCTTTTTACACAAATTAAATGCTTAATACTTTATGAAGTTATCTCCTTTCTTCATCAACCCTTTCTTATAAGACTGAATTCCTGAGCAGGTCTATTCACCCTAGGCCGAGCACTTTCTAAACAGAGTTCTCATATTAACTTTTTTGATCATAAAATACTGTCATCGAATTCATTATAATTTAAAAGAATAAAATATTGTTATTATCAAAATATTTTAAATAAAGTTAATTATATATCTTTTAGCAGCTGATGTACCATCAGAAAAAGACCTTAACAAAGTCCTGCAGCTTTTGGAACCTCAAATTTCCTTTTTAGAAGATCTAACTAAAATGGGAGGAGCAATGCGGTCTGTTCTTACTCAGGTTTTGACAAACCAACAAAACTATAAAGATCTGACTTCTGGTGAGTAAAATGTTAGGAGAACATTAAAATTTACTTATATTACTATAATTATTAAGTATTTTAGAACTTAAAAGTAAAATGTAGATTTTTTTCATAGACTGCTAAAGCTGGAAGTTATTAAGAATACCTCTTTTATGGGCGAAGAAGCTGAACCCCAGAAAAATTAAGTGACTGGTTCAAGACCTTACAACTAACTTATTTTGAAGTTGGGACTAGAACCCAGGTCTTCTAACTTTTGATGTGACATATTCATAATTATACTCTATCACCCCTTCTCCAAAAACAATAATAACAACCACTCTATGTCTTTATTTCTGGTATTCTAAACTTTCGGGTTATATGGCTGAGGATTTTCTAATAATGTTGAATTCAAGTTATATAATTTGGAATTGTTGAATATGCTTTTATATAACATGCTATATTGTTATGTAAAACACTAAAACACTTTAGTTTTTATACTTTTTAGCTCTAATTTATAGTACAATAAATATATCGATTATTTAGAAATCTTGTAAATATTTTAAATGGCTTTTTTTTTTTTTTGCTGGCTCATGAACAGCATTTTATGAAAATTGAAGTTTGTCTTGTTTCTTTAGAGTGGTTAACATTTTCATGTGTGTTCTTAGTTATTTAGAGATAGTCCGATATATTTATTTCTTCAGCTAATACCTATTAAGTATCCACTGTGTGTTTGGCTTTGGGCTAGATATTAGAGCCTGGGGTGGAAAAGGTAATAACTAAACCAGGTAATCTTGTTCCTACCCTTATAAAGCTTATGGTCTAGTGAGTTCGAGATGACATTAAAAACCCCAGACCAAAAAATTGTGTAATTATAAACTGTAGTAAATACTATGAGAGAATAGGAAGTGTTTATAAAATCTCCCGAAAGAGAGATTCAAGACAATCATGGGGCTCATCTTATGGTTTTCTTTCTCTCAAAGCTTTACAGTCTCGTATTGCCTATTGTCTAATGCCAAACACCAGTGCCTCACATTTTTCCAGTTTTATGTTGTTTATGGCATAAGAGCTAGTTCAATAGTCCAAAGCAGAAGATGTCCTCTACCTGGACTCTAACTCATTACCACCCCATCTCCCCTCACCTCTGTGAAAAACTGGAAAACATGATTGTCTTGAATCTCTCTTTCGGGATAACTTCCTGCCTATTAGTAGTGCAGCAAACTGGCATAGGAGCAGAACATGGTGGTCCAATTGGGCTAAGTAGGGCAGCTGAAACTAGACTCTTTAGGGCAGAATACCAAGAGGTAGTAGGGAAGATATATATGGGACCCCTGAGAGTACTTGGCTGAGGACTGAGATACATGTGTACAAGATAAGACTACCTAAGACTTCTTGGACTGTGACTACCATAGGGTTAAAAGCAAAATATAGATATTAGAGCTTAAGCAATATTGGGAGACATTGGAGTTTCAACTCAGTCAGACCAGAGAGACCTTATTAATAACCTAGGCATTTAGTTGAAACAAAAGGCCAAACCTAGAATAAGGTCTATTCTAGGTCAGCCTTAATGAAACTTAAAACCCTGACAGTATTTGTAAGGGAGATAGAATTTGGAAATTATTCCTATAAGAGGGCCTTTTACTATTCTTCCATTCTCCATAATATATTAGAAAAAAGAAAAAAACTAGCAATAATTAATAAGCTGAAATGTAAAAGTGAAAGTTCTAGGATTATTTAATTCTAGAACCTAAACTTTTTAATATTTTATGGAATAAATTAGTTTTAACTGATACTTCTATAGAAATTATATTTTTGATTCCTTATATATGACAATAAAAGGCTTGGTACAACAGGAATTAACAGTAATTTCAGTTGTAATATTTGAAAATTTCACTCAGACATTATCTTCTCCAGAAAGCTTTTCTTAAATACTCTGCTTTGGGTAGATCTGGCTACACAGTATTATGAGAGCACGGATTGTCAAACCAGATAGTGAAGTCAGCTACATAATTGTCTTTTATCATATTATCTGCCTTTCTTTACCACTAATTTTCAACATCTTTGAAGGCAGGAATCATTTATTAATTTTTGCACCATGTGTCTGGTGTATTTTAGATGCTCAGTTCCTTAGCAGATTTCATTATTTGTTATAAACATGCTGTGTGTACATTCTGGGATTGTTAGGCTAAACATGAGCACAAAAATGTTGCCTGAAGCTTTTATTCATTCTAGAGTTTCCTTTTCATTAGCATATACACCTATTTTATATATGCATATATTAGTGATTGAGTTGGCTATACATATATTTTGAACAAAATATATTTTTTCTTATTTTAAATTTGTTTTAAATATTAGGTCTTGGAGAAAATTCTTGTGCAAAAAAAAGTCATGAAAAGTACCTTATAGCTTTGAAGAGCTCTGGACTTACATATCCTGAGGATAAACTTGTTTATGGTATACAGGAGCCATCTGCTGGCACTAGCACTCTGGCAGTTCAAGGTTTGTCTAAATGTTTAATTTGGACAATAGTAACTTGTATTAAAACAGAAACCTCTCAAACTTTACTCATCATTGAAGAAATTTAAATAATGTGTCATTCTTTGTAAGGAAAATGATAAAAGATTAAAAAATTTAGAAGCAAGAATGAATAGGTTGGCCAAAGAAGAGATTAGGCATTTTTCTTAAATGGAATTTGGTTAGTTAATTAAGGTTTTGGTTCTAACTAGTGAAAAATGTAGCAGTTGTTATATTTAAGAGTTGCCCAGAACTTTGGTAAACCATAATTTAAAACTAATAAGGGAGAACTTCTGAAACACCACTTGCAATGATTAAATTTGGGTTTTTCACTGGAGATTTCCAATCAAAGTATAAAATATTAGGTCCAAATTTATTAAAGATAAATGTTGAACTCTGCTAAGATAACTGTTAGAATGAGATGTCTTACTATAACAAAACTTAGCTTTTGATATTGTTATATTACACAGTAATTTTAAATTAAAGCGTTATATAACTATGAAGGGCAACTTTTTTTTCCTTTCCAAAGATTTTGCAGGTGCAATAGGGACATTGGGACAATTGGATTCTTCAGATGAGGTAAGATTTAAAATTTAAAACTTTTAAAAAATAGAATTAAAACATTTTAAAACTGTACAGATTTGTGGATATTATCTAGTTTAAATTCCTTGTTTGGTAGACAAAAACACTGAAGCTCAGAATGGACTAACTTAGTCAAGATCATACAGTTAGTGACAGAACAAGGACTACAACTAGATTTTTGCTTGTTTGTAATTCATTTCTCGACTATCAGTTTGAAATTTCAATGTTTATAGTATTACTAAATATTTCTAATAAGTCTTTTTAACATCACTGTATTTTCCTAGTATGCAATTTATAAGGGAAAATTGCTTTTTACATATATTTGTTTATAAACTTAATGCTTATAAATTTAAATTTCATATTTTTATTGCATTATACATATAGTGATTGATTTAATGAGCTTTTAAACAAAATTGTGTTACATATAAACTCATACATCTTTTTTTCTTTAAAAATCCATTTTGATTTGATAATATTAAATTAATTGAGCCAAACATCTTCCTTTTGAAAGCATGATTTCTGTTACAGAAGTCTTATAATTGATTTATTGCCTTATAATTTAAACTTAATGGTAGTATTCCCCCCCCCCAAAAAAAAGACTCCCACAAAATCCAACATTCTGTGGAGTCTCATTTTGGACAGTTTTAAAGAGTTTGCAACAAATTGGAGGCAGTTTAGTATGCTACTTAAGAGTTTGACTCTGGAATTATAATACCTGGGTTTGAATCTGGCTCCTGTACCAATTAGGAGTGTGACTGTGGGCAAGTGTCTTAACTTCTCCATGTTTAAATTTCTTCATCTGTAAAATGGAGGTAATAATAGTACTTATTTCCTGGCATTATTATGAGGATTGAATGAGTTAATGACTGTAAGCACTTAGAGCAGTAGTATCTGGCATATTGTGAATACTATATGTGTTTGTTAAATAAATAAGATAAAAAATTTAAAAATTGGTGTAAATGGTTAGCTAAAATTTTTGCTTTATTTTAAATTTTAAAGAGTTACTTCTAAGAGTAGTAATATTACTATAATTACAAATGGAGAAAACTAGCAGATATTTAAAACAGACTTTCAGAAATATATAAACATTTAAATTAAAATGGTAATAATTCCATTTTGAAGTGAGAAAGTGTAATGATGGGGGTAAGAGTGCTAATTCTTTATCTGTCAAAGAAGGAAGTGATTAGATAATAGATGTGATTTTAAACTGCTTATTCTACTTTCATTAAGGGCATGTGGTAGGGTGGGGTGGCTTCTCAAAAGGCAAGATCTGGTAATACTCAGGAGTTGAATATGAATGGATGCATGTGCACTTTCTTAATTAAAGCCAAAAAGATAGGAAAGGAGCCTTGTAGCTATCACCAGTAGAAATTTTAGAGAACTATTACATAATGAATTTAGTGATATTATAGAGCCCTTTATTAAAATAACCTAAATATCTTGATGTGATTTAGAAAATTCTGGAGTTTTGTTAGTATTTATATGATTGATTAAAACCTTCATATTATTTTCATATACTGAGCATTGTATATCCCAACAGCCTTGCTAACAATTCTTCTTTATTTTCATGAATTAGATTTAATTTCTGAGCATGTGGAAAGCTGATATTCAATATAGATACTTTCTCCTATGTCTAGGAAAGAAGTAACATTCATTTTTGTTTTAGCCTAAACTCTCCAGATTAGCTATTAAGTGCTGGTAGAGACTTTAGCTGTATATAATTACATTGCAACAACACTGTTTTGTAGTAAGGTCCTAGTAGGAGATACTTTTGTGTGCATGGGTTGAGGGGCTTTTGAGTCTTTTCTAGAAGCAATTTCTAGGGGCATAGAGAGGATTTGAAATACAGCCTTTCTTTGTTCATTGCCATTCTGATTTGTGCTTTTTAGGTCTTCTCTTCCTTCCTCTTAGATTCATAATTTCAGTAATTTCTGTGTGTAATGTGTTTTATATAATTATTTCTTCCTTAATTATAATTGTCTCAGTGTAAATATAGTAAATACTTTTTCATAGTGATAACTTCAAAATACTTCATTCCAGCATCTATGCTCATAATGCACTATTTTTGTGATAATAGCTGAGAGTTACTTTAAGAGCATGTGATGAATATTTAATGTATATATTTAAAGGTAGTTTAGATTCTTTGGTTTTTAAATCATTTTAAATTAGACTTTTAGTCTATTTAAAAGTATTTTTTTATAGTTTATGTATTTATTGTATTTTCTAATTGGTATAAAAATGGGATCATTTGGCATTTGAAAGCTTAAGTTGAAGTCGAGTTTAGTTGGGAATGGATTGAGGTATATCTACTCTAGTTTTTTCCCCTTGTTTCTCCCCCCCCCCCCCCGCTTTATTGAAGTGTAATAGACAAGCAGTGCTCATATTTACATTGTACAATTCAATGGATTTTTTTTCAATTATAGTTGGCATACAATAATATATTAGTTTCAGTTGTACAGCATAGTGATTAGAGATTAAATAACTCCTGAAGTTATTTAGTCATCCCACTAAATCCATCTTCCCCCTTACATATTTTTTACAACATTGTTGACTCTTTCTCTTATGCTACAATTTTATCTCAATGACTATTTTGTATTTATCCTTTTGTACTTCTTAATCCCTGTGCCCATTTTTACTATCCCCCCCCAACTTCCCTCCTTCTAGTAGCCCTCAAAATATTCTCCGTATCTATGAGTTTGTTTCCATTGTTGTTGTTTATTTTGTTCTTTAGATTCCACATGTTCATGAAATCATGCAGTATTTGTCTTTATCTGACTTACTTCATTCAGCGCAATGTCCTCTAGGTCCATCAAGACAATCTTTTTCTATTCCTTTCCTTTTAGTCCATGTGTGTCTTTTAATCTGAAGTGAGTCTCTTTTAGGCAGCATATGTAGGGGTCTTGTTTTCTTATCCATTCAGCTTCCTTATCTTTTGGTTGGAGCACTGAATTCTTTTCCATTTAAGGTACTTGTTGATAAATATGTAGTTATTACCATTCTTTATTCATGTTTTCGATACATGTCCCCCCCACCCCCCATAAAGTCCCTCCAACAATTCGTATAGTACTGGCTTGGTGTTCATGAATTCCTTTAGCTTATTTTTGTCTGAGAAGCTATTTATTTGTCTTTCGACTCTAAATGATAGCTTTGCTGGATTAAATGTTCTTATTTGTAGATCCTGGGTTTTCAACACTTTGAATATTTTGTACCAAGCTTTTCTGTCCTGCAAAGTTTCTTTTGAGAAATCAGCTGCCAGTCTTATGGGAGCTCCCTTGTAGATAACTAATTGCTTTTCTCTTACTGCTTTTAAGATTCTCTCTTTGTATTTAACCTTTGGCATTTTCATTATGATATATATAGGTGTGGGCCTCTTTGGGTTAATTTTTTTGGGACTCTCTCAGCTTCCTGGGGTTGTATGTCTACTTCCTTCACCAGGTTAGGGAAGTTTTCCATCATTATTTCTTAAAATAGGTTTTCAAATTCTTGCATTCTCTTCTCTCCTTCTGGTACCCCTATAATGCTAATGTTGTTATGTTTGATGTTGTCCAACAGGCTCCTTAAATTATTTTTCTTATTTTAGATTGTTTTTTCTTGTTGCTGTTCTGATTGGGTGTCCTCTGCTTCCCCATCCTCTGTATTGGTGATTCGAACCTCCACTTCATCCACTCTGTTGATTCCCTCTAATGTATTCTTCATCTCAGATATTATATTTTTCGTTTCTGACTGGTTCTCTTTCATAATTTCCATCTCCATTTTTATGTTTTTTTATCTCTTTGTTAAAGTTTTTCACTGAATTCATTTACACTTCCCCTAGGTTCATTGATTATCTTTATAACCAGTGTTTTGAACTCTGCATCTGGTAGATTGCTTGACTCTATTTTTCCTGGAGCCGTGTTCTATTCTTTCATATGGGACATGTTTCTTTGTCTCCCCATTTTGGCTGCCTTTCTGTGTCTGTTTCTGTGTGCTAAGCAAAGCTCCTAAAACTCCTGGTCTTATTAGTGTAGCTTTGTGTAGCAGGTGTCCAATGGCACAGTCCTGAGAGGGGTTTAGCTGCAGGCCAAGTTTAGCCCCAGCCTGTGCCCTCTGGGGCCACCTGTTAAGATTCAGCAAGCAAT
This sequence comes from Eidolon dupreanum, assembly GCA_028627145.1. Taxonomy (NCBI): domain Eukaryota; kingdom Metazoa; phylum Chordata; class Mammalia; order Chiroptera; family Pteropodidae; genus Eidolon; species Eidolon dupreanum. Next base: position 122,291,959 of record CM053503.1, read on the forward strand.
CCACAAATGCTGTGCTTATAGTTGCCTCAGGAAGCTATGCCAGAAACTGAGATCAGCTGCCACCAATGTGAGCCTTGGCGCTGCTCAGCAAGTGACACAGGACTCGCTGAGGACACAACTGAGTGTGGCTTGGGTGGGGCCATCAGTTGAGGGAGGTGGAGTTTCAGGGAATCCTTGGATGGAGTGACCTCTGTTATCCAGTTTGATGACATCTCAGCTATGGCAGTGCTGCATCCAAACATTGGGATGGGTGAGGACTCAACAGAAGAGCAATGGATACAACTAGCACTTCTGCCTGGGAGAAAGCCTTGTCTCCGGCCCTTGCTCCGGCCCACTCAGTGTCCCCCTGTAAGTCCCTGGTGCCCCCTGAGTAGCCAGCCCAGTGCTGGTGCTCAAAGCAAGCAGGTCCATCACCTTAAAAGTCTGCTCTTGGACATGGTCCCTGTAAGAGGCGTCTGCAGCTGTCGGCTGCTGCTGCATAGCCTCTGTCCCACTCAGCTGCTTGGGACCAGGCAGCCTGGCATCTTCTCCCCCTCTTACCTCCCAACTGTTTGTTGTAGGGTGATTTCTTATTTTTCTCCATAGGGGTGGGGTTTCTGTTCATCTAGAACCCCAGGCACCTCTGTTTGCTGTTTGCTCCGTGTTCTGTCTCAACTTCGATGTGGTGCAGAAGGGGATGAGCAAAGCTTCTATCATCTACGCCATTTTGCCTGGTTCTCTCTTACTTTAGTTTTTAAGAGAAACTTGAGCTTTAGAGTTAGATAGAACTGAATTTGAATCTTGTCTCATAATATCACTGTGCTTTTTGCCAGATATTTAACTTCAATTGCCACATGCCCGTTCCCCGGATGATCCCCAGGTTAACTTTAGGATTAAATGGGATTACATAAAATTAGAACCTATCATGACCAGATACAAATTAGGCTTTTGATAAATGTTTCCGTTCCTAATGCTTTATGTGTAGAAGAGATTAAAATATTTGAATTTTTGAGCTCTTGTGAGTCACATTATAGATATTTATATTACAGAATACTGAGGCACAGTACAAAAATAATTGTTTATTTTTAAAAAATTAATTTAAAGATTAACTAAATATTATACAAATACATGATAGTTGTTTTACCAGATAATTCAGATAAAAGGCTCCTCTCTACTCTCACTAATACTGGCCTCTTCTCTGGGTAACTACAGTTAATAGTTTGATGTCCTTGACCATTTTCTTATGTAGTTAAATAAATATATGCTTATAGAAATGTACAGTGTGTGTGTGTGTGTGTGTGTGTGTGTGTGTGAGTAAATAAACGTTATACTACTTTGTGTCCTTTTATTTCCTCTGTTATATATTGTACAAATCCATTTTTGTACTCTTTTATTTCCATCTACTGTATGGTATTCTGAAATATGAATAAACTTCAGTATATCCAGTCATTTTCTTAATCTTCAGTTTTTTATTATAAGACACAATGCTTAGATTTCTTTTTGTGTAGATGTACAAATAGTTCTCTAAGTTGTGGAGTTACTAGGTTACAGGGTATGCATATCTTAAATTTTAATAGATTATATTTTTTTCTGATTATAAAAGTCACACATACATATTTGAAGTGAAAAGTATGGAAAAGTATAAAATAAGACCATTACCCAGGGGCAGTCATAGAATAATTTTAGTGATAAGTTCAGGAAATTTTTTATTTTAAGATTGTGATTATAATTTTTTACACAAAAAGTCATTTATGTTTTATTGATTTATATACTAGAGAGCCATTGCTTTTTGGTTCTGAACACATTTTCAAATCTTCAGTTAGAAAAGTCGTCAAATATAATGAAGCAAAAATGAGAATTAGGAGAGGCATTTTGAAGGTTATAAAAATTAAAAATGCTAGATCTAAAAGTGGCCTTAAAGTTGATCTTGTCTAACTTTCTTATGTATAGATGAGGAAGCTGAATTCCATAGAATGAACTGATTTACTCAGGCTAGTGAATTTCTTCTAATTAGTGGTGGAGTTGGAAATGGACATTCAGTTTCCTGTTGGTCTAGAGTTTTTTCTGTAAAGTGAATAAGCCACTGTTCTTGTTACTATTGCTTTATAGCAAATTTGTCCTAAATTTTGTGGCTTAAAATCATCATTTTTTTTTTCCGCTCACAATTTTATGACTCAGGAATATGGGAAGGACAGCTGGGAGGTTCTTGCTTGGGTTTTCTAATGTGATTCCAGTTAGTTGTTGGCTGCAGTTGCAGTCATCTGAAGGCTCAGCTGAGAAGAAGATTTAAGATGGCTCACTCACAGGGCTGGCAGTTGTTGCTGATGGTCCACAGGGAGCTCAACTGGCTCTCAACCAGAGTGCCTACATGTGGCTTCTCCAGCATGGCGATTTCAAGTTGTCGGACTTATTATGTAGTAGCTGGGTGAGCAGTACAAGAGCAGAACTATAGAGCCTTTTTTGAGCTAGCCTTGGATGTGACAGACTGTCATTTCCACTGCGTCCTTTTAGTTGTGAGTGAGTTGCTGAGGTGGGCATAGATTCCATGGGAGGGGACATAGGTCCTACCTCTTGATGGGAGGAATATCAAAGAATTTGTAAACATGTTTTAAAACTTACACAAACAGTTTGTGACATTTGCTAGTCTTTTCCTTGGATTTTCTTGATATCTAATAATGAGTAGTGAATTACAGCTAAATAATATACCAACTGTTGATTATAGGTTTTCTCCATGTATTTCGGTGGTACTTGCCTATTGGGAAAAATTATAACATGATAATGAAATACCACTGTAGCCAGAAGAGGTTATTATGGAGTTTTAATTAAAATTAAAGTTTTCCTTAAGTTAAATAGTTACTTTTATACATTGAGAGAATAAAAGCTTATGTTAAGATTATAAGATATTTTTAAAAAATTGATCTTTACCTTTGTAAAGCAGAAGGGAGTGAATTCTTACTAGCATTTATTGCAGCTTCAGGAACAAAATATACTTTTGAATTTAATAATGAAATAATGAAATAATGAAATTATTTCTGCTAGTCTCTTGTTGGAGTCCTCTATCCTGTTGTGTTCTGCTTTTATTTCTTAATGGGAAACATTTTATTAGGACCAGTAATCTACATGGAAAAAAAATTTCATTTGGAGCTAAGCATCATAAATAAGAAGGAAGTTAAGTATTTAAAGGGGTGTCAGTTTTAGAATGATTTATTTAGAGAGAAAATATAGGCATTTCTACCTACTCACTTAAAAACTAATGGCATTAATATTTTAAATTCATATTGCACTTTTATTCTTTTAAAGGATTTTTTTATTAAAATGATAAAGAATGCAAGCAATAATTTAATAAAGGACAGAATACATAAAGGTGAAAGTAGATGAAGCAATAAGATAGTGTGATAGAAGAAGAGTACCCAGATACAGATGTTCTTGAACAAATACCTATTTTATGCCATTTAAAAATTTCATTAATGCTTTTAAAGTCATATTGCCCTTATTTTTGGCAACTGGTATGTTTGCTTTTAGTATTTATATTTGAAATTTATAAGTGAAGCGATGGATAAGGCTTAAGGATTGGAGTTTCTACAACCTTACCCTACAGGCCCATGGAATTACTGAGCAAGCCCTTTTCATGATTTCATTCTTGTAATTTAACAAATTATATAAAAAGGAAGAAAGGATGAGAAGAGGGTAGTGACATCTCTGTTACTACTATAGAGATCGAATTAGAACAATTTAAAAAATGTCGTAAATTAGAATTTAGGATTGCAAGAAATTATAGAGGTAATCTAATCCTACTACTTTATTTTAAAAATGAAGAAACAGATTTGAAACTACAATAGCAGCAAGATTTCTATTTGCAAAGAGTTTTATTTGAATGAGCGTACATATTTCAGTCTACTTAATTTTATTCATACAAGTTGTGTCAGATATTTGTCTCTGCTATCCCTAGACTAACAGAACATTATGTACTCAGCAGTGCTATTTATACACATGCCATTCTTCATATTACTGCTTATTTTTTTGTGTAGCTCAAATGAAACAGCAGTAGAAAATATTGTTTGTGTTGTATGGAACCAAAAAGAAAAGAAAATAAGCAAATTTTAACTTTGTGATAATTTAAAATTTAAATATATATTCATTTTTTGTTTAGAATTATTATAACCATCAGATAATTCAGTTCAAAAGAAAATGATCTCTAGTATTATATGTACATAGATCTAATTAGAGAATTTCCCAGAGAAAATAAGATCTTTTAGATCAAGATAACTTTTGAAGGAAAGATGATATTCAATGTGGCCATTGTCATAAGCAGGTGTCCACTTATCTGTGTGCAATGACCAGATCATTAATTTCTGTGACTTTAATGTATTTAGCTGTTAATACAAATGAAATTATTTCAAACACCACCCCCCCACCTGTGCAGCTATAAAAAGATGAATGTCCACTGTGGACAAATTGAAAAGTATAAAAAAATATAAAGAGAAAACATTTACTTTCAGCCATACCATTCAGGGATAAACCATTGTTTATTAATTTTCTTGCTTTTAGTCTTTTTTTCTGCATACACTTACATAGTTGAGAAATAATCACTTAAAATAAATTACACTGTAGATACGCTCTCAATATTATTGCCTTTATTCAAGACAGAATCCAAGTGAATAGTTAAAACTAATTTGTCAAACTTGTAGCTAAGGCAAGATTATTAAAATTAAGAGTCAGAGTTGCTTTACATAAATGAATAGATAAAAGAAAATTAAATATTTTTGGAGGTATAATTTAATTTTAATTTGTTAGTTATAAAAAGTACATTAATGGTTAAGGGTGGGATGGGAAATCACAGAGACTTGGCGGGGAGGACCTTAACAAACATCGAATATATTTTTTTCTAGTGCAGGAATTGATTTTACAACATTCCTGATAATTGGTAAGTCTCTCCATGAACACTTCCAGTGGTAGGGAGCTTATTTAGTTTGAGGCAACTTGTTAATTACTAGGAAGTTCTTCTCAATACTGTGTTAAGTATTGTGATTTTCACACATTTCTTATTTTCCTCCTCGAAAGATTTTTACTTTTATTTCCATATAACACCCCTTTAAATATTTAGCTTTAGTTATTTAATATTCTTTTCTGTACATACCTCTTTCAGTTATTCACTCCTTTTAATAATCTATGATCCGTTCAGTGTACTATGTTTGGACATCCTTTGTTTTTTTTGTTAGCTTTTCAGAAGCTACGCTAGACTGTTGGCAGGAGCTCCAGTGGTCAGATAAAATGCCTAAGTGTTTTTTTTTCCCCTCTCATACTTACAGCTGACATGTTAGAGCTCTCTCTCAGTTTGCATTTGTACAGTTGCTTTAAGGTAAACGATCTCAGAATAAAGTGGTTTATAGAAATCCTTGTTTCATCTTATTATTCTAATCTCCCAAGACCTCCTTTGGATTTTATATTTATAACCTGATATGTTAAATATTCCTTTTAGCCTTGTGTATTCTGTATTAACCTTCTTTGAGTATTGTTTTAACTACTGTGAATTTACCTGACTTCTCTTATGGAGCTCACATTTTTTTCATCTGTCTAGTAAATATATCCAAGAAAGAAATGAAGGTTAGTGTGGGTTGAGAAACCGTATGTAGATCTTGTAGACTTGGAATTTGAATCTGTTTTTCTTTTCCAATTTTGGACAAATGTACATACTTTGCGCCTGAAACACATATAATGTGTTTCTGTTTTACATCCTTTTTTCATTTATAATAGTTTTTGAACATCTATCTGGTCACAATGAATATAGAGCTCTAGCATTGTTTTTATTCATAGAGTACAGGTATGCTATAATCTATTTACCCAATCCCCTGCTGTTTGAAGCCAAAGATTCTTTTTTTTTGTTATTATAAATAGCATTGTGATGAATAGTTATGCATATAGTTCCTATTCACTTGTCTGATTATTTCTTTAGGATAAATTCCTTGAACTGGAATTTCTTTTCTAATGATAAATACACTTCAAGGACTTAGACATGTGTATTGACAAATGGCCATTCAGGAAAATTGTACTACGGTGTAATCTCATCAGCAGTGTGCAAGAGTACGCATTTTCCCACTGCTTTAGATGGAGATAATCTCCTTTCCTGTGGTTGATATCTACTGTGATGTCAAGCCAAACTCACTGGTCTATGTTTTCAGACTTTTGTTATTGTGCCTTTGCTTATGCCATCTTCTCTTTTTGGAATGACTTTCCCTACCTTTGCCTGGCTAATTTTACTTGTCTTTTAGACTATAAGGCTGTGAAATTTATAGAACTTCATATTTTCATGACCATGCTTGATCAAGGGTATTTGTTTCATAAGAAGTTTCTATTTGAAATTATGATGCAGTCCTAACCTGGAATATAACATAGTTTTTCCAGATTTGTCTTTTCTCTCAGTGTTGGGAGAACAGTTTCATAAATGGCTGTTAGCTAAAATCTCAAATCTCAGAATCCTCTGTGCCCTTTGACATGATTTTACATTCTTATGTCTGTTTTCTGTCTTTTAAGGGTCCAAATTTCATTCTGGTTGAGTTTCTCCAAGGGCAAGGTGAGGGTGGCAGAGGAGGAGAGTACAGAGTATAGTTTGACTGTCAGTCCTGCTGCCATCAAGGCTTTAGCAAAGGTGGGGATTAACAGGGAGGGTATATCAAGTGCTCAGTGAATGCTAAATGACTGAACTAAGTGGTAGCCTGGAAAACCCAAGGATGGCCCTGAGGACTTAAACTGGACTTGATAGAAACCTGAAGTTAAGACTGGTTGTAAGCTAAGGAAGTTACACCAGCAGATAGAACAACTTGAAGCTAAGGCTACTTTTTAGCTTTAGAGATTTGAGAGGCTCCAATTGAGAAATCTGGGAATTTGTACTACATTTCTAACATGCCACTAACACCGTTGTTAGCGCAACAGATTGTATGCCAGAATACTGCCACATGTGTCTTTATAATACCAGATGGCTCATACATGTTTGGAAAATAGGAAAAATATGTTAGTGTAACATGGAAGTTTTGGATTTATATGCTGTGTTTCCTAGGAGAGCTGGGATAATAAATTAGAATAATAGCCTTGAGCTGGAGGGGAAAAAACTTGAACTCAGCTGTGAAAACAGCAAGAGTCTTTGCAGCAACATTTTAAGAAAATTAGAAGTGTGCATCTATATTCAGGCTTTTTCCCTAAGAGGCACACCCCTAGCTTCGCGTTAGTTTTGCTAGTGGCAGTCCGTTTCCTCTGCTCTTCCCTTGCCTTTGTCTCAGCTGGCTAGCTTCCAACTCTCTTGTTGTGGTGCAGTGTATCATCCCTTGAGATTGCCTGAAATCACACCAAGATGTTTGCCTGGGTATCCCCAGGTACCGGTTATGGCTTTTGCCTGCTTTTGCTTGTTGTAGACTCTTTGAAGCCTTTCCTTTATTTATTGTTTTACCCTTCTTCTCCTTCTTCCTTCCTATGTTAATCCATTCCCCTTCAGCTTCTTTGTTTATTTGATGTTATGTTTATAAGGTTAGGAAAATTTTTATTTTGGTATTTTGGGGTGTTAAAGAGTCTTGCATTGGAAACATTAAGTTTAAGCACTCATATTTTAATACTAAGGATTTTCATTATATATTTTAGTCAGAATTAGCAGCATTGAAAAGATACTATAACATACATAAAAGTAAATGTGTTAATAATATGTAAGCATGACTATATTATATATTTAGTGATTTATAAGCATATTTATGGTTATATAAAATGTATAAATTCATGAATAAAACTATTATAATGCTGATTTTGTTTTCCTTCAGGAGGATCAGGATGGGAGTCAAGGTCTGGGCAAGAGAAAGAGGGTCAAACTAAGCGGTAACACCAAAGGTATGTGTATTTTATTTTTTCCTTGTATGAAAAGCTCCTAAAATGCTTAGTCACTAAGAACACTTGATTTGTTAGCCATATTCACACCAAAGCTGTTTGAAAAGTGAGTTACATCATTAGATTTGCCTAATGTATTATTAGAGGGTGATCGTGGGGCTCAAAAGCAAATGAAACCTTTACTATTGGGATTTTGTCTTTTTTTTTTTTTAAATATAAAACATTTATTAGCATATTTGATCCAGAAAAAGTAAGTATTTTCATTGTTTTTTTGATTTGGATCCAGTGTTTTAGGTGTAAAGTTTAATTTGGTTTACATGTTTTCATAATCTGGGTTATGCAATTTCTAGAATGAAAAAGGATAAATAAGGGGGAGGTGGTGAAAGAGAGAGCAAGAGAGAGAATGTGAATGAATGCATATGAGAATGAACGAGAAGAATAGCACTTAACACACAGTAAGTTCTCAGTAAGGAGTTAATACATGTTCACTCAAAGGAGGAAGTAGATATGCCTGTAGTGAGGGAATAGTTTTGTAATAATAATAATGAGTGATATTTATTGAACCTTTTGTATATGTTAGACATAATGCTTTATGTGTTGTTTCATTAATTTTCAAGGTAACCATATGAAGCAGGTTTTATTATTACTATTTTATGAATTAGAAAATGGAAGTATGTTAGAGATCACAGCTAATAGGAGGTAGAGCTTTAATTCAAATTCCAGAGCCTAAGCTCTTAACCAGTAGGTTTTCTTGGCCCTCACTAAAAGCTTTTCTAGAGTACTTGTTTTTAGTTGGCAGCCTGTACTCTGGATTTCCAAAGTTTAACATGGTCTATTGTTTGGTTTATTATTGTCTGTTACAGAGTCTCCAGTGGTTAAAATAATATTTTGATGAAAAGTCTTACTTCTGGTGCTGATTAAGTGTATCTTGTTTGGAATGTTTAGGACTGCCTGGAAAGTTTGGGCAAGCAAGTAGCTTCAGCTGAGGCTCATTCTGTAAGTCTGTTCTTAGTTACTTAGGCTGCTGCATTTAACTTGTAGGTTGCTAGCAAAGGGCATGAAAGGATGCATACATACACACATGCTCCCCTTCTTCCTGGCTCAGCAGAGAACTTGTAATGCCTGAAGAAAATTGGAAACCCATATGGCTACTTGGCCCTTTGACTTACCAGAGTTGTCCATGTATATTCTTGAGTCCTTGAGACACATCTGAATTGGGGTAGATTGTTAGACACATACTTGAGTTTAAATTTGAGGGTTGCCGAGAAATATACCTGTTATGGTATAAGATGTCATTGTTTTCCTTCAGCCTGATCAAGCTCTGGCTGAATGTACTTTTTATGCAAACTTGAAATTTATTTTCTTTTATCCTGAATTTTTTTGCTTTTGGGATTGGATTGTCTTCTCTTTCTTCCTCTACTGGTAAGAAGTAGTAGAGATTTCAGACTTGATCAGTTGCCATTTTTAGTTTAAGTATGTATATGGAAGAAATGGCTTTTTGAATTAGTAGAACCTCGGTTTTTAAAAAGTGACTGTTGCTTTTGAAGATATTTGAAATCCAGGGAGTGATTTAGTTTGTATAAGAATTTGGTTCAGCAGTTTGAAAGTGAGCTGAAAATAAAATAGGTAATAATAGGCAAGAGGTGAGGCACTGGGCTAAACGCATCACTGCCTATTTTCACAACCTCAATTTTAAGGACAAAGAAACTGAGGCCTAGAGGGCTTTGCTAACATGGCCAAGATTATTGAGGTAATGAGTTGTAGAGCCTGAACTCTGCTGTCTAATTAAAACTTTTACTTTTCTCATGCATTTATACTACATACTGGCTCTTCAAAATTTTCTTTTAAAAATTTGGCTTATGGTAGTTCAGGCATTGTAAAAGTCATGACAATTTAATCAAGATTTTAAAGGTAAATAGCCATACATGACTAATGGAAGCATTTCTAACTACATTTCCATACATAACACATAAAGCACATAACATGGGGTTTAAATATCACCTAGTTTAAGAACAATAAAGAATTGTGGAAGTTTTTTTTTTTTTTGGTCTGAAGATGAAAAGATCAAATTGTATGTAATTATATCTATTTTCATTTTAGTAGATGCCACAGCTTTTCTGCTACATTTGGATTGTTTTATTTATTTAAAACAAAATGAATGTATCTTTCTTTTTAAATGCTTGATATATAATAATTATGGTAGCTGCAGGCTTTTCATTTGACTAATGTAAGCGTGTAGAGTCATAATTGAATTGTAAGATTAATATGGCTAGTTTTGTTCAGCTTTGTAAATATGTTAAGAAACACTTGTCTGTGAGAGTTTTATTTATTTATTTATTTTGGGAGTCTGTGAAATTTTCAGTTATTTTAATGCCAAGTGAATTGTGAGAATTAAATTGGCTTCAGCAGTGTACTGTGGGTTATGTTTTAATTTTTAATTATAATCCTTACATTCCTGCCACATGATCCATATGGGCCCTAATTTGGTTATTTTTTGGCTTTGGCTCTGTTAGTGTCTGTCTCTGAATATATTTTAACCTATTTCTTGCAAGACTGGTTTATTTCTGTTTTTAAATCATTGTCATATCCTGGGAATGAACTATTTCAGAAGGAAGAGATTTCTGTTTTACGAGTAGAAAATTGTGAGATTTCGAAAATAAAGAATTATTTAGTTTCTAATAAAGGGATGTATAGTATAATCATATTTGTATTTTTATCCATTTTACATATTGTTTATACTGAAGGCCCCTTTGAAAGGGAGTTAGGTGGAGAATTGGTAAATATTTTTGCTTCTCTGTAGTTAAAATTATGGTTTCTCCAGAAAGATAGAAATTATTATTCTGAAAATAATGGGTTATTAATTACTAATGGAAAAATTAGGTTAAAGTTATATCTAATAAGAACTGATTCAAATCTTATTAAACTCAGAATGTTTTATAGAAGAATCAAGAGGGCCATGGCATACTGAGCTTGTGGTTACTCTTTTAGACTCATTACCTGAGGGAGATGTGATATGAACACATTACTTAGTAATAGAAGAACTGTGAAACTGGGGTAGGGTTAACTGAAAAAAATGGTACAAGGTTATTACCCTGCAAGACAACTTGAACTGTAATGTAGTTAGGGCTGTATCTGAATATTTTGGTGCATATGATACTGTTTTTTCAAATCTTTCATCGAACTCTAGTTCTTGCTTAAGCACTGTCACTGAACAGGTTCATTCACAGTTGACACTTGATGTCCTTATTGATGACTGAGAGCAGTAGTCCAAGATTATTTGCTCCAACAAAAATTAATAGAATTTTCTAGTTCATTTTTAGGGAAAAAAAATTAGAGAAAAAAAGAAAAAGTATTAAAAATAATCAGTTTTTCATAGACCTGTTAAGACCTTTTTGTTGACTGTGTCAAGGATGCAGAGATTAGCAAGATTCAGCCTAGCTTCAAGGAGTGGTACTTTTCCTCATATATTATTACTAGAAAAAAGGTAAATGCTTCTGTATATTAGAGCAAACAATATATTAGTAACTATTTCTAGTGAAGTTAATATTTTATTTATGAAAGATAATTTTGAAGAAATAAATTATTGAATCTGTCAATATTTCCCTCCTTTTTTCTAAAAATTAAAAAATGTAGATAATTTTGGACTTTATGTCTTTAATAGTATGTTTTTAGTTTAAAAATTATTATTATTTTAAATTAAGTACCATAAATAGTGTTCCTGTAAGGTAATTATTTTGAATCTTAGTAGAAATTTTTGATAAATGGCTTATGTTTATGGAGAAGTAATTACTTATTATTTTTTAGTTGCTGCTTTATATTAAAATATAAGGATTAAGTATTTTGTAATTTATATGCTGTGGAGATTCTAGAAACCTAGCTTGATGTTTCCGTATTATCGCTGAATTATTAAAGGGGTAGCCTTAATTTTTAGATACATTGAGGTGTTTGAGGTTGATGTGTGTTTTTTTTTTTTATGGGTTATTAATTATTGTAAGATTTAAATGAGATGAGGAACTTAAATCATTAGGTGATAAATTTTTTTTGTATGCAGATCAATCCATAATGGAAGTTTTAAAACATAAAAGTTTCCTAGAAGAACTATTGTTTTGGACTATAAAGTATGAATTCCCCCAGAAGATGGTCACTTTCTTACTCAACATGCTTCCAGATCAAGAGTATAAGGTATCTATATTTTTTCCTCTTCCTTTTCTGAGCTTTGTTTCCCTTTCTTTGCCTTTTCATTATTAAATCTTTTTGATATATTTCTCAGCTGTGGCTTATTATATTGTAGCTCTGAAAACTGATATAACACTGTGAAAGAGCATTAGCTTCCTCTGTTGCCAACACAGGGTCTGCAGAAAAAGTGTCGTATTGTAGATCTGTGACAGAGGACCACTACTAAAACAGAATGCCTAAGGGTTGCCTTTCTTCATGGAACTTGATCCAGAGTGGATGGCGGGGGACAAACAAATACATTTGCACAGATAAATTTTTAGTTACATATTATAGTAAGTTTTCTAAAGGAGAGGTACAAGGTGCTATGAGAATGTGTCATGGGGGCAACTGAATTTAGATGGTGGTATTAGGCATGGGAAACCATGGAATTAGTAGTTGCTGGTTGTTAAAGTGGTAGCACAGAACAATGACATATACTAGGACATTAATAAATTAATGTGTTTTGAGCATAGTGAAAATTTGTATTTTAAACCATGATATTGTAATTGTTTTAACATTTTAATAATTTAAACTACCTATTAAAATTGTTTAGCAATTAGAGTATTTTGCTAATGTTTCAATAAAAGGGGAAAATGCGACTTAAGACTACCATCATCATTGAAATTATATTTACAATTTTTACAATACATTTTACAAAAATGTCAACTTGGACATTTTTACAAACTAATAATAGTTTTAAAATGTTAATATAATATATTGAAAAATGTGTTATAAAACTCAAAGTTAAATTAATCTTTTTCTTTCTATTTAAAATAATTTATAGGTTGCTTTTACAAAAACTTTCGTTCAGCATTATGCTTTCATTATGAAAACACTGAAGAAAAGTCATGAATCAGACACAATGTCTAACAGAATTGTGCATATTAGTGTTCAGTTGTTCAGCAATGAGGAGCTAGCCAGACAGGTAACAGAAGAATGTCAGCTGCTGGATATTATGGTCACTGTGCTATTATACATGATGGAAAGTTGCCTTATTAAAAGTGAGCTACAAGGTAAACTCAGAATTATTTTCACTAGTTTTATTATTATTACTATATTGTGTATACCTAGCTTTAAAAACTCTTTATGTGCTTAAAATAGTTTTAAAAAGATTATAAAATTATACACATTTGTTAAAGAAAATTTTGAAAATTTTCAGCGAAATTTAAAGAAAAACTTTAATTTTGTAGTTTTGTTATTCACAAATAACTTGTTAACACATTTGGTATTTCTTATCTGTCTTTTTCTGTGATATGAATATATTTATAGATATAAATACATTAAAAATATGCTACCGTAGTATACATTTCAAGAACACGGTTTTTAATGATTGCAGGTATTAATATCACATGGTTTTACAATAATTTATTTAACCATTTACTTAGACACGTCCTATTTTTTATCATAAATTTGTTACTATCAGCCTTGGACATTTTTATATGCCTATACTTTTTAAATTTGTTTTGTAATTTCATTTATTATTTAATTATTATAAAAATAACAAAATATAGATGCAAAATAACTCACACCCAGAATTCCATAAAATAGTGTTTTATGAATTTGATTTGAAGGTCCATAGTTGTCTTACATATTGCATATTACTTTCTCATCCTTTATGTCTCCAAGTGAGCTCTTGTTGCAGTCACTTCTGGAAGCATTATGGTCAGATCCCACTGGTGTATGGGTGTGTATGCTGTAGCCACATCTCCTATTCTCCCTCTCACTTCATGCCCACTTTGTGTGGCATTTCCACTGGTCTGTCAGTTCAGGATTAAACACTTCACAACGTAAATATCTATTGTCTCAATATGATTCCATCAAGTGGAAAAAGAAGTTAGCTAGAAATATAATCCCTTGCACCCTGTCTCCTAATACCCTCATCTCTGGGGACCTCTTCACCATTCCACAGCCTGTCTCCCCCTAGGTATCCCCACCCACTTAGAAACTGCCTTGGATTTGAGGCTGGGAGGGGCATGCTTCTCTGAGAATATGCCTATACTTTTATAATTTAAAAATTGGACTAAATCTTGCCTTTTCTGTGTTCTTCGATTTTCTTCTTTTCTGCCCACTCTATGGTTGATACCCCTCAAACTGCCATGTATTTCTGGGACCTCCTCACATTCTTATTTCTGTGTGGTTTTTCATCTTAACTTTACCTCCCTGTAATAATTTATATTATTTGAATATTTGTTATGTACTAGACACTTTGTTAATATTATTTATATGTTTTAATTAAGCTTCTAAACAACTCCGAGATTGACATTATTACTATCCACACTTTAAAGATGAGTAAATTGAGATTTAGGGAAGTTAAGTCATTTACTGTAAAGTATACAGATAGTAAATGACAGAGCCAAGAAGGACTCCATAACTCCTGATGTGAGAATCTTTGTTCTTAACTATGACAAGCCTGGGCCAACACTGATAGGGCATTATCTTCTCTTGTTGACACCTGGGATTAAACTTTAAAACTAACAACAAACAGTACTTCAAATTAAATCTGAAGACTTTTCCATTTTCTCTGGAGGAGAAATCTAATAGTTAAGACTTGCATTGTTTTACTGTTGCCTCCTTTTGCATATCAGCTCCTATTTTCTCTTTATACTGATAGTTTATTTTCAGTGTATTTTCATGTAATACCATAGCCTGAACTTGTTATATGCTCAGTATAGGACACAATGCCTTGTATTTAATAATAGCTATCTAATAATTATGATAGTTACTATCTTTTGAGTACTCACTATATGCCATGCTTTTTTCTCAGTACCTTATATGTGTTATCTCATTTAACCATCAGTAATTTTGTGAAGTAGATATTGTTTTCTCCATTTTATAGACAAGGCAGTTGTGGCTTAGGGAGTTGAAGTCAATGGTCTGTTATTTTACAGCTGTAAGTGGGTAAGGCTTGGGTGTCTAACTTCAAAACCTCTACCTTTTTGCCCACTGTGCAACTCTGTCTTCCCATTGTAGGTGTAGTGGGAGAGTAATACATTATTCACATTAAGTAATATACCTCTTTACTTTTTTAAAGGAAAATGTAAAAGCTGCTTTGTATTAGTTATTCTGTTTTCATGTAAGATGACCTATTCTGCCTTAGAGATTTAGCTACATATATTGCTCTTTATTTTTTAAAGTAGTATCTATCATCATTCAGGTGTATCATTGATGTTCTTATATAGAATTATATTTAGAGGTCTTTTCACAAAAATAGTATTTCAGATTTATAAACTAGAAGTTTTTTTTAGAATTTAGAAGTATCTGCTCTTTTGAAAAGAATCTGGAGTCTATTTTCTTGACTAAGTGGTTTAGCTATGCTTATCATACATGGTTTGCATTTGGTTTTAGGGAAGAATATTTGTTTTGGTACAGCTATCTAACCATCCACACAGCTGCCCAATCTAAAAATCTAGGAATCATTTTTGACTTCTTGTCATGAACATCACCGTCTGTCCTTTACACCTTCTAAATGTCTTAAAATGCCACTTCTCTTTATCTCTGCATCTCTATGCCTTCACCATAGTTCAATCCATTGTAGTCTCTAGGCCTCTACCACTAGTTATCACCACCTTCCTTCAGTCACTTTGCACACTACACATCTGGTTATATCCCCTCTTTCACCACCCCATACCCCCTCCAGTGGCTTGCCATTTTCTTCATGTGAACTCTAACCTCTTGAAGCTGATTTATAAGGCCCTCTGGCCTCATTCGTGCCACCCATCCTTTGTATTGTTTGTCTCAGTGAATTCATCCTTTTTTTATACAGCTTCTTCTACCTAGAACACTGTTTCCTCCCTCATCCCTAGTTTATTTGGCTAATCTTAATTCCTGCTTCATTCTGTAAATCTGTTTAAATATCAGTTCCTCGAGAAAGTCTTTTCCTGAATTATAGACTACTTTTATTTGTTCTTATGACTTCCTGTACTTTTCCTTTTATAGCCCTTTATAACATACTGCCTTCTTAGATATTAACCTCAGTGGAGAGAAAGACTATGTAAATCTTGCTTTATTTACCACCTTCTTCTCAGAGCTTAATAGACTCACCTGTCGCTCAGTAAGTGCTCAATAAGTATTTGTTGATCAGTGGATCTCATCAGTACTAAATCATAGCTCTGTATATTTATAGTGATGAAAGTACATGTTGGGTAAAAATAGAAGTCCTAATCATTTTATTTCGTTAAAGATTCCAAGGTGTTTTTCACAAGAACAGTAGTATTTAAAGCGGTGTCAAGAAAATAGTGATTTTGATTAATTATATTCTGCTTATTCATCTTCTAGTTTTAATTACATAGAACAGTGTTTCTCAGTGTTTAAAAAAATTTTTAAATCCCAGCATCCCTAAGCACTGTCTCATCAATATCAATGGCTCAGCAACTCACAGTGGCAGTAGTAGTTGTCAGTCAGTGGACTTTTCGGAATCTCAGGTGTGGGTAATTTGTAGAAAGCCTCTTACCCCGACTCCCTCATTAAGTTATACCTTCTCTCATCCTATTGAGAAGCACTGAAAGAGAGCATAGTTAACTTTGTGGATCCTGTTTTTATATATGGTTAAATTTCAATGTGATAAGAGCCCTCACATTGGTTGAGCACAGGCCTCAAGTTCAGCCCAAAGACAGCATAGTAGGTCTGAGACTCAAATTCCACGTGCTTATTTAGTTCTCACTTGTTTAAGTTCATACCTTGCAGAAAAAAAACAGATATAAACCTTGCTAGAAGAAAACAACTATTAATATTCAAAAGCAAGAGTTGGATAAAATAATTTCATGGACTGAAACCCAAATTTAATGTATGTAAATTAAGAAGTTCAGTAAAAGCCCCTCCTCACTGATGAATTTGACAAGGAGGTGGTTAGTTGAAAAAGTTGGTTAAAGTGAGGAATCATTAAACAAATGATACATATATATATCTTAAACAGTAAAATTTAACTTAAAACACAGAAATGCATGTTCATTCTCCAATCTTTTAATTATGGGCAAAGCATTTTTAAGATACGGGTTCCTTGACTGAAGTTCTTTCATCTTTCTTTTATATTACCACATCTGTCAAGCATTATCTGTGAATTTTAGTTTCAGTTTCTTTAGAGTAGGAACATTAGATCTTTGTGAAGCAATCTGAGCATAAAAATCTTTCTAGGCTTTTATAATTTTTCTTCTCCAAGATTTTTTTTAGCATTTTCTTAGGCATTTACTTTTATTGTCTTGCAAAAGCTTTTGATCCAGTTTTTGTAATACCTCTCTTTATGCATTCATATTTAATCAGTTTTTATACTTTTAATTTAAATTTTATAATTATAATAAAAAGAACAATTAGCATGAACAGAAACAAAAACTGACTCTGAATAAGCGTAAACCTTGGCTCGTGTACTAGGTAATAGGTTATTAGCTTTGAGCATTCTGTGTATTATGTGTATTGTATTTTATAGCGGAAATAGGAGGCTTGTTTGTCTAGTGAATCAGTTAAATAGGAATAGGTTAAGAGAGCTAATGTATATGTGCTATAACTTCTAATAGTAAAGATTTTGGGCAATCATAACCACCTCCCCCAACAATGTATTTAAACTTTGAAGATATTTTTTTTAAAGGCTTAGCATGTTTGTGTTTTCTGTTCTTTCATTTTTGACATACTGTGTTTGCTTAAAAATTATATTTACATATTCATTGAATAGAAGAAAACAATTTAATATATGTTGCTTAAATCATACAAATGTGATTGCTAAGATGGAATGAGATTAATCTAGGAATAAAAATATTTTGTTAATTGGGACTGAAACTGCATTATGTCATTAGAATTCGGAAAATAATATGGTTTTGTAAACATAGCTAGCTCAGTATCATGTAATACATTGGATATATGGTAATGATTATTATAATGATGTGCTAAGTGTCATGTTAACATTTCATTTAAAATATGTGTCTTTTTCCATCATACAGGTGGGGAAATTGATTCAGAGTCTAAGTAATATGCCTGAAGCCATATAGTTATTAAATGGCAGGCTGGGGTTTGAACTTAAGTGTCTCCGATTCTACAGTGTATAATCTGTATCATTGGTAAAGTTTTATTTTTAAAAACTTATTTTTGGGCTGTGTGTGTCTGTTTTAGATGAAGAAAATAGTTTACATGTGGTAGTGAACTGTGGAGAAGCGTTACTGAAGAATAACACTTATTGGCCTCTTGTCAGTGATTTTATTAATATCCTTTCTCATCAAAGTGTGGCTAAGAGATTTTTGGAGGACCATGGTTTGTTAATTACATGGATGAACTTTGTGTCTTTCTTTCAAGGTATGAATTTTATTTTTTTTGTTAATTTCTTTAGTTTACAGAATGCCTAATGCTGATCAAATTCTAATTATAAGATAATAAATAGCACACTATTCAGGTTACATATGAAATGTTTCATTTTAATTAATTGATATTTGTAAGTACTTTTATAAAGTATTCATGAAAACATATCAGAGTTATGAAAAATGTCAAATTATTAAAAAAGAAACAGGACAACAAGAATTTATTTTAGTTTTTTAAATTATTAATCTGGACATTTCTAACATATTGTCCAAGAAAGATTCATAATGCTTTTATAAAAATTTCAACTAGCATCAGTTAAAATAGTTTTGACTTTTTCATTCAATATATTCTATTATGTTATATAAGAAAGAAACAATTTACAAAGTGTTTCTAAGAAAACTTAGTTTGTAAAGAATTCCAATAGGACTTGTTTTATTTTTAGTAATTTATGTATTTTTATACATATTGTTCATATATGCCATTTCTGTGCATGTTAGAATGTGTTGGGTACTAGGAAGTATTTTGCTTGATTTTTAGTATGAATACTGGCTAATATTTTGAAAGGTTTATATCTATTTTAATTTTTGCAAGGTATGAACTTAAACAAGCGAGAACTAAATGAGCATGTGGAATTTGAGTCTCAGACCTACTATGCTGCCTTTGCTGCTGAACTTGAGGCCTGTGCACAGCCAATGTGGGGGCTTTTATCACATTGTAAAGTTAGGGTATGTTGAAAATATTTTTGTTAATTTTTGTCTTTACCTTTACAAGAATTAAGAAAAAGACGTGAAAACATTGATTTGTTTACTTGTTTATAATAATGTTGCAGTGTTTAATTCTGAACTCATCTCTGTGAAAGCTGACTTGAGACAGTAATTATTATTCTTAGGCAGGTTGGAATTTATATTATAAGATCTTTCCAGCCTTCTCTTATTGTGAATAGTTTTGGGAGTTTCATAAATCTCTGCTTTCATCTTTATTGTTTTTATTGTTTCATTTTACTAATTATCTGTTAGTTGCCTAATGCTTCTTTCAAGGGATGAGGATAGTCTTCAATAACATTTACATTTTTAGGATACCAAACACAAAATCAGGATATATTTCATACAATTTCCAGTTGTATACAAAAAGAATCTAAGGGTAGCATAGCAGCAACATAAATTCTTATAATTGGATAAGAAAATGCTTATTTGTAATTGCATGTATTTGTCTTTCTATACAAGTATATATTTTACTTTTGCATTTTAAAGTATTGGTTTGATGGTTCTCCAGAATCGTTGGACAATCCAAAAAAATGGAATGCCCTGATCCTGCTAACCTAAGGACTTGACTAAGATTTTGCTATATGAATCCCATGAAGTCCAGCTTACTAGCCTGTACCAAATAAGCATACTGGACAAAATTTTATAGTGGAAATATTTTGAAATCTGGATTCTAGTGTGGGCTCTGCCTTTCTTTACTTAGGTTACTGGGTCAACTCATTTAAAAGTATTTGAGTATTTGAATTTCTTAGTTTCAGTCTTTTTATTTTTATGATAAAATGAAACAAAATGGAAATGGGACAGCAGAGCCTTTTGCCCTTTTTCACAGAGTTATTGTGAGGCTCTTTTCGTATACTCCTTAAATATACATGTTCCTTTAAGCAGATTTATATATTCTCTCATGACTTCAGCTATTCTCTAAATGCAGATGACTCCCAGTTTGTTACAGTCTACCCATGTTCAGATTTCCAACAACTCTGGTTATTTATGTAGATTTCTTTATAGGTAAATGAATTTTCACAGGTTCCTAACTAAAAAATCATCTGTCTATATTGTATCCTTTATGTTTGTTTAATGATATCTTAAATGATGCAATTATCTAACACATGAACCTTCTCCCTGCTGCACCTGTTGTGTGCAACCTGTAATCAGATGCCATAAATTCTCTCTTTCATTCCAATAATGTCTCCCTACCACTTCTTTCTTCTGTCTTAACTTATTCATATTTTTAAAATCTGGGTTTTTAAGGTAATTTCTTAACTGTTTTTCCTACCTTTAGATTCTTCCTACTATAATCTGGCCCAATACTTAAGTTACCTTTCTAAATTCTGTGCATATCTCTTCTTTGCTTAAAAATTGTTCAATTTTTTATCTGTCTACAGGATAAGGCCTGTGTTTCCTGTAGACACATTTAAGATTCTCCTCAATTTGTACTCAATTTTATCTCTCATAATTCACCTTCCTATACCCCCTCTACCTCTGTGCTTTTATTGGGTTGATTACCATTCGTCAATATGCAGTGTGCTTTCTTGATTTCTGTGCTTTTGTTCAAGCTAGTTCCTTTTTTGGCATATCTTCTCTCATTCTCTCTGCTTAGTCCAGTGCTTCTTTTGCATGAGAATCATCTGGGAAACTTTAAAAATACATCTGCCTAAGCCCCACTGTCAGAGATTTTGATTTATTTGATGTGCAGTAGGACCTCAGCAGTGATTCTGACTATTGTGAAGAACCATTAATGTTAGCTTTTCAAAAATTCTATTCAGAAGACTTAGCTGATGTGTAATCTACTCATTTAAGTTCTTTCAGTCAGATTTATGGTTCCATTCCAGTGTTTTCATAGTACCTTGTTTGATTTCCACTATAGTATTTATCAAAAAAAGCTGTCATATGAGGTATGTTTGTTCATTCAAAAAATATTTATTGAATGCTATTCTATGGTAGATACTAATTAAATACTTGCATTTTTGGTGTTGAACCAAATAGATGTGGCTCTTGCTGTTATGGAGCAGCCTCATAAGTCAGATAGACATTAAGTAAATACAAAGATTTTGTAAGCTTTTTCTAAGTGCTCTATAAGATAGTAAAAGGTTGTTGTGAAAGTAATGTGTATGGAACTTAATTAGATTGAGGCTCAGAAAAGGCCTTTCTGAAGAAAATATGAAGCAGCCAACTATGTGAATAAAATTGGGGTTAGTAGGGGTAGTCGGGGAGATAGAATGGAATAGCCTCCCTCCAATAGGAAAGTAATTGATCCTTTTAAGGAATTTGTGGCTGGAGTCATAAGTGGAATATTGAGTTGGAGAGATAGGCAGGGATCAGACTATCAAAGCATGTCCTATAGATCATGTTGAAGAACCTTGGATTTAATTTTAAGGAGAAGCTAGTGAAGATTTTTAAGCAGGGTTTTGTGATTTGATTTACATTTAAAAGATCACTCTGCTCGGAAGACTGATTGAGGAGAGTGTGGGGAGCAACAAGACTAGAAACAAGTAGACCAATTAAGATGCTGTGATAATAGTCTAGATGGGAAATTCAGGTTTGAAATTCAAGGTGGATTCAAGATACATTTTGGATAGCGAAGATGTATTTTGGAGGTTCAATCAATAGACTTAGTGATGGATTGTATGTTACTGTTGAGTGAGAGAAAAGACTTTTGGGTAACTGTGTATGGAAATAATATTTAGAGAGGTAGAAAGGTTGATAGTGAAGTAGGTTTAGAGAGATCAGAGTTAGTTTTAGGTATGTTAAGTGTGTGATGTCTATGAAAAATCCAAGTGGAAATTGTGAATAGACAGTTGGACTATATGAGTTGGAATATATGGCTGTATGTATCTCAAGCTCAAAAGAGAAGGCTGGACCAAAGTTATAAATTTTGGACCCTTGAGAATATAGATAATATTTATTGCCACATGATGAGATGAGACCAAGTAGGAAGAGAAGAGCAATGAGCTTGGAGGAAAAAACTAACATTTGGATGTGGAGGGAGAGGAGAAAACCAGAAGAATTCAGTATCATATAAGCCGACAGAAGACAGTGATTCAGGAGCAAGGTTGCTATGATATTGATACGAAAAGAAAATATTTTAGGAGGATTATTCTGACAACCGTCTTGAGGATGAGTTTGGGTTATGAAGCTGGGGGGTTATGTGATAATGAGAAATCATTGTTTCCAGACAGTAGTTTATTTTTCAGCTTTGAAGGCCAGGATTGCAATGTGTTTTGTGGTTCCCTTAACCTAAGAAGTGAAAGAACAGGGAGAGAGAATGCTCATATTGTCCTGGTATAGATCTGAGAGTAGTTTCTCAGTTAAAAGAGTATTTAGTTCCTAGATAAGGTGTTCTCTTGACAAGCACCTACACTCTGCCAGACATTGTTCTTTACACTATATTCATTATATTTTTATTGAATCCTCATAACATCTCTTATCAAGTAAATAGTATCATCCCTTTCTTTCAGAGGTTAAATAACTTGCTCAAGTTCTCACAGCTACAGGTGAAACCTGAGTTTGAAAACAAATCCATTTGATTTCAGAACCAGAGCTCTTTACCACCTTGCTATAATTGTCTTTTAAGTAAGAATGTCTTTAGCAGCAGTGTTGTCAGGTTTTAGAAATGTAAACTAGAAGAAATACTATTTTTTAAAGTAAAAAGAAAGCTATTTTTGTTTATGTTTTCTAATTATAAAGTATGAAACTAAAGGATAAGCAATAAAAAGAAAACTTCACTTTTTACCCTGAATGCTGTTCGGTTCTTGGAAATGTTAAAAGCTAGTTAAGTAATACTAGGTTAATAACAGATAGAATTGATAAAGGGATGGCACATTTCTAGAATCTTAATAATTTTTGCTTTCTGAACAAAACAAGCAAGCTATAAAGTCTCCATCTAGTGGCAGTTTTTGATTACTGCAGACTTGACACAAGAGTTTGGCCACTACTCATTGCGGCACTTGTCAGACATAGTGCTAGACTATGACAGAGCATTTTGCATACATTAATTATTTCATTTGCTTCTTCATAACAGTACTAGCAGGTAGGTAGTATTAATTCCCATTTTTACATATGGGTAAACCGAGACTGATAAAATTTAAATAATTTGCTCAAGATCATAAAACTAACATGTAGAATGCGTACCTGATTTTTTTGGATGGGTATGTTAATGGTGGGGAGATAGGAGAGAGATGATTTGAACAGATTATAGAGTTTGCTGTATTTAGGAATGGAATTAACTGGCCACCTTTTTAAAGACTTTTGATACTTGCTTTTCAAATTGTTCTTCAGAAGGGTTGAGTCAGTTTGCACTTTTGCCAATAGGGTTTAAAAATACCCTTTTGCCCAAACCGTTGATAAAATGGGAGAACACTTTTTTTCCTTTTTTTTTTTCAGCATTTGTTTTTAAAAGTTTTTTTAATCCATGAATTATCTGCCAATCTATTTTAGTTATCATACATATTTATGGTAACTCATAAGTGCCATTAAATTTTTTCAGTAAGAGAGGGAACAGAATGTGTAAAATAATTTTTTTGTAAAAATAAATCTTGGGTGGCTCCATAATATAGTGGTTAGCCTGTCTTCTTTACACACAGAAGGTCCTGGGTTCCTGCCCCAGGGTGGAGCCACGGACCATATCCTGGGTGCGCCAGGACCCAATCCCCCCTCCTGCAACCTTCCCCCTGCAGGCCCCGGGGGCCTAGGCGAGCATGTGGGAGGAGATGCCCCGCCTTCAGAGGTCCACCTCTTAAGCGGAAATGGCAACATCCATAGGTCAGGGGCGGAAGTTGGGGGGAGGGGATTAAAGAGGGGGGATAAAAGGTAAATCTTATATGGCACAGATTAAAACAGAGTGACTGTTGGCAAAGAAACAAGGCAGATGATATTTGGTCTGGTTGGTAGCAGAAATAGGTGGAAATAGGAGTAAGCCTACATGATAATATAAAGGAAGAATTAATAGGATATGGAGACTGAGCAAGATGGAGAAGTCAACAGTGAATGTGAGACTTTTAGTGCTATTTTAAAGGCCCAGAATTTACATATGTAGCTGATGAGTTTAACCTATTTGATGCTGCTTATACTTTTATTATACATTGAGGCCCCCACATACATTTTTTAAAAACATTTTTTATTGCGATAAAATTCACATAACTTAAAATTTACCATTTTAGCCATTTTAAAGTATACAATTCAGTAGTTGATAGTGTATTCACAAAATTACGCAACCATTACCACTAAGTCCACAACGTTTTCATTACTCCCCAACCAAACCACTTACCTTCCAGGTACAACGTTTTCTCATCTTCTGGAAACCATTGATCTCCCTTTGTCTGTGTGAATTTACCTAATCTAGACATTTCATATAAATGGAGTCATACAATATTTGGCCTTTTGTGTCTGGCATTTTTCACTTAGCATAATGTTTTCATGGTTCATCTGTATTGCAGCATATATCAATTAGTACTTCATTCTTTTTTGTGGCTAAATAGTATTCCATTGCATAGATATACCACATTTTACTTGTCCACTCATGGGTTGATTTTATTTTTTGGCTACAATAAATGCTTTTATGAACATTTGTATACAAGTTTTTGTGTGAATGTATGTTTTTAATTCTTGTGGGCATGTGAAAATAGAATTGGTTGGTTAAATATGTTTAACTTAAAAGCGGCTATACCATTTTACATTCCCACCAGCAATATATGAGAGTTTCAATTTCTCCACATCCTTTCCAGCACTTTTTATTTTATATTTTAAAAATTATAGCCATCCTAGTGTGGAGCGATATCTTATTGTGGCTTTGATTTGTATTTTTATAATGACTGATAGAGTTGAGTATCTTTTCTTGTGCTTATCTACTTTTGTAGATCTTATTTGGAGTAATGTCTATTCAAATCCTTTGCCCATTTTTTTGAAGAGAGGTTATCATAATTCTCCGATTTAACTTAATACTTGCCTGTTTCACTGGATTCATTTCTCCAGAAAACATTATAATTCCCTATCATAAATTCTTATTTTAAGTGCACATACTTATCCTTTTTTCTTCTAAATTTTGTTATAAACAAAGTATTTAAAGGCTACTTAACATACTCATATGTTCTGTCCTTTTTATTGTTGTTGTTTTTTTTTTATTGTAGTAAAATATACATAAGATTTACCTCTTCAACCATTTTAGGTGTCTAATTCAGTGACATTAAGTACATTCACAGTGTCGTGCAGCTATTATCACTATCCATTTCTAGAACTTTTTAATCATCTCAAAAGACGTTCTGTACCTGTCAAACAATAATCTTAGGGCATTTATAACACTTTTGGAACCTTTTGAAATGGAAACTGGTTTATATCACATAAGTCTGTTTCAGCTTTGATTCATTTTAAGGATTATATTATATAAAAGGTAGTAGAGTGTGTTCTTTCATTTTCCTAATTGTTGCTTGTCATTAGTATTAGTTTGTGAAGGGATGATTTCTTGAAATGGCAAATGTGGTTATTTTGAAAAAAATTTTACCATTACATATAATGCACATAACTTATTTTTATAAATTGCATGTAACTAAAAGTTGAAAAAAATATATATATACTGAAAATTTATATAACTTATTATTTCAGGAAACTCAAGAATATACTCGAAATGTTGTTAAATACTGCATTGAAGCTCTCCAAGACTGGTTTGAGGCTATTAACTTCGTAGATGAGGTATGTATATTTTGGATATATGTAAAAACATTTAAGAAAAGTGTTAGATCTCATTTAATGTTGAAAATAATGAATACCTTTTCATGGGATAAGGAAAAGAAGTCAGAATGAATATAATATCATTAGGCTTTAAGAAAGGAGATGTGGGAGACCAGTTCTGTGACATTTAGGAGGTTCCACAGTGCATTAATCATGTTTGCTTACTGCCTAGAGAAGGATATAATTTTTTACAAAATGTATATGTCTCAGTATTTGTCAGGAGTTAATTAGTTTCATTCGAAGAGGTAAAAGTGACAGTGCAAATGCGAATAGGATAGCGGAGATTAATGGAAAGGGTATCAATTAGTCAGCGTTCTTCTATGGGCTTTAACAAGAATGATTGTTGTTAGTGAATTGAGACAAGTTGGCACAGAACATCCTCTGTATGATTAAATAAGGGCTTGCTTCTAATTTGTCAGCCAAGTTTACTATTAGAAGCCCTTTCTATTCCTCTTACAAAGTGGTGTCAGAATATTCCATATGTTTAAGGAAGACCATGTTTCAAAGTACTTCAGCCCCCCATCTGATATCTGAACCCTAGAGAGATAGAATCCCTGCTCTCTTTTTTTTGGTGTTGGTTGGGTGATCTTTTATTTCTTTTCCATTCTTTTCTAAAGACTTTGTTATAATCACAAACTTACCAAAAGTTGGAAGTAGAGTAAAAAGAAGTTTGTTTTCTTGAACCATTTGAGAGTTAAGTTGTTGACTTGATGACCATTACCCTAGATATTTTAGTGTATATTTCCTGTAAACAAGGACATTCTCTTATAAAACCAGATACAAATTTGGAACCTATAAAAAATTAGGAAATTAACATTTATATGTTATTACTATCTAATCCTTGGAACTCATTCGTGGTTTAGCAATTGTCCAATGATGTTCTTTATAGTAAAAGAATCTTACTCAGAATCACACGTTTCATATTTAGTTATGTCTCTAGTATCCTTTTGAAATAGTTTCTCATTTCTTTTTACCTTTCAGGACAGTGACATTTTGAAGAGTATAACTCAGTTATTTTTTTGGAACATCCTTCAATTTGGATTTGTCTCATGGTTAGATTAGATTATGCATCTTTTGTAGGAATATTATAGAAGCAATATTGTGGTCTTTTCATTGTATACTGTATGGTGGTTTATGATTTTTGTTTATCCTATTACTGATGATGTTTCCTTTGATCATTTGATTAGGACTGCGCCAGCCAGACTTCTTCACTGTAAAGTTACTCTTTTTCTTGTTGTAGTTAAGAATTTTGTGAGTATGTACTTTGAAATTATGTAAATATTATCTCTCTGTTCATCTAATTTTCAATTATTTCATTAATTTTTATCTGTTGGGATTCATAGTTTCTATTTCATTCATTGGGTTATAATCTGTTATTTGATGCTTAAACTGTTTCAGATTTGGCAGTGAGAGCCCCTTTAGCTGGTTTCTGTGTCCTTTTGACTTGTCCCATTAATCTTTGAGGACTTCCATTCTTTGGCCAAACAAAATGTTTTTGATTCACTTTATATTTTCCCTATTTCATTCCTGGAGTCAGTCATTTCTTTAAAGATCCCTGATTACTTTTAGTAGAGAACAGTATTTAGAAAGTAGCACCTGGGTGCTTCGTCTGCTCACTGCTCTTAGGTTTTCTCAGTGAACAGAAGTTGGAAATACGTGTGTGTGTGTGTGTGTGCATCTGTATTTCTCTATCAAGTATATATATTTAAAGCTGTGAGTTCAAACTGAAATTTCAACTTCCAGCATAATACCATAGGATTTATTCTGGTTTTCCCCTACAGTGAGAAACCTAGCTTCTATTATTTTTAATACATTTATTTATTTGACTAATCCTCTTATACATAACCAATTTATCATCTCAGTTGCCTCCTTTCCCCCTACATGGATGCTCTCTTCTCCCTGCATTCTATGCCCCCTTCGCCACATGTGGACACCTTCCTTATCTTGCTAAGGCTCTCCCATCTTGGACTACCCTTGCGTGAAGAAGCCTTTCTCACCCTATATGTACTTTGAATTCCCACACTTGGCTTTTTCTCTTTTTGAATGCCCTCTTCATCTTGCTTTGGGTCTGATGACCATTTGGCCTTTTGCACACATGGATAATCTCCCTACCTTGCTTGTATTTTGATTCCCTATTCTAGGATGGCTCCTTATGTTATTGTCTCCTTTACCTCTGTCAGGCTCCGACTTCTCATCCCAGGTCTGGGACACATATGGATGTCCTCCTCACCTCGATTATCTCTAACATATTATATTAGGTTGCCCTGCTGTATGGATGCTCTTTGGGCTCTGCTCAGATCTGACTGCCTATGCTGCACCACAACCTTTGTTAAACTGCACATCCTCCTTTTGTGTATTTCACCCAAAATATCTCTGATATTTCATACCACCGTCTTCACCCCATATCTGACATCACCCCTCCTCTACCCCCCAGTTGCCCATCTCACCCTTGGCTCTGACATACCTCTTTGGGTTCCTCACCTGTATTTGCCTATTTTACTGTGTTTCCTCTGTTAACCTTGCCCCCCCAGTCACTTTTTAGGATGGAATTGTTCAGAAGGGAAGAGCCCCCTGCTATTTTTAATCCTTCCTGTCTCAAACTAATTTATCTTCCATCCCTGATTACCTCTCCTCCAAAATTTGAGTCTGCATTTAGCCTTCAGTCTGGATTTTGTCCATTTGGATTCTGATTCTGCCTTCATCAAATCACCATGATTCTTATCTTGTCTAAATGTTGGTCTTTAAGCTTAAACTTTGTTTATATAAATGGTAATGAGTCACTTCAGAGAAAACATTTTCTGGCCTGTAGTGCTCCATCTTACTTTCAACTTGCTTTTACTCCTTCACCCCATCCTAGGATCAGTCCTTCAGATAGAGCTTCAGCTGGAGCTTATCTCAATCCAGTTCTCATTGGTATTTGAAACTTTAGGAATTATTGTTGAAATGGTAGCCTCATTAAGAAAACAGGAAGATTGATGTATGGAAGCATTACATTACACACAGAGGGTTATGTAGTAAGTGTTTGACATGAAATTAATCCATGGTTCATCTCAAGGGTGGAATTAAAGAGATTAGAATCATGTATGGTATTCAGAGTGGCTGAACTAAAATAGTACATTTGTTTTTCACACAAAAATATTTTTTGAATGTTGTAAAGAATTTACATATATTTTTAAGAGTAAATAAGTATAGAGAATGTAAGTAATAAATACGTTATTGTTTTTATGGAATTTAAAAGTTTTTTGTTTCTTAAAGTACTTTGATATATTCTTCAAAATGACTCTGTGAAATAGAGAAGATTTTATTATTCCCCACCGTTATGTAGATGTGAAGTGGTTATGAAGAGATATTAAATGACTTGTCTATAGTTATGTAGCAAATTACTGGTAGTTCTGCGTCTAGAGCTCACATTTTTCAACTTTTTGTCTGGTAGTAAGTATTTCAACTATACTGGTTGTTGGCAATGGAAAGAGCTTTAGAGTCAGGCAGACCCGAGTATAAATTGTGGCTGTGCTGCAAACCAAGTAGCTATGTGATTTTGGATAGTTTTTTTAAAGTATTGCTTAGCCCATCTTATCTCTTTATTGTGGGTGGATGTCAGAAGTTATTATGGAAATCCTGCACAGATTAAGCAAATAATATTTTTCTAACTGAATTAAGCCAAATCAACAATCAAATAGAATAAAGAGATGAAATAAATTTTCCTTTAAGGTAGGCCATTTAAGAATCCTCAGATACATGAATATTATTTAGGGTAAAAGTTGTGAGTCTGTAGCAAGGTAGTTTGACTAGAGTCCTGAAAAGGGAGTAGTAGAACATGCATTCATTCAGTAAATATTTATAAAATGTTTACTATGTTATAAACATTGGGGCTACAGTGATACAATAATATCTAATTTAAGAAAATGCAATACAAGTAAATAATTAATTTGATTTCAGTGCTTCTGCAAAGTTGTAACCAGGTGCTATGGGGGAGCATAGAGTAGAGCATCTGAGTTAGCCTGAGGGACTCAAGAAAAGCTTCCTAGTAGAAATATCGTTAGAGCAAAGTCTTAAAGATATATTAATCCAGTGGGTAAGGAATGTATAGCATTTGAGGCAGAAGGAATAACATATACAAAGAAATAGAAGCTTGGTGGGTTAGGAATACTAACTGTGGTGCATGAGTTTATATGATAGGAGATGAAGCTAGAGAGGTAAGTCTTGTCTTCTGAAGAGGTGGAAGGTTATTAGAAGGTTAAAAACTTTAGGGAACCATTAAAAGATTGTGAATGGAGGGAGTACAGAGTAAATTGATGTTTCGGTAAGACTACTTCCTGGCAGCATATGGAGTTTTAAATAGAGAAATGTGTTAATTAAGATGTTTTTGAATGCAAGGAAAAAGCATTTTTGAGGTAGCTTAATTTAAAGGAGGGTAATTTATTATGAGTAGAGAGAGGTATTTCAAGGATCTTGGGCAGCTCAGGGACTGAGCGGAAAGCTGAACAGGAGAAACTCCTGACTCTCGTCTTTACTTTGCCCCATCTGCCTCATTTTTTCTTCCCTCTCTGTAGGTTGGCTTTCTGTATTTCTTCATGGTGTGAAATAGTACTTTCCAATAGTTGCCAAATGTCACAGTTTCAGGCATACTCCAAAACCTCTCTGCAAGTGTCTCTGAATCCCAGTTCAAATTTTCAAGAGGTAGAGAACTTCATTTCCCAGTTTGGCTTAGGTGTCCCCTGCCCTGATTCCAGTCAGATGTGGCTACTATAAACTTGACTGTTAGATTCTAGTCCGTGTGTGTGTGTGTATGTGTGTGTGTGTGTGTGTGTGTGTGTGTTTGTTGGAAGGTGGGGTAGGGACGGATGCTCTGAAAAGATGGGGAGGGTTGTGAGTTAAGCAAATCCTACAAAAGATGTCTTATAGAGGGTGAGAATGGAAACAAGGGCTACCACTGAAATTAGACACTAAATGTTGAGGTCTGAGCTAAGGTTGTTTAGGGGTAGTCTGGAAAGAGAAGAAAGTAGATTTAAGAGATACTTAAAAAATCGAATTAACACACTTGAGTACCTCATCAGATGTAGGAGGCTTGTAAGAAGTAAGGAGCCTGCCTTTTAGATTTGAATTATTGGGAATTTGGAGAAGACAGATTCAGGAGAATTGAGTTTTAGGGCAAAGATGCTAAGTTTGGTTTGGACACAACTGATTCGTGATCCCCATGGGATATTAAGTGTTGATGTTCAGTAGACATTTGAATGTAAGTTTTGGAGTTTAACTGAGTGAGAATTCTGCTGAGATTTGAGAGTCCTCTCAGTAGAGTGGGCACTGAAGCTGTGAATCTGGATAAAGTCACTTAGAATGAGGAGAGTAGAAAACTGAGAATGGAATCTGAGGAAGGGAAATTGAGGGAGATTCTGACTTAGCTAGTTAGTGTAGAGTATGTTACTAAAATAGTTATGGTATTAAAGGGCAAACTTATTTTTAATTATAAAATACATATAACAAAATTTACCATCTTAACCATTTTAAAGTATGTAATTCAGTGGTGTTACGTATATTCACATTGTTGTGCAACCAATATCTAGAATTTTTTATTTTGCAAAACTAAAACTCTATATCCATTAAACTCCTCATTTTCTCTTACCATTCCCCCACCCCTACAACCACCATTATATATTTTATCTCTATGATTTTACTAAATACCTCATATAAGTGGAATCATACAGTATTTATCTTTTTGTGATTGGCTTCTTTCACTTAGCATAATGTCCTCAAGGTTCATTCATGTTGTAGCATGTGTCAGAAATTTCTTCCTTTTAATGAAAGACAAACTCTTATTTATTAGAATAATTTTCTGTAGCCATTTATTCACGTATTGGGGAAGATGTTATTCTCATATTGGTTTTAGAAAAAACTTTCAGGGATGGTGACATATCGCAACTCTTTATACTGATTTTACATTAGTATAATCATCTGAATGTTCTGGATAAAATTTTGTTACATGAAAAAGCTTTACTAAAAGTTTATAAAAGCATAAAAAATAAATAATACCTTTTAAGTTAAATTTTTTTCTTGTTTGTTTAAGAGGGACGACTGTTTTGTACTTTTGGCCTACATTGATAGTGTGACCCATGGGATTCACAGATTTAAAATGCAAATTTTATAATATTCACAAGGATGCCAAATGTCTTCCATATATACTGAACTAAGCTTTCTTATGGATACTGTATTCAGCACTGATGCTCCTGTGAGCATCCCACCCAGTTTATGAAGGAACCTAGGCAAGCCATTCACCTACACTCAGTTTAGGGCTGTGGCAAAAGCCTCTTACCACTCTAAATATAACATTGGAGTCCAGACTACCTCCTCAGTTCACTACTTGTTAACTTTAGGAAGTTACTTAAGTTTTCTAAGCTTGAATTTCCCTATTTATAAAATGGGAATATTAATAGTTCCTGCTCCATAGGCTTCTTATGAAGATTAAATATGGTAATGTGCATAAAGTGCTTAGCAAGGGGACTGGTACATAATAAGTGCTCAGTGACTGTTAGTTGCAATTATTGTTCTTATTACTATCATATTTGGTATGCATACATTCGAAGATTCCCAAATGGCCTCCTGTAAAGGGAAATCTATCCTTCGTTCTGTGCTAGATGCTTCAAAGGAGTCAAAGTTGAGTAGTATACAATTTCTGCCTTTAAGTAACTTGCAGTTAGGTGTCTAAAATGGATTAATTTTATCTACAGTGTATTTTTAAAACTGTGTCTTCTAAAATGTTAAGTTTTGATTAAAAAGTATTGGAATAAATCAAGGCGAAAGTGTGGTTTTAGCATTTTTAAAAACTTCTTTGAACTTCTGTAAAACATTATTTGACTTGTGGATTTTGTTTGGTTCTTCCAGCCAGCACCTAACCAAGTCACTTTTCATCTGCCACTACATCGTTACTATGCTATGTTTTTGAGTAAGGTAAGACTGTCATTAAGCAATTAAAAAAATTCAAAAATAAATATTAAATTAGTAACTTTCTTTATCATAATTTTTAGGCTGTGAAATGTCAAGAACTAGATTTGGATTCTGTTTTACCAGATCAGGAAATGTTAATGAAACTAATGATTCACCCACTCCAAATTCAAGTATGTATTCAGGCATTTAAAGTGTTTTGAATTGAATACTTTGGTTAAGTAAGTCTTTATTTTATTTTTATGCCTTTATCATTGCTTTTACAGCCAAAATATTTGAAAAAAAATTTGGTAGTTAAAATAACAAAAATAGTTTTGGCATTTTTGCCAGATTATATTTAGGTGTTTTTGCTTTTATGAGATTACATTTAGTTATAATTTCCCCAGGAATTCTATCACTATACTGACTTACAGAGGAGTTTTACAGCGCTGTTTTAGGAGTTAGGAGACCCAATAAAGTCTAGCCTTGGTGCCACCACTGTTTCATTATCCATGTTGTTTGGGGGTAGGTAATTCACCTACTTGATTCTTAGTTTCAGCATCTGTAAAATGAGAGGAGAGAAAAGAGAGAATTAGCTTGCATAAGCCCTGCCGTTTCTTTCAATTCTAGCACTATAGTTTTGTGGGCCAACCTTTTATGTACATTAGGGAGACTTGCACTTCATTTTGTTTTCCCGGCAATTTTAGATTTGTTAATCATTACTGAACTTTAATTTTGGGGGTTAGGAACAAGTAGGAGATGAAGTTATAACTATACTTTTTTTTACTTGATATAAGATATGAATACATGAAGAATGAAATATTAACATAGTAAGAAAATTTATTCTGATCTAACCTTCTCTTACCTGCCAGTTATTTGGAAAGTGACTAGTTTGGATTGAAGGCTGAGTTAGGGTGAATTAAATATACAGATTATATTCATTGACTTTGAACACTTAGCTTTGTTTTATGCTTATTCTTGTGTTTCTTTAAGCATTATGTATGTTTGGGGACAGTAAATATAAGTGCTACTGATTCCTCATGAAAGATTTCAGTGAAAATTGCTACAAATATATCCAGAAGTCATGGAAAACTAACTCATGTATAAATTCCAAAAGAAGGGACTGCATACAGCACTCAAAATGTTTAAAGTATATATTTGAATTGACATTTAAATTGAAATCGAATCGAAACTAACATTGGACAGAATGTCAGGCTCATACTGGAGTTAAGTTACAAAATATTTTGAAATGATTGTTTAATATAACATGATTTTATAAAGATTGAATTTAGATGACTTCTTTGTACTATTTATGTAATTTTTATTTTACTAGGCAAGTCTTGCTGAAATCCACAGCAATATGTGGGTAAGAAATGGTCTGCAAATCAAAGGACAAGCCATGACCTATGTTCAATCTCATTTCTGTAATTCCATGATTGATCCTGACATTTACCTATTACAGGTAAGCCAATTTGATAATGCAGATGTTGTACTTTAGGGATGTCTCATTTGTACCTATAGGATTTTAATTTATAGATGTGATAAATGACGACATAGAGAGGTCATTGCTATTCAAAGAAAGACTTCTTATTTACATTCCCCAAGAGTAAGGGGCATGTCACATCACGCAGGACCACTGAGGAAACATTAGATTTTGGTCAGGAGGTAGAAGCAGGAGTGAGGGGAAATAAAGCAGAACATTTATTGGGGTTTCCACAGGAAAGGCAAGGCAGGGCAAGGGAAACACTTTAGGATGGGCTAATTTGAATAATTCTGGTGACCTTTGGGGCGTAGAGGCTGTCTGTAGCTATCTGGTACTTGGCCTTGTGGGGGTGGAGGGAATATTGGCTTGGTGTGTGAAAGGTAGATAAAGGGGTGATTTATTTGCATGTAAGAGGCTTGCTCCCAAGTTGAATTGTTTACTATCTTTAGGAATTAGCTAACCCTGAGAGGGGAGTAATCTCTCCCTCGGTGTGTAAGGCCTCTCAAGATAACAAAACATAAGATACAGGAGAAAAAGATTAATATAAGAAGTAAAACAATATTAAGCAATACAATTTGTGGGTTTTTTTTTTTTTTTGTCTTTTAAAGGTTTGTGCTTCTAGACTTGACCCAGACTATTTTATTTCATCTGTCTTTGAAAGGTAAGCATAATTTTATTAAGACAGGTATTAGGAAGTATTTAGAATTTAAGTTAATTTTGTTTTAACTTATAAAAATCTCTCTCAAATATTTCTTATAGATTTAAGGTAGTGGATTTGTTGACAATGGCTTCACAACATCAAAACACAGTACTTGATGCAGAGCATGAGAGATCTATGTTAGAAGGCGCTCTTACGTTTCTTGTGATTCTTTTGAGTCTTCGTTTACATTTAGGTAAAAAGCACTAATAACTAATGCTTGGGTAGTAACTATTCTTCTCCCTTTCTCCCCTCTCCAAGTGTTAGTAACTGGCTTATGGAAAAAAGGAAATGATGTCGATATATTTGAACAGAGTGTCAAGCTCTTGATATGCTATACAATTGATACTCTTTTTAGAATATCCTTTAAAAAACCATTGATTTGAGGGAACTGCAAACAGCAGGATAGTTAAACTGCAGTTATATTTGGGGCATTGCATTCTTCGCTCTTTAATTTTTGACATATTTCATTTTTGGTAAAACAGCTTAATGTATGGTAAATTGTTTCTTTATAATTTAATTTGTTTTTAACTGTTTTAGGAATGTCTGATGATGAGATTCTCAGGGCAGAGATGGTAGCCCAGCTGTGTATGAATGACAGGACACATAGTTCATTGCTGGACCTCATATCCTTTTAAAGCTTTAATTTTATTTTAGCAGTATCTAAATAATAAGTAATTTTTATGGCTTAAAAATATGTAACTTCTTTGATTAAAAAAAATTTTTTTTTAAAGTTAAAGTAGTATAGAAAAAGAACTTAGTTTTTGTTTAACAGTGTTCAGGGCTAGTGGCAGATATTTTTGCCTCTTAATTGTCGTCTCTCAGGGACCTCTTGTTAGACCTGGGTTAGACCTCAGGATTGATGGCTCTGGGCACTCCAGGATATGACCTTCTAGGACGACATTAGTGAAAGGAAGCTGAATACCTTGTAAAAGGCAGCTGGGTCTACTTTATCTGTGTAGCCTGGCTGCAATTCATAGTTAAAATGTAGAGGTATACCTTAAAATTATTACCAGGATTTTAAACATTTTGAGGATTTTTTTCTTAGAATTCATTCTTAAACCGAGAGGTTTTTAAGGGCAGAGACTATTGTCTACAAACTTTGAAAACTTATGGTTCATTGAATAAGGCTGATCATATAGTTTATTATTGGACACGTTATTTTTTGTTATTGTTAATTAAATTTTAGACAAAGATTATTATGCAACTTTGTGATAAAAACTTATTTCATAAACTTTTGGCTAAATTCACTTTGTATATTGTGAATGTTTGGAATAATTTCCTAAAATTTTGTGAAATAACTCCTATTGGAATGCAAGGTTTCATTACCTTGAAGATTTTAGTAAGCAGCATCAATTTAATATTGTTTGATGATTTCTTTCAATAATTATGTACTGTGTATCAGTGCTATAACAGTAAAAACATTCTCTGACTTTGAATTTAAAATAATTGTATAATGGGAAACCAGTGAGAAAGTGTGATTTTCTGGTTTCCTTATTTTGAAAAATTTGCTTAGCACCTTTTTTTTTTTTTACTTTGAAGATGATATTTTATGTTTTTGGAAAAATAATCTTATAAAAATCTCAGTTAATATTTAGCATATTCGCTGATTTTCTGAGGGAAAGCACATTACTTGCAAAATATTGAAAATGGAAATTAATTTTTAAAAAGCTTTTATTTCTTGAAATTTGATTAATTTGTTTTTGGGGAAAATATACTTTGGAACTACTTTAGCATATAATTTGTTAGTAGGCTTCTAGATTAAAAGTATTAAAATAATTCACAATAAATAAAAAATTATTATTGAACTCTTGTGTTATATAGCCCTCTTGTGGCCAACCTTTTATATTACAGCCAATTACCCTGCCTTTTGGTTTTTTTTCCCCCCTTAGCTAGAGTAGTACCTTGGTAAGATTATAAAACTGACTTTTGGTCATTAATTTTTTTTCTTAACACATACATCATATTCCGGAAAATCCAAATCCAAAAAGTGGCATTATTCCGGGCAGTTATAGCTTCGAATCAGTTTTATCAGCTGTAGCTGATTTTAAGGCTCCTGTTTTTGAACCTGGAGGTTCCATGCAACAAGGCATGTATACTCCTAAAGGTATGTTTATATAAATAAACATTCTTTGAAATATTGGTTTTCATGAGTTGTGTATCCTGAAAGAAAATGTTTTGGCTTTTATTTATTCTCAGCTTTGGTATTTTTTCTTCAGCTTTCTTATAGATGTGTTTGTCTTTTATGATATACAGTGGTATCACTTCTTTTATTTATAAATCTATGGTTTTGTGTTCCAATAAGGCTTCTTACATGACTCTGAATTATAAATGGAACTTTATATATGAACTCTAGTTCATTTTAGTAATTGAATAAACTAAATGAACCACATTATGAAACTATATATACTTAAAAACATTTTAAATGTATTTGCTGTCTAAATTTGATTTTGAAATAATTCTCACTAAAATTTTAATTTTAAACAGTTAAAATTAAAATCTGTGTAGAATGTTGAAACATTTTCTTGCATTTTGAACCTCTGTAAATAAATAGAAGACTTTCCCTTAACTGGTTGGTTTTCTAAGGTTTTCCCCCTGGATTTATAGATATGTTTGACAAAAGCCAGAAGTAGATGAAGTCTTGATTCATAGTCTTTTCTTTTTAATTCTCACATTTTCACTAATCTGAGTTAAAAATTTGAGGGAGATAGCAGTTACATCCTTCTTGACCCCCTTAATACTCATTGTCTAAATGAGAAATTGATGCCCACTTTGAAGTTATAAATAGCATGTGCTGTGTTCGGCAAAACACAGCAGAATAGGCCTTATGTGGGATTTTTCCCAGGGAGTTCACAAAAGTAGCAAGAACAGTCCAGAGTATTTGGTTGGAATATATTCTATTAAAGGAAAGACACAATATTTCTTTATTATAGAGAATATTTTGTATTTAAAATTTAGGTGAACTTTCAAGTGGTGGTGTTCTTGTATAGTGCAATGCTTACTAAATGTGATGTGAGGTTTACCTCTGTCAGACTC
Source organism: Eidolon dupreanum (assembly GCA_028627145.1). Taxonomy (NCBI): domain Eukaryota; kingdom Metazoa; phylum Chordata; class Mammalia; order Chiroptera; family Pteropodidae; genus Eidolon; species Eidolon dupreanum. The sequence goes on from CM053503.1 coordinate 122,329,913, forward strand.
ATTCATGGTCCTTATTAAAAAAACAGGTTCCTGTGCCTCAGCCCCAGTCTTTCTCATTAGGATCTCTGGGGATGGATTCTGGGAATATGCTTTTTAAACAAGCTTTATAAGATGATTGCCATGAACAATAAAGTTTGAGACACTGAGATGGAGCATTGGGCATTTGGAGATTAGAGTTAAGAAATTGGGTGTCATAAGTCAAATATAGTACTGAATTGTATTAGCTAGTTGTGTGATGTTAGAAAATCAATTTGTCTTTGGATTTGACTTATTTGTGAAAGGAGAGAGTTGGAATAGATGAGTGGTTTTTAAACCTTTAAAAAGTGGTTGAAATAAGCCTTTTTAATTTGAGAGAATACGCCTTAAGTGAATCTGTTACACAAAACCAATAAAAGCAACCCTACTCTTGTTGAAGTGTGTGTGGATAGTGGACATTGCTTCTCATCTGTTTTGCCATCTCCTTCCTCCTCAAGTGTGCCTTGTTAAACCTCTGTGAAAATTCAGCTCTAATGGAACACTGTTTGAAGCCTCCTGGACAACTAGTTAAGCACGGCAGTTTCTTCCATTGCTCTGTTCTTATAATTTTCATAAAAGCATTGGCATTTTAATTGAAAAAATTAATAGATTTAAGAGTGAAAGACAGTAAAGGATAATAGAAACAATAAAATCCTTTGTCTTCATGAAGACCTATTTTAAGGATCTTAAGTCATACTTATGATAATTTAAAGTGAATAGCATATTACTTGAAAGTAGGGACAATTGTTAATAGTTTCTAATGCCATAAAGTTGAAATTATAGATATATAGGGAGAAGCTTAAGCTTCTAAATACCATCTCTACTATTATATACTTAGTATGCTGTATTTTCTTAAATGGATTCACTTTTTAAAAATTTTGCCTCATCCTAAACACGATTAGTATTTTATTTGCAATGTAGAATTTTCTAATATGTATTAATATAATTATATAATTATTTTTAAAAAAGCTTTGTGTAGTTAGTACTTAAAATGGTCTTGTGTACTACCAGTTGTATATACAACCACATATGGGATAGTGGTTTCTAATTATGGAGAAAGGTAAGGAGATCAGTTTATCAGTTTCACAATGTTAATATCATAACTTTCAAAAGTATTAACGCATTGTGTTTTCTTTTTAGTTGGTATTTTACAAAAAAAAGCAATGAACTAAATGAACTAAATTTTTATGATGAGGCATTACCATATAAAACTTTTTGTTTACTAGTTCTTGCTGAACTTAAGAGAACATTCATAATGATGAAATTATGACTTTTGACTTAGAAAAGTATTCACTACATCAAGCTTATTAAGGCAAACATAATCAAACTATCCCATATTTTAAATTCAAAATATGCTTAAATGTAATTAGTCATTAGAAATTGACTTTATTCCTAAGAAGTCAGTGTTTTGTTTCTACTTTCTTTTGAATACTAGCTGAAGTCTGGGATCAGGAGTTTGACCCGGTCATGGTCATTCTTCGCACAGTTTACCGTAGAGACGTGCAGTCTGCAATGGACAGATATACAGCATTGTAAGTCTGTTATATTGATTAGTATAATAATGGATATTTTGTATTTATCTAGAAAAATTCCAGTTATAACACGAATGTGATATGCTGTCAGTAAAGTATAGTCTCCATCTTTAGAGAAGAAAATATTTTAAGATAAAAAAAATTTAGCTGAGATTTTTATTCTCTAGATCTTGATCCAAAATCTGATGTTAATTTGATAAAAATAAATTTTATAAAACACCACAAGTAAACAGAAATCAAAAAATAATGAACTTAATTGCTATTGACTAATAGGGTTCAAAGCTTAGTTTTGTGTTGTTCTGCTTTTAAACCAGTAAAGGTGGCACAAGTTAAGAGAATAAAATTGTCTGATATATCAGAGATGACAGATATCTACAAAGTATGGTAATATTGCTGTGTTCTTGATAACTGGGAAAATTTAGAAAGTTTTGAAAGTTTATACCTTTTTAATGAAGAATTCAATTTTGTATGTTATCGTTGTAGACTATTTTTAATGTATTGTTTTCACCTATTTTTAGACCTTAATATTATATTGCAAACATCATAGGCTATCATCTTTTATTTGTGCTTTTCTAAAGCTTAAGTTAAACATTTGAAAAACAAGTTTAAAATGCTAAATGTCTTTAATCTTGAGAAAATATTTTGTCCTGGTTACTATCAAAGTGTAAATATAGACATTAGGTATAAATGAAACTTCTCTTTTGCCAAGACTTTGCAGTAATAGATGTATACTGAGTTTAAGATCTATCACAGATATATCTGAAGAAAGTTCAGCCATTTGCATCTCTCTTTACCTTCTCTAAAACCCTTGGGGAGAAAGTCTGAGGTTCTCATTTCTCTGCTTTCTTAGCATTGCTTTTTATGCTTATATGGTTTTATAGCTGTTTGCTTGTAGGCTTTTAGTTCTTGAGGAAGATATTTTTGTCTGTATATGTCTTTTATATCTTTAGTACCTATTTCAGGGCTGGCATTCAGAATATATTTGTTGAATAAATACATTTGAGTGGTTCACTTTGGAAAATGAAAAGATGGGCGGGAGGAAACATTTGCACAGAAAACCTAATGTGGCCTTCATAAACACTGCTATCTTAAGTGGTTCTGCCTTTTTTCATGGGGCAGTGGTAGTGGCCACTCATTTGCGTATAAAAATTTAAAGGTATAGTATATTTCATTCTTTTTACTTTGTAATAAATAGAAATCCGGACTGGGATTGGGCTGAAACTTTCAAAGCCTTGAAAGTCATTAAATACTTAATATAAACAGTTTTAAAGGGAAAATTTTATTTTAACAGTACACATTTATTGAATGTGTTATATGCTAGGAACTCTATAAAATTAACAGAATTGTATCTTTTATGTTGCACATAGCAAACTTTAATTGAGCTCTGAGCAGTTAATTTCCATTATTTGGACTTGTGATTCTCAACCAGGAGTGATTTTTATCCTCCATGAATATTTGGCATTGTCTGAAAACTGGGCAGGTTGTTACTCACATCCAGTAGAGGCTAGGTCTCCCCCCACAACAAAGAATTATCTGGTCCCAAATGTCATTAGTGTCAAGGTTGAGAAACCCGGTTTAGACCTATAATGACATATAGATAACCTTTTCTGTTTGCAGGTTATCTTGTGTTTTTAAATCTATTTGTTTTATTAGTTATTTAGAACTACATTTGACTTATAATTATTTCACATAGTTAGGGAAAACTATATCCTCATATCTATTTTTATTTTTCCTTTTTCTTATTTTGCTGTTTTTTTTTTTCTCCTAATTCTCTCATTCCCTCATTTGGCTTTTGAGTTCCTGTATAATATCTTTATAGTTTCTTAGAAATATTTCTGAAGTGCTATGATGTTTCTTGGCAGTTTGAAAATCTTTATTTTAAAAGAAATGTGTATTTAAATAAAACAATAACAGACGGCAAATAAACATACTCTCCGACTTCAGACTAAAACCTTTAAACCATCTTCTTGTAAGTTAATCTTTGAAATTTTGTGTATAAACTATTACATTCATTTAATAACATTTTGTATACTTACAGTAATTATCATACCCAGGAAGAAATTTTTATGTTTCCATGTAACCCAGGAAGAAATTTTTATGTTTCTATGTAAAACTTAATTTTTTTTGAAATTTATTTTGTATGTGAAATATAACATCAGCTTCCTTTATGTGATATCTTTTATTTGCTGTATATTTGACTGTTAATTGACTATTTCAGTTCTTATTAGAGCATAACTAGGAAATAACTCTGAACTGTAGGATTTATTATTACTTGGCTATTGGTCACTTTCATTTTCTTTTAATTTTAAAGGTACAAAAAGGGTTAAATTGATTTTACTGAATCTGGTTTTTTATTTACAAGAAGGCAATGGAAAGGCCTTTTGAAGACTAATAGTGAAAAATTATTGGATAAATTAAAACTATTATGTACTCAGAACTAGCTTGGTGCTAGATACTTTGTAGGCAATCAGTTAATGCTAAATGAGTGAAAACTAGATTTCTTTAAATTTTTGTGCTGAGAGTTTAAGTGAAAATAGGTCATTTGCTTTATGTTTAGAATCTTAAGATCTTATTGCTGGGAAAGGCCTTCAGTATTTATCTAGATTCTATAAAATTGTCTTGGGGGCCATCACAGGAAGAGTGGGTTGGATAACAGCAAGAGGAGGCCTAAGAGAATGGAGGTGGCTCATCTTGCTACCCTCCCTTCCCCCCAGTACCCTTTAATGAATCAGTCAGCTTTTAAAAGGAAAACAAAAACAAAACAACAAAACAAAACAAAACAGCAGTTGGAAAACCATCCATTTAATTCAATGTTTTATTTTACATATGAGGACATTGTAGCCTATAGAAGTTCAGTGAGATATGTTTGTTAAGGGCAGTGCTGGAACTATTGTCAAGGCTATTTCCAAAACACAAATGTGATTTTTATACAATGGCTGTTTTAAATTCAGCTGGAAAGTAAAAATTTTAAAACTATAATTTCTGATATTTTGTTGCTTCCCCTCTCCCTTCTTGAGGCTAATGGCTGCTGGCCCATGTTTGAAAGTATGATGTATGAGTTTATATATATCAGTTTGTCTAAAACTAGTCAATAATTAGGTCGGTTTGAGTAACTTAAAATTTTTTTTGCTGTCATGTAGTTTTTCATTTGCATTATTCCATTAATGCTTTTGAAAAGAGCAGTCAAAATGATGTATTACCTGCTGCCTTGAACAAATATATAACCTTTTTTCTGGAACACTTTATTAACTTATGTGCTGCATGTTTAGGGGGTAGTGCTTAAAGTAAACAAAGAAAATAAAAACTAAAAATTGCTTTGCTATATACTAACTGAAATAGAATAATTGAAATACTTTATCATAAGCTATTGGGATTGCTTTGAAAATTATGTTTGTATGTAGCTACTATAGTGTTATATAGAAACTTTTTAAATACAAACTTAATTTTAGATAACTCATTTCTCTGGGTATATATTAATATTATTAATATATATTAATAATTTTTTATTTTAAAGATTTTTTTTCCCCTTCACCTACATAATGTCTGTTTACTCTATGTTGAGTTATCTGTTGTTTGTCTCTAGCTTCCGTGTTAGAGGCATCCTTTAGATATCTGATAATTCTTGTGATAAAGACCTTTCAATGCCTTGGTGGAACTTGTCTATTCTGAGCTTTAGTGGAGGGTGATTTGGGCAAGCAGGTTCACTGAGAAGCCTTCATGTTAGTCTCTTTAGAACTTTCTTTTTTGGTCTGATGAGATTCCTTAGAGAAATATATTCAAATATTGTTCAGAAGGCAATGAATTCTCCAGCCAGAATTCTGTTGGAGTGGGGAAGGAGTTTTCATTCAGTCCTCATTTTAGCTTCCTATCTCCCCACCTCCAGTTTTTGAGGTGCCAGGTGCTGCCAGTTTCTAAGCCTTTTGAGAATTCTGCAGTATAATTTGGGTTGATTCTCAGCTTTCCCTATTGCTTTCTTGCGTTTGGCTTTCTTAGGCCTACTAGATGAGTTGTCAATCACATTTGGTTTCTAATTAACAAATTTGCTTTCTGTGTTTTTTTCTTTTCTGATTTTCCCTACCCTTGTGATTTTCATCCTTTAAAAAATACCATTACTATAGTTTTATTGGAGTTTTGGGTAAAAGTAAAGTTAAATATTTATGTTCATTCTATCATTTTAACTTTAAGTGCTAAATGTATAACTTATTTAGTTTGCATGCTCTGGATTACTAGTTGAGGTTGGGTTTTTAACAATCTATTTCCCTTCATGTTTCTTATTGTGAGAAATGTGTATGGATTATTTTGTTGATTTTTCTTTTAGATTGTCTCAAGTTTACTAGTTCTACAGTTTTACTTTTTATATTTAGATCTTTAATCCACCTGAAATTGATTTTTATATATTGAGCGAAGTAGTGATTTATTTACTTTTTCCCTACAGAAGACCTTTTGCTCCAGGACCGTTTATTGAATGATCCATCCATTTCTCAATGATTTGTAATGCTAATTCTATCATATACAATTGATTCTCATCATTTGCAAAGTCTATATTTGTAAATTTGGCTACTTGATAAAATTTATTTTTAAACCCCGAATCAATACCTGTCATACTTTCTTGGTTATTCGAGATATACGTGGTCATGCAGAGTGCACCTAGCTGAGGTCAAAGCAAAGCTCTACCCTCTTGTTTCACCTCTTATACTGTACGTGTCCTTTTTGTGGTCTATTCAGTGCCATGTTTTTGCATTTTAGCCCTATTGGAGATTTTGCTCTTTAAAATTGTCCCCAAATGTAGTACTGAAATGCTGTTTAGTGTTTCTGAAGGCAAAAAGACTTTGATGTGCCATATAGAGAAAATTCATTGTTAGATATGCTTTGTTCAGGCGTGAGTTACAATGCTGTTGGCTGTGAGTTCAGTGATAATGAATCAATAATATGATATATCCAGAAAAAGATAGAGGAAATTCACTAATCTGTACATGAAGCCATTTCAAAAGTACTTAAATAACATCTGTAGTGTGTGATGAAGCTATGGGAAAGCTGAAAAACTAAATCTAGACTCATGAGCTGATGACTGATAAAAAAGCGTAGTGTGTAGCATTGTGTTGAGGCTGAAAGCCAAAGAAATTTATTGTCATGTTAGTCAAGGTCAGGAAAATGTTAAACCCTTCTTGACTGGTGCTGGCTGGCTTGCATGTTTCAAAAGGTAATATGGTGTGAAAAATGTTAAACTTGTAGGCAAGGTAGGTTCTGCAGATCATGAGGTGGCAGAACTTGCTAAGAGTTATTCAGGAAATGGGTAATATATAAGAGCAGATTTCCAATTCAGTGCGGATGGGACTGGCTTGTTTTATAGACATTTTCAAAGGAACTTGTATAACGCAGTGGCATTTAGATGGACAAAAATTTGACCCCAGACATGCAGGAACCTGTGTTTCCCTTAGGAACAATAATTTAGAGTTTGTGGTGATTTTATAGAACATAGCTACTATGAATAAAGACAATTGACTATCTATCAATCAATCATCTGTCTGTAGGTCTATTTCTCTTCTGTTCATTCTGTAAACTAATACTATACTGTCTTAAATACTGTGAGTCTCTTTCCTTTCTCTTCTTCCTTCTCCTCTTCCTCCTCTTCCTTTTCTTATTCCTCCTCCTCTCTTCTATTTATAATAGTTATTCTTGGCCCTTTGCCTTTGTGAGCATATCAAATTTAACAATAAAACCTGTTGGATTTGATTGAAATTGTACTGGATTCATAGATTAATTCATAGATTAATTTAGTAGAAATGCCATCTTAACAGTAATGCATTTTTCTATCCACGAATGAGGCATATATCTCCATTTATTTAGTTCATCTTTAATTTCTTTCAATAAAATTTTATAATTTTTTTCCATAAAGGTTTTGGATATCTTTTGCTAGATTTGTTCAAAGTCATAATTTTTGTAGATATTGTGTGTGATGTGTTTCCTGAAATTACAGTTTTCTCTTTGTTTTAGTGACTAGGAATGCAGTTGATTTTTGTCGTTCATCTTAATGTTCAGCTTGATTCTTATTAGGTCCATTAATTTATAGATTTCTTAAGACTTTCTGTGTGGACAGTTAAATTATCTGGGAATAATGATGATTTTATTTCTTTGTGTATACACATAAGCACATTCTTGTCTTTGCTGGCTAGGGTCTCTAGTATAGTACTAAATAATAGCAGTGATGAAAAGCATTCTTGTCTTTTTCCTAATGTTTTTCATGTTTCACCGTTAGATATAATGTTTGTTTTAGTGTTTTTGTAGTTACCCTTTATCAGGTTGAGGAAGTTCTTTTTCATTGTATGCTTACCAGGAATTTTTATTATGAAGGATTTTATAATTTTATCGAGTGCTTTTCTTAACATCTGTGTAGGTAATGGTTTATAATCTAAACATTCTTGCATCATTGGGAAAAACCCAATCTTGTCATGATATACTCTTTTTTAAAAAAGTAAAATATTGCTTCATATGGTTTACTTGTTTTTTAAGATTTTTTCCCATTATACTCATAAGAGTGAGTCTTATGATTTAAAAAATAATAGTGTAGTCCATGTATTGGTAACAAGGTTGTATTAACATTATAGAATTATCTGTGTATTTTTACCCTTTTGCTGGTCTCTTACATTTGTCAGAGATGGAGATTATCTGTTTCTTGAGTGTATTTTTTAATAATGGCATTATTTAGATACAATTCACATACAGTTAAAATGTACAATTCAATTAAGTTTTTTTAGTATGTTTACAGAGTTGTGCCACTATCACGATAAGAAATTTTAGAACGTATTCATCACTCTTAAAAGAAACCCTCTATGTATTCCTATTTCCCCAGCCCATATGCCGGTCCTAGGCAACCACTAATCTACATTCTGTTTCTGTAGATTTGCCTGTTGTGGACATTTGGGATCAAATATGGTCTTTAACTGGCTTCTTTCACTTAGCATGTTTTGAAGGTTTCTCCATATTATAGCATATATCAGTATTTCATTTTTTTTTTTATTGCCAAATGATGTTCCATTTGTAGGTATAGCTCACTTTTATGTATCCATTTATCAACTAATGATTATTTGGGTTGTTTCCAGTTTGTGGGGCTAGTATAAATAATACTGCCATGAATGTTTGTTCTCTCTCTCTCTTTCTCTGCCCGCCCCCCCCTCCCCATTCTGTAGGTTATCTTTTCACTTTTTGGGGAGTGTCTTTGTAACACAAAAGTTTTTAATTTTGAAGAAGTCCAATTTGTATATTTTTTTGCTTTTTGTTGTTTGTGCTTTTGGTGTCATATCTGTTGCTTAACCAAGGTCAGAAAGACTTATGCCTGTTTCCCTCAAGAATGTTATAGTTTTAGCTCTTACACTTAAGTCTTTGATTCCTTTTGAGTTAATTTTTACATATGGTACGAGGTAGTGGTCCAACTTTATTATTATTATTGAAGTTTTTATAGAACTTGCCTATTCAACCATTTGGGCCCCATTTTTTATTTTTTGGTTGGTAATTTAAAATAACTGACTTACTTTCTTTAAAGGTTACAGTCCTGTTTAGGATTTTTATGTATTCTTGAGAGGGATTATCAAGTTATATTTCTCTTAAATCTTTTTTCTTTAGTATATAATTAATAATTTAAAAATTATGTGTGCTTTTTTATTCCTATTATTTATTTGTATTAGCTGTTTTTTGTTCTTAGTCTTATCAGAGGACTGCCAGTTTTACGTTATTTTAAAAAAATGAACTTTTAATTTTGTCATTTCTTTTTTCCTACCTGTTCTATTTCATTATTTTTTCCTTTATTATTTGTTCTCTTTTAACTTAGTTTGGATTTTTTTCTTTTATCTTGGATGCTTAGTTTTTGCTTTTTTTAAAAAATGCATTTAAGGCTGTGAATTTCCTTCTAAGTACTGTTTTACTTGTATCTTACAATTTTTTCTAGATAGTTTAGGTTCTAAATGTTTCAAATTTTCTGTTATGATTATAGTGATCTCTGAATTACTAAGAACATAGTGTTTTCAAATGTCTACATGTCTGGAGTTTTGAGTTATCATTTAGTTTATTTCTAGTATTATTTGCTTTGTGACATATGGTCGTGGTCCCTTATATTAGTTCTTTTGGTATTGTTCGGATTTACTTTGCATCTTATTTCATCAATTTTTATAAATATTCTAAATGCACTTATAATTATGTGTATTCTCTAATCATTGAATGTTCTTTGTCTTCGGTTCAAGCTTGTTAATTGTGTGGTTAAGAATCTTCAAAATTTTTACCAATTTGTTTGTCTTGGGTTTTCTATTAGACAGAAATATGTTAATATCCTCTATTATGGATGTGTATTTGTCAGTTTCTCTGTATAATTCTCTCAGATTTTTGTGTTTTGAGTCTACTATTATTATATACAGATTCATAATTATTATCTTCTTAGGGAGCTTTTTGTTTTTCCATCACAGAAGAGACAGAAAAACTTCCTTATTTCTCCTTGTGGGTTAGCCTTTCATTGAGGTGAAAGCTTTTCAAAGGCTCAGCTTTATGTGGAATGTCAGGTCCACCTTTGAGCCCAGCGCCTTGAGGAATGTCTGCTTAAGTACTTTAAAACCATTGGCAAACAACGTTGGTGCTTGTTAATTCTATTTTTCCTGGTACCTTGATGAACTTCACTTTCTTATTTTGAGTTCAAGTGTGCATTCAAAACGTTATATTTAATATTTTATTCAGCTTTCCCAGCTGTAGTGGGAGAATTTTTAGGTTATCTATTTTGTTCAGTTGTTGCAACTGGAAATTTCTTTGTTTAGTTCTTTATTTTGTATTCTTTCTGTTTGTTTTCCTTTGTTAATGTTTTCCCAATCATATTTCTTTCTATTTTTCAGCTCTCTCTACTTATTTTTATTTAATTCAAAAGGAAATAGTAATGTTCATTGTGGAGAGAATAAATATCCATTTGACATTTTTGAGCAGTTTGATGAAAAATAGTAATGCATAGAAGAATGTGATAAAAATTAATGTCTATAAATCACTATTTAAACTATAGTTTAATCCTGAGTCTGTCACCTAATTTTAGTTTTGTTTTATTTTTACAGTTTAAAACAGAGTGGAAAATTCCCTGGAAATCCTTGGCCTCCCTATAAGAAAAGGACACCACTCCATCCCAGCTATAAAGGTCTCATGAGACTTTTGCACTGTAAAACTTTACACATTGTGCTATTCACTCTGCTTTACAAGGTACAGTAGTAATTTGAATAGAGAAACTCAGACTAGAATTTGCTTCCATAATTTTCGAATAAAAGTGCTAAATGATAATATTTACATAAAAGTACCATTTATAAAGCAAAGTGTATTTATACATTTAAGATGTATGAGGATATGTCATAATTACATATATGTGAATTCTAAGTTGAAATTGTAGAATAACTATATCATTCTTTGTGGGAAACTATTCATGTTATCCAGTTTCAGATAGGAATAATTACTTATGGCTTCTGTAGAACAAGAAGTGAAATATTGTGAGAATATAGGAGGAATAGAATGAACAACAGGGACCAAATGACCACCAGAATCCACTAAAGCGACAAAACTAAAATGGCAGCATTTGGGGGCCAGTGACCCTGTGTTTAGGGTTGTTCTCTCCCTCTCCCTCTTCCTCTCTCTCACCTTCTCCCTCTTCCTCTCCCTAGACCTCTCCCTTTCTCTTAACTCTGATCAGGAATGTGACATGGAGAGATTTGAATGGGTTCCAATGTAACAGCATTAAGAATTTTCTTTTGTTAAATATCTTAGAAACTCAAAAGATGATACTTATACTTTCTTGTTACCTAGAATTTGTTTTATTCTTGGGTCTTCTCACACAGAACTAACATATTTGGCTAACATGAACTGTGCACTCAAAAATTGTACACATAATATTGTGGAGTGTGTGTGTGTGTGTGTGTGTGTGTGTGTGTGTGTGTGTGTGTTGGGGGGTATGTATAAAACAGGCATATATATATCTAAGAGATGAAAGACAAAACTATACTCATACAGATAAAATAACTATAGATGCTTATAAAAATTATAGACATAAAACATAAAATTAGATGTAAATAAAACTACTGTTTTTCTTCCTAATTAGAATTTGAAAAATTAAAAATTAAGTGCCATAAAAAGAAAAGTAAGCATATTTTTTGTGAAAACTTCCAGTTACTACATACACATTTTTTAATTACTTACGAAAATATACACTAAATTTAGTTAAGTGGATACTTCAGTTTTTTTCATACTTTTTTCTATGTAGTGAAATAATGCTTTTATATATCTGTATTCCCTTATTCTTTTCAACTTGACCAATTTTTCGTTTTGCTTGTAAAAGTTACTACTGTTAAGATTTTAGACATGTGCCTCAAAAAGTATCTTGAATAGTTCATTCATTTCCAGGAGGATTATTCAGCAAAATGATTCAAAATGTTTTGTTCTTCATTAAAAAAATAGAATGTTTTTTCTTCCTAGAAAGATATTTATGTTTATAGAAGTAACAGACATCTTTTGAATATTTACTTAGTGCCAGACTTTGTTTCAAATGCTTTATATATACTTACATATATTACTTTGTTTAATTCTAGCAAAAATCTTTATGAGTGAAAGTTCTGTTATTCTCATTTTTCAGATATGATCATTGAGCTTTTGAGGTTAAATAACTAGTTCAGATGGTGAAGCTGAGTACTGATCTAAGTAATAAGTCAATAATTCATTATTTAAAAATTAAGCCTACTGCAAATGATTTGTGTTCTTTCAAGTTACATTTTTCAACCTTTTCATTTGCTTAGTGTAAAAACTATAATTTATCAAAAATATGAAGGCAATGTTTATTTGTTATAAGAATATTATGAACAAATTTTTAAAAGTTTGAACTTTATGGTAGTTTTTCTTACTTTAATAATAATAGAGAGAACTTCTCTGACATTGTATTGGCAAGTCAACTTTCTAAAAATCAATGTCAGTAAACCATTTTATCTCTTGCCATGTTTAATGTTAAAAACCAGTAATATAGAACATGTTAATAAAACTCCCCAGAAAAATCTTTTTTTTTTTTTTTGGTAATACCTAATAAAATTATTTTTTCCCTTAGCTTTTAAATTACTCATTTGAAGCTGTAAGATGGAATGTCTCAGGATTTCAGGTCAAAATTTATTTGAATTTAGCTAGTAAGGTTCTGTTTCTCAAGAGGAGGCAGTGTAGTAATGATAGGCAATCGTTTGGGAATCTAAAAAGTGTTCTAGTGTTGATTATTCTAGCTGGGTGTGTGGCTGAGCCTTGGTTTCTATTCTGGAAAGTAGTGGCTTAGAAAGGATGACCTCTGTTGTCTCCTAGCCTTCAACTCCCTCTTACTGCTTGCTGCTCTTGCTCCTCTTAGCATCTGTACCACCTACCCACTATTTGTTGAACCAATTGCTAGTTACAGTACTAAGCAAATCACAGATATTAACTCATGTAATTTTCATAACAATTATGGACTATTATTCCAGCTTTAAAGATGAGAAAATTAAAGCCAGAATCTGTTGCTCAAGGTCAAATAGCTAGATATATACAGAATTTATATAAAAAATGCACTTTTTAAAAGGATTTGGAAGTCTATGTTTCTCATCACTGTGCCACAAAAAGATGGATGAAAAAGTCTTCTCAGTAGTCCAAATAATCATTAGAAAGTCAGTGAATTGAAAGTCTTTATTCTTTAGTCACAGTGGATTAGCTCTTAAGTGACTGTCCAGTCCCTTCAGCCATTTGGGCAGTTTCTATTAGATTTAGCCTAGACTGTCCTCTTTTTTGCCTTCTGCAATCTTACCCACAGCTGACGATGTCACTCCCTGTAGAACCTCTTCTTCTTACTCCTTCCATTGTTTGGCTAGGTGGTTTTTTTATAATGAGGACAACGTGATAGCTGTCAGTCTATTCTGGTTAGTAGTTTGTTGCATTTTATTGAATGAGTGATTGGTGTAGGTTAGCCCTGAAATCCTCCATAAGATATGTACGACTTGTATTATGTAATCTGTCAGATTTATTGATGTTTTCTCAGAGAAGCATCTCTGCTAACCATTTGTATTTCTTTTTCCTTTATAAACCACACACTGACATACACATTTACATAGCTGCACAAAATACTCATGCTCAGAACTTTAATTTTAGAGACAGATTTTGAGAACATTAATGTTCCATAAACATTTATTGTGCTCCCAATTATATGTCAGGTGCTACATCTGCGTGAATTATCCTCTTTAACAAACTTATTTATCAGATAGTCTTATCATCAAGAATGTGAGCAAATTAAGATGTAAAATATTCTTGTTAAATTATTTTCTTAGATATCAGTATATTTATAATAATGGCATTAGTGGACTATTTGATGCATTAACCTTAGGAAATTAGCAAACTCTTATTTCTAGATGTTGCTTAAAATACGTGATCTTGCAAGGGATCCTGTATTTTGGTTTTAGTTTATCTTTTCACCAAGATGTAGCTTTACTTATATATCTAATCATGCCATATATATGTACCTGCATATATGTGTTTATGTTATTTTTATCTGTAACATTAAAATGTTTTTGGATATTTAAATTTAAAAGAAGTAATTACAAGTCATTTTTCCCCCTTTTTAAAGATATTGATGGATCATCAAAATCTGTCAGAACATGTACTCTGCATGGTTTTATATCTGATTGAATTAGGACTTGAAAATTCAGCTGATGAGGAATCAGATGAAGAGGTAAGTAGTTTCTTATATTTTTAAATATTAAAGTTATAACATGCCTTAATTAAAGGTGGTATGTCATCTTGAAATGTATTTATAGATTCATCATACTCTTCTTACGAACTACCAGAAAAGGCCCTTTTTGATCTTTAAATACATATGTTCTTTTAGAGGTTTCACTGATACATTAAACTCTACATATGGAATTATTGAATTTGAAATTTGTAAATTCATAATACGTAGATCTAAGAAAAGTAGTTAATGAATTTTTGGTGTATGCTAACATTGATTACTGGTAATAATCGTTAAGACTTCAGTCTAGAAATTTTGATAATTTGATTAGGGATTATTTTTGAGTGGGAATTTTTTTTCTGTAAAGATTTTAAGTTATGGAGTAAATATTGTTTTATGGGAGCATATTTAAAAGTACTTAATTATACAAGTTAATATGTTTCAGGACTCCATAAAAGGAATTGCTACTGCGAATTGATTTTACGAATATCTCCTCTCCCTCGAAAAAGACAAAATACAGCAAAATGTAACAGCAAGAACAAACAAGTAAAAAGACTAGGCAGTACTTTGTTGTCTAAATTGAATCAACATATATTCTTTTTTAGATATTAAAGGAACATTAAGACCTTCTAAAAGTAGGTCAGACTTGTTGATTTTTCTTACTTCCATAATTAGTCCAAATTAGCATTATTTGGCTATATTATAAATTATTTCTAATGAGTGGTGAAAAATATTCTGTCCTGTCAAGTATGTCTGGATTGAAAAATATATTTTTTTGAGGAGAAATTTAGCTCACTTCCATTGAATTTGCCCATATTAGTACTGAGAAATTTATTCTTGTATTTTGTGTGTGAATTTGGTTTTATCTGCACTTTATAATTTGTAGATGAGACTATAGGCATTCAAGAATATGATAGGAAGTAGGTGTTATTTGGGCTTGTTACATCTCCATATTACCTTAGATCTGACTTGACAAAGGTTGATATTCATTATGTTTATGTTTTAGGCATTAGTGTGTGGACCAGAACGTTGTCATGATAGTTGGTTTCCTGGCAGTAATTTGGTATCCAACATGAGACACTTTATAAACTATGTTAGAGTGAGAGTTCCAGAGACTGCTCCTGAAGTGAAGAGAGACTCACCTGCAAGTACCAGCTCTGATAGCTTGGGTTCTTTACAAGTAAGTGTAGAAGAGAGAAAGAAAAAAAGGAAAGGCTTTATGTTATGTTGGGATATGTTATTTATATCATCTCATGATATTCGGAAGAAAAATAAATGTGTTTGTAGATAACTTTAAATTGTCTTTTATTTGCTTTGCTATATCTAAGCAACTTCTGCCTCACCTATCTTTTTCCTTTAATCTGCCAGAGTTCTCGACGGCCTAAAGTTCTTCAAAGAGAGGTAGATGTATATGATACTTGTGTTAACTAGCAATATAGCTTTAACTGGAAATGGGGAAAAACACTGAAGTATTTGTGTGTGTATGTTTATGCTTAATTAATATGGTTAAATTTAAAAAAGCATTTCTTTAATGTGTTTGTGTGTTATATAGTGATTTAGGCTTAATTTTAAAGAAAATTCATATTATTGAATTATAAAAATAATACTGAGTATTTAATAGTGGGTTTTTCTTAGTAGTGTTAGCGATATTTTAGATGAATTATAAGCAGCACATTTGGATCTGTTTACATTTAGCATTGTTACTAACATCTTAAAAATAAATGTGTCCTAAATAAAAATAAATTTAATCTTTAATTGCTGGCTGCATGCCCATTTATAATTTTTTTTTTTGCTTCTATGGCAATTAATTAACTTTGATAAAATAAGTCCCAAAGCCTTAAACTCCATATATTGTATATTTGGACTCATTTTGAAAATCAGCTCTCTCATTGCATGTTGCCTAACTAATTTTTAAAAGCAGAAATGTCTTGAAGTGACATGCCATATACCTTAAACACGTCTAATCCCTACAGTCTACATTTTTGTGAATAAAGACAATTGAATCACACATTTCTCAGAGTCCATTTGTAGGAGCTTTCTTTGCCTTTGACAGTGTGTTTTTTCTTTGAACGTCATGAAGAATTTTGATTAAAATATTGCAATTCCTCTAAGATGCAACTTCTGCCTCTAATAATTGTAGAGAGTACTTTGAAAACAGCTAGGATATTGAAAAATAGTGTATAATATATTACTTATAAATGTTCAACTGATATCGGAACATCCATTCTACTCTAGCTTAAAAAAATAAATGAAATCCATTAAACTGACTGTATCTTAATTAAAAGATGATTTCTAATAGCCCTAATGCAGTATGACTGCTTTAGCAAAAAGGCTATTTAGAAAGTAAATTATTGAGAAAAATAGTTTAAAAAAATCTGTTCAAATAACAAATTAGTAATATTCAAATATAAAACATCAATTCGATTTTTTATATTTTGTCTTAGTGACTTTGAGCATATATATTAGAAGTAATTTTCAAACTTTTGAAGTTCCTTAAAAATGAAATTAATTAGCAGTTCAGATTCATTAACTTAGAAAAAATAATTTATAGTTTTCTTAACTGGAAAATGTAGCAGTCTTCTAAAAGTTAGTAAATAGTATTCTTCATGAATGTTGGATAGAACAGCTTTTCTTTAAATAGATAAGGAACTTACTTTATGACTTTTTTTCAATATGGCTATAGATACTAGTCAAGCTTTGTCTTATTTCCTCTGGTAGGTAGGCCTAGAAGGTTGCAAAAGAGGTGTTATTGTGGATAATCTTTCTCCTCGTTGTTTTCAGATTGAGTGGGAATAAGTATATTTGATAAAGAGAAATGAAGGGACAGATTTCCTTAAGGAGAAAACCTATTAAATAAATATATGGATGAAACTTCGAACATTCCCTTGGAAAATATAGTACTAATATATTTTTAAACTTGACACTGGTTAACTTCTCTTGGTTTCTCTCTCTCTCTCTCTCTCTCTCTCTCTCTCTCTCTCTCTCTCTCTCTCTCTCTCTCTTTTAATGGTAGAATTCTGGTACAGCTCAAGTTTTCAGCTTAGTAGCAGAGCGTAGAAAGAAGTTTCAGGAGATCATCAATCGCAGTAGCAGTGAAGCACATCAGGTGGTTCGTCCCAGAACTGCTCCTGGTTCAGCTCCACAGTTAACAACAGCCATTTTGGAAATTAAAGAAAGCATATTGTCTTTGCTAATTAAACTTCACCACAAACTCTCAGGAAAACAAAACTCCTACTATCCTCCTTGGCTTGATGACATTGAAATTTTAATCCAACCAGAAATTCCTAAATATAGTCATGGAGATGGTATAACTGCAGTAGAAAGAATTTTACTAAAAGCTGCATTGCAAAGCAGAATGAACAAACGCATCATTGAAGAGATATGTAGAAAAGTGACCCCTCCTGTTCCACCCAAAAAAATAACTGCAGCAGAGAAGAAAACATTGGACAAAGAAGAGAGGTAATTTTTTATTTTTAATGTTTTGAACATGTATGTTAGTTACAGTTGGAAGATTTGATATAGTATCCATTTTTGGCCATCCGAGGCTAATCACCTGGATTTTAGCAGCTGTAATTGTAGCTGATTATTTTTTAAGATAAATGGAACCAAACATAGTCACTGCTTGTATGTACAGTATGGCTGAGTTAGTTGAGGGTGTGAAGATGAGAGTTTCTGACCCCAACATTAAATAACTGCCCTAGATTTGTAGGCCTCTTCGGAAAAATTGCTACTTCTGTTGTTACTGTGGGGATCTAATAATTCTGCTATTTTCAGAAACGATTATCAATCCAGCTTTAAATGAGAATAGAAACATTTTAAACATTTTAAAAGCATTTTGAATATTTCTCAGTATAAGAATCTGAATGTTTTAATTCCTTTTGGTCCTTTCCAATCTTTCTAATATATGATTACTAATTAAACAAGTAATGTTTTAAAACATACTTACGCCTCTAGCTTTTGTTATGTCATAATATTTACAAAATCTTTAAAAAAAATCTTTCTGGATGATATTCCTATTTACCAAGATAAGGGAGAATAGGAGGAGGCTCATGCTTAGCAGTAAAATCGGTATGCTCGATTTTGTACATTACTGAATTTAAGGAGGACATCCAGGTGAAGATATCCAGACAAATAAAGGGCTTGAGACTTAGGGGAGAATTTTGAATTATAGCTACAGATTTGGGTATATCGTTAATGGTTAAAGTCTAGCATATGGAAGAGTTGTGTACAGTAAGAAGATGAGAACACTTAATACAGGACTTGAGGGAGAAACATTAAAGAGAATGACTGAAGAAGGAATATCTATACAGGTGACTGAAAAGGGATGGCTAGAGTCAAATAGGAGGAAAACTGCAGAGAGTGGCATTAGAGAAAGAAAAGGAAGAGGAGGTTCAGAAAGGAAGAAACCTCTTAAGATTGTTAATGCTGCAAAAGTTCAGATAAGGTCTGTGGCCATGGTACCCTGAACACTCCTGATCCTAACTGATCTTGGAAGCTGAGCAGGGTCGGGCCTGGTTAGTACTTGGATGGGAGACCACCTAGGAAGACCAGGTGCTGTAGGCATAAAAAAATAAAAAGTTCAGATAAAATTGGCTGTCCCATTTGATTTTATAGTTAAGAAACGGTCATCTTTGGTAACTATATCAAGAGCAGTTTTAGTCCCATACATAGTTGTACTTTATTTCTCATGTAATTTTGTTATAATTTGTATTATAAATATACAGAAAAGCTTTCAGTATATTAAGAATTTAAGAAAGATCTTATTTCTCATACCAATTTATAAATAAGAGTTGCTATAAATAACAGAATTTAGATGGCAGTTCATTAATGTTAAATTAATAACTGCCTAGAATTTAATAGATCTGATACACGTTAGAAGGTTGAAAACGAAAATAAATTTTTATTTTTATTAACTTCTAAAATGGTAATTTTTTTTTGGTTATAGAATAACTTTTTTAAGGAAGATAGACATTTGTCAGTTAAAGTTTATTTGGTTAAAGGTATTTTGTGATTATAATAGATGTGATGCTAGAGGACATAGTTCAGATACTATTTTTACAAAGGCTCTATAGCTGTTGTAATAAATAATCTAAAATTTTTAAGGCTTTTTTAATAGGCTTTGTTTCCTTTGAACGATGGAGCAGACAGCTAAGGATTAAGATGAATCTAGTTGAATTTCACTGTGCTTCTCATATTGTCTTTTCTCAATTTATTTTGGATTTTGGATTAAATTTCATAATAAAGGCAGAATAGTTCATAAACACTTAATGATGGTCCATTTTTAAGTACCTCATCTGTAGAAAAGCTTGGCATCACTTTCATAATAGATTAACTCCATAGAAAACAAGATACAAACAGGAAATTTTAAATGATTGTCACGTTATGGAACCTTGATGTCTCCACTTCTGGGGTAATAATGGAAATTCCTGAGTTGTTTATGTCTATTCACATGCATATACTCAGTTTTAGAAACAATTGATCTAAATTTAAAAAATTCATAAGGGAAAAATAACAATGACACTTCCTTTCTGGATATGATAGAAAGCTAGTATAGAAATGCCTTTTTTTTTTTTTTTTTTTAAGCAACTTAAACCAACACCCATTTATTTACTCACTGTTACTCTATGTTGAAGTCTAGGCATAGTGCGACTGGGTTCTCTGCTCAGAGTTTCACAAGGCCAAAATCAAGATGACAGCCGTAATTATCTGGAGCTTACAGTCTTCCAGGCTCATGTGGTTGTGGCAGAATAGAAATGCATTTTAATACTGGTGTCAAGCAGTTACATTTGAGATTTTCTTAGGTTTGATATATGGATTTTGCTTTTTGAAATATTCTTTTATGGACGTGCTTTTTCTAAATGTATATGTTCAAAGGTGAGCTGTTAAGTGGCATAACTGTTTGTTTTAATAAAAGAAACATATTAAAACTTATGAATTTACAGAGTAGTGACATGGGAGACCAAACATTTATCCTTTTAAGGCTATCTATCACTGGTTAGAGCATTTTTGGAGGTCTCAATGCTTTGAGCATCCACAGCATATTTTTGTTTGTTTTCATTTCTTCAGTGGTTGCAAATTTTTGTCTTTTGAGGATGGATTTATTTTTTAAAACCTTTATTTTGAAGAAATCTCAAACGTATAGGAATATTTCAAAGATAGTACGAAGAACTTCCTGGACTATTTCAGAGTAAGTTACTGTATCCTGAAATACTTTAGTGCGTGTTTCCTAGAAATAAGGCCATTTTCTTACATAATATCAATACACCTTCCAACATAAGTAAATTAACATTTTATTTGAGTATGATAAAATCCTTAGATCCCATTTTGACAGTTGTTCCAGTAATGTTTCTTATAGCATTTTAAAAGATCCAGTCCAAAATTACTCATTGCATTTGGTTGTTGTGTCTCTTTAATCTCCTTTAGCATGGAATAGTTGCCTCAGTCTTTCCTTTATTTTCTTGACGTTAGCACTTTTGAGTAATGTTAGAGAATGTCCTTCAGTTTGGGCTTGTCTTCTGTCCCATTTGTTTCAATTCAGATTTTGCATCCTTGGCAGGAGTATCAAGGAAGTGTTGCTGTTTTCTTTTGATTGCATCCCGTCAGGTGTCACATGATTTCAGTTTGTTTCATTACTGATGATTAATTTCGATCACTTGATTAAGGGAATATCTGCCAGACTTCTTCACTATCACATTATCCTTTTCCTCCCACTTTGTAATTAATACATAATTAATTTGTGGTGAGATACTTTGAGATACTGCAATATCCTGTTTCTTATCAGCTTTCAGTTTATTCATTTATTAATATCAGTTTGGATTTATGGATTTCTCATTTATTTTATTGGCTGTAATCTCATGTTCATTATTCTTTTTGATGCTCAGATTTTTCTAGATTTGACAGTCGGAGTCTCTTTAGCTGGTTTCTATGTTCCTTTGATTTAGCCCCATTATTCTTGAGCATTTTCTTATTTTCTGGGGCAAGAAGATAGTCCAGGTTCATCTTGTATTTGGAATCAGCCATTTCTTGAAGGAATCCTGGTTACTTTTAGTAGAGAATGGTATTTAGAAACCACAATCCATTTGTTCATTCTAATGAGGTATAGCTATTCTCAGATCCTCTTAGTAGACAGAGCTAGGGAAAATTGTATGTGTGTATATGTGTGTGTTTGTGTGTGAGAGAGGGAGGGAGGGAAGGAAGAGGGGTAGATGGAAGGAGTGGGGAGTGAGGTATAAAAAACTGTGAGTTTACCCAGATAATCCCAATTCAGCACCATAGGAGTAATTCTTGTTTTCTCTTTCCATATTTGTAACTCTTCCACAGTGAGAAATTTAGTACCCATAATCCTCAGAATATATTACTTTTTTTGATATTTCCTTTTATGTAACCAATTTCTTATACCTTTGCCCCACAAGAATGCCCTCCTGTGCCAGGCTGTTGGGTCTTGCTCTGCTGTCCTCCATGTTCAGGGAAGGAAGAGAGGGCAGCAATAGATATAATTTGTTTTTGAAATAATCAGTGTCATTGAGAGTTAAATTTGAATATTAAGGTGAGTCATCAGCCTGGATAATAATATGTTAGCTCAAAAACAGTATAAAACATGAGTGTTAGTTATAACGTAATAAAGTGAGTTTTCTTAAGTGGATTATAAATTATATTTAAAGTAAATGTTAGCAAAAGAGTGTTAAACAATTTTAAATATTAGCAAAAATATGTAGCTTCTCATGGTAATGTGGACCACACTACTTGACTTTATAGATGTTAGTGATTATCTCCACTAGTTGGATGTGAGTGGATATGTGAATAATCTGAAAATCACCTTTAGCATTCCATTTTTCTAAATTTTATATTCTATATTCTTGAATTATTTCACATTAATAGAATAATTTTTTAGATTTTCCATAGAAATGATTTTATAGAATCTCAGTTTAGTAAAATGCTTTGACTTTTATAGTATATAGATATAATAAATGGTCATTTAAAGAAACTGCTGTAGTATACTCTATTCATTATGTTTTTAGTGTCCATTGTATTATGGGCTGTGATAAATTTATTTTTGAGTTTAGTTCAAGTAAAAAGTTTGTTTTTCCCAATGAGCTAATATATAACTCACCTTTTAACCTTTTTATTTTTCTTCTTCCACTCCTTCCCCTCTTGTTTTATTTTAACAAGGGTAAAAACTTATGTTCACTAGTATTATTAGCATCCCTAAATCTAGGGAAGCCTATTTCTTTTCTTTATTGGTTTACTTTTGTTTTTTTATTTTTATGTTGTACTCCTGTTATATTGTTTTTGTTTTTATTTTTTCAACCAACATCAAATTAAAATACTCTTTGGAAGTAGATAAGGGATAAATAATAAATAGATGGAGCTCATGCTTTTTGTGCTGTCTAGAGCCTCATGCGCTCCGCCAGCCTAATAAACTCTCCTTCCTCTAAAAAATAAAAATAAAAAAAATAATAAATAGAATATAGCGAATTAATCCGAAAGAGTAGTCATACTTAGATTTGGAATAGAGTTTTATTCTTTGTTATATTCGAGACTCTTTTTATATTCTTTTACTTCAAACAAAATAAACTAAATTTGAAATATTTCCTAGTAGAAACTGGGAAACTTCCTGGCTTCTATTCATTCTCTATTAGGAGAGACCTCTTCTTAAGGTAAGAGTAAATCTGACTATTGTCATTTAGATTCAGTTCATATCTAAGCATCATAGCTTCTTTTAGCAACTAGTTTGCTATTGTTTGTTCTTGGAGCTAAATTGTGAATTTCTTGCTGAAAAGACTCTTTGTTCTTGCTATCACCTGACATATTCTTGAATTGTATTATTATTATTACTTTATTTTTTATGTTTTAAAATAAATCTTGGATTTTACTTTTATCTATTTAAGCCATTGATTTTCAAACCAGTTAAAAGCAGTGGAATACATTTAAGGACAATCTTACATGAAATTTAAGACATAATTTAGAAAATAGGTGGTTCTAACTGTGTGCCAAGGCCTTTTCATACATTACATACTCCTGAAAGATAGCGGATAAGTCTTTAGCATGTCTGGTGCTTATCACTTTATTTCTGTTTAATCTAGGCGACAAAAGGCTAGAGAGAGGCAGCAGAAATTGCTTGCAGAGTTTGCTTCACGACAGAAAAGCTTCATGGAAACTGCAATGGATGTTGGTAAGTTAAAATTTATTAGTTTAGAATTCTCATAATTTCAGTTATTACCTTAAGGATTATCTAGTCTAGACAGATGATTTCTGGTCTTTATTTAAACAATAGAATGAGGGAAGATCAGACCTTTATTACAGGCAGTGCATTCTGTTATTGAGTAGCTGCAGGTGTTAGAAAGTTCTTCCTGATGGTAGCGATACAGTATCCTCCCTCTGTTCTCTTCTGTTAAACTGTCCTTTAGATTTGTGAGGTTCACCAATATGCATTTACTTATTCTGTTTTTTTTTTTCCTGTGAAATTATCCTGAGATCTTTAAGAATAGTTTTCAAATACTTTTAGTGCTTCCTCCTGTCACCCCTTCAGTATTTTTTAAAATCAAGTTCACTTTTCACTTCATTATGATTAGTATTAGTATTTGTATGAGACGCATTGCCATTTTTCTGTATGATGGTAGATTACTATTTCTAATCTTTTACAAATATTGTAGAAATAGATTAAATCTCAATTAATC
The DNA here is from genome assembly GCA_028627145.1 of Eidolon dupreanum. Taxonomy (NCBI): domain Eukaryota; kingdom Metazoa; phylum Chordata; class Mammalia; order Chiroptera; family Pteropodidae; genus Eidolon; species Eidolon dupreanum. The sequence goes on from CM053503.1 coordinate 122,353,867, forward strand.
TCAGTCTTTAGTTAACCAGCATACTCCCTTCCTTGACTAATTCTTGCATTCCAGTGATTTTTGTAGACAAATATGCTGAAAGAAAATAAACTTAAGCCATACTTAAGTGTTTAGTTGAAATATATACACATATGTGAATTCAAACATGCATATACCTTCTTTTGCACTTTTATGCATTTAAGCACACATAATCAATGTCTGGAAGAGATATGGAGAGAGTGCCAGTCCAGATTTAGCATAGTGTCTTCTAACTATCAGTGGTGGAGTTTATGTTCAGGATATAACTTTGATATAAAGAATTCTTAAATTGTGTTTATTGGATTCATTTAGTATCAGTTGACTTTATACAAAAGATGAAGATTTAGTTCATTGACACTACTTTTCCTTTTTTCCACTTCTTTTACTACTTTCTGCCCCGAGGGAAGTGCCAAGCAACCTGAGCAAGTTCAGTCAAGGTTCAGTCAAGGTTGAGAGGGGTATTTGGGTGCTGAGTAATTAGTTCTGTATATAGTCCTTCAGTTAATTATTCTGTTGTCAGAATCGTTTCATACTTATGACTTCTATCTTTTGCATCACTGGCTGATTCTGAGCCCAGAGTTGACATTCTAATGGACAGATCAATTTTTCCTTTTCTTTAACTTTCTCATAATATACAAGTGGTTGCAGCTTTTGTGGCTTTCTTTTCATGTGTCATCTGTCATCATATCTCCATCTTCTCCAATCGTTTAGAAATTTAATTGACATCTTTTATATGTTGGTGAAATTTTCTTTCGCAACTTCATCCTTTTTCTATATTCTTATAGGAATATTTTTTCATTATTCTTTTACTTTTACTTCAGCGATTTTTAAAAAAGAAATGCGACAAAAGCCTGTGTTTAGTCTGTAATCTTGAATTATGTTCTTACCAATATTTATTATTGTAAAGTATAAAGTTAAAATTTCTATTATAAAAGCATTAAATTTTTATTATAGAAACTTAAAAAACACATATAATCAAAATAATAAAATAATATATTTTTACTACCAGATTTCCTATCCTAGGCCGTATCCTTACAAATCTTTTTCTAAGTATATATGCATATAAATGCTTTTTTAAAAAATGAGATAATTTCGCCCATGCAATTTTTTTCTTAAGATAAAATTTCAAACATACAGAAAATCTAAAGAAATAGTATTATACATTTCCTTATACCAATATAACCTTTATCTAGTTAATTTTTTTTATTCTTGTGCTCTCATTTTCTGTCTCTCTATTAATGGCGTATGTTATAGACCATCACATCACTTTACTCAGATATTTTAGCATGCTTGTCCTAGGATTGAGAATATTCTCCTATTCAACCATAATATATTATACATAATAAAATTACTTTTTCCTACAAAATAAATAGCTTTATAATGCTAACCTTGATATTATGTTAAACAATCAAATTATTGAACTAAATTTTAAAAAATTAAAATTGTTTAGATATCATTTTTGTCCTTCAATATATTCCGCTAAGGGTATAGAGTCAAAGTTCTGTGTTCTGAAGTCACTTGAGAGCAATCCTGTTTTGGGGAGGTAAGATAACCAGTTTGATGTACCTCTTGGTTTATTTGTTTGCAACTTTAAGAACTTTAAAAAAATGCTTAGTTAATAATAATACTTTTAGAAATTGTTTCTACATATTGTTTCCCAATCTCAAGTGAGATAAAATGAAAACAGTTTTCTGAGGAATTGGTTAAGCAGAGAACAAGTTGAGTTGGTTAGCTAGTGTTGTCTTGAATAGGAGAATGACCACCTCATTTCCTGAGGAGACTGGAGGGAAGGAAGAAAGAGTGGATGGAGACAGAGGTAAGTTCCATTGGGCATAAGGGAAATCGAAGTTCAGGTGATCACTTGGTTGCCTTAGTTTTGAGAGTTAAGTGAAAAGAATGCCACCAGAGGTTTGGAATAGTTGCTGAGGAGAGTGGGAGATGTTGCTCATCAAGGCTAAGTATAAACATTGATAAACCATCCTTAAGGATCAGTTATATTCAAGATTATAAATTTGAATGTCATTAGTCTGCAAAGTTATTGACTACCTCTTCTAAATGTTACTACCTTTTGGAAGGTATGACCTTTTTTGGCAGTAGCCAGGGCACAGGAAGAACAATTGAGGGATCAGGCAGACATGATTGCTAGCAAAGGCAAGCAATTCACAGAAGCCATCAGGATAATGAGCTCCACTCTCTCCTAGTCCTGGTTTTTGCATGCTGCACTGGTGACAGGAGAAGTAATATAGATTCATGAGCACTTGGTTTATTTATGTTGTTCATGGACATGCCAGTGGCATCCTGGACCATTCAGATTTGTATACTTCTTTTATTTATAACTCAGTCCCTTCCCAAAGAGATCTGTTTGACCCCAGAAATCCATTTGAAACTCCATTTTCATCCATTGCCCAAGATAAAAATTTCAGTCACATGTCTTTCTACCTCTGACAACTTTTTGCTTCATTTGCATGTGACATTATGTATTATAATATTATTAACACATGAAACGGGGCCCACACATGAAATATACTACCTGGCAGTAGTAAAGATACAATTTAATCTTAGTCTAATCTCCGCTTCATTTGTCAGATTCCTTTTGTCTTCTTGCCTTATTTCCTGTCTGTGTTGTAGCAATGTAAATATTCTGTACTTGTTTCTTATTTTTCCTTTATCTTTATCTTATTTATCTTTATGACGGATGCTCTCCTAAAATTTTAAGTCTGGTAATAGAATATTCAGAATATTTCAAATTTATAACACACAGTACTTTACAAATTTTCTAATCACATACAGTCCATTATTAGATGAAAATTTAAGGACAAAAGCTTTTCTCTCTGAATGCAACAGATTTCTGCTCTGTGATTAGTACTTATCTGTTGTTTAATGCCTTTCTGTAGTTATCAGGTTTCCTATGTGAAGAGACTCACCTCTGCATTTCTTTCCATAATTTTCTCCTGATCACTAATCCCCATTATTTATTTTTACTAACCATTTAGGTATAGGAGTCAAGATGTTAAATTATAACCTTGATCCATTAAAGTTTATCAGATAGATAGGGCTGAAATGCAGCAGAATGGAGTTTCAAGCACTAGTTAAGATGCTTAATATAGAGTAAGAATTTATTTTGGAAATTATTTGGTGAACTTAAACATAGTACATTTTAATCAGAGAAATATACAGTACAGAAAAACAGAAAGAAGGAACAAACTTTATCTCTAATCTCACCATCCGAAAAACATGTATTTACTGATGGTACTGTATAGTAACAATTTTGTATCGTACCTTTTTACTCAATATTTTAACATAAAAATATCCTTATATTATTATTATTAAAACTCCTGGTAACTATAATTTTTAGTGAGGCTGTACTTCATTAGAGAGGTAGCATGATATAGTGGTTATGAGCATGGACTCTAAAGCCTGACTGCCTAAGGTTTGTATTTCAACTACTCCATTGCCTGGAGTAATTAACCTCTCGTCACATTGGTTTCCACATAGTTAAAAAGGGGTTATTATAAAGCAGGTCCTCAGATAACATCATTTCGTTCAACAGTATTTCATTATAACGTTGATGAGATTCCACAGGAACCTAACTCTTGTTTATATAAATTAACCTGTGGTAAAATTGGTTTCATTCTATATTCTTCCACTTAAAGTCACAGAATCTATCGACAGTTTTGAGTGAGGACTTACTATACTACCTACCTCATAGAGTTCTTACGAAGATTGTATTAGTACATTTAAAATACTTAGAACAGAATGCTTGGCACATAATAAGTTTATAAGCGTTGGCTGTTAATATTATTATTTTCTATAATTTTCTTAATTAGCCCCATATAATTGTACTTTAGCTTTTTCTAACTTTAATTATTATAAATATTGAATAAGCAAAATTTTTTTGTGTGTGTGCATTTTGGATCTTGGGGGATGATGATGATGAGATATATATTTTTGTGTGTTAACTGTGTATCCAACAATATGCTAAACACATTCTGTTGGTAGCCTGAGGATAGAAAGGAATAGATATGAGAATGGTTGTAAAGTAAGAATTAACAGACTTGATGATTGATTGATGGATTGAATGATTCAGGCATAAGGCATAAAGATAACAACTGGCACAGATCAGAATTTTGATTTTTATTGTTGTTAGTTGTGGAGGGAGCTGTTTATTTTATTTAGTAATACAGTTTAATTTGAGGTGTATACTTTTATTTTTTAACTATGTATGTATGCTATCATTTATGTAAGAATGGAGGTTGGTGATATAAATATATTTATATACATGTAAAATATTGAGGTATAAAAATACTTGTGTCCCCTTCTTAGGTAAATGATAACATACTATGTACACTTTTACTACCTTGCTTTTTTCATTTAACGTTATGACCTGGAGATTCCACCATGTGGTGTATAGATATAGTCTTTATTCCTTTTTCTAGCTATATAGTATTCCCTTTTATAGATTTTTCCATAGTTTATTCAAATGGTTTTCTATTATTGACTGTTTATTTGTTTCAGTCTTTTGCTATACAAATAGTATAATAAGGAATATCCTTTTCCATGTGGATTTTTGTATTTTGATAATATATCTGTAAGAGATTTTTAGAGGTGGGACTGGTGGGTCAAAGAGTAAATACATATGTAATTTTGCTAGATATTGCCAGATTACTTTCATAGGGGCTGTACTGTTTTGTATTCCCATTAACAGTGTGTAAAAGTATCAGTTGCCCTATATCCTTTTCATTAGAATATATTCTCAAACTTGTGCATTTTTACTAATCTAATAGATGAAAGAAGTGGTTTTGTGATCTAGTTTTAATTAATGATTTCTTTTATTATAAAAAAGGACATTGGTTATGTCTTTAACTGCACAGCTGTGGACTTTGTTCCCTTTGAGGGAACATGAAAGAAGGTCATATGTTTTATTTTCATGGTTTTAGCACTGTGTCATTGTAGAAGATTATCAAGCCTTTTAAAAACTCTAGAAAAGGTGACTTAGCAGCCTCTTTGATATTGCATTTTGGTATTAAGATTTCCTTGAAGTTTTCAAGTTAATTGTACCAAGACATAAAAAAAGGAAAGCTATCTTTGTATGTGAGGTAGAGTTAATGAAATTCTAGTTCTTTGGCACTTACTGTGAGACTGAATTATCTCACATCACTTTAAGTCAGGTATTTCTCTATTCCTCTTTGAACTTGAGAGCAATCAGAAACACCCTCTCTTTTCTGTACTAAAATTTACTTCCGGAAAAACAATAATCACATATCAAATCTTCTTGGACTTTGGTATTTTCTTTTGAAATTTTCTTTTCATTTTGACCCATTAATCTTATTTTCATAGACAATGAGCTTTCTGGTTCTGATTCTATTCTCTAATTTCCTTATTGGCTTCTTTTTGTTTGTTTTTATTAATGCTGGGCATTATCCAAAGTTCTATTTTAAGTTTCTGCCCGTTTCCGCTCAGTTACTCTTAATAACAGATATACGTTTGTCTGCATGAATTCTTATTTAAACATCTAAACGTGACATCTTTTCTCTTTTTGTCATGTAGTTTTACATATTTATTAAGATATGTCTTCATCTTTTAAACAAATCATTAATTATTCCTGCTTCCCTGATCTTCCTAATCCTCTCTGCCCATTTCTTTGCCACTATGGACAATATCACTGATCTTCATGAATTTAAAAGTCTTGATCTGAGAATTGTTATTGACTCACTATTTTATTTCCTGCTGTTAATGACATATCACCAGGGGGTTATAGTTATTTTTTATGGTAGTTGTACTTTATTAATATAATGATCATATCTATATGATTTCCCTGCATAAACAAATATATTGGTAATTATTGCTAAGCGATAATTACTAGAATTGAAAATAAAGGAGAAATAGTTTGTTTCTCTTTTATCCTAGTAGTAAATATCACCATTTCTTTCCAAGAGCTATGATGTTGTTATAAATTTCCCTTCTGAGGTACCGCAAAGAAAATTTAAACAAATAATTTCCACTTTATTTTCTTAAATTATAATATTTTAAAGGCTTTTTTTGATGCAAATATCTTTGCCTTTGTGTTTTTCTTTCCAATTTTATATGTGAATTATATAACATCAGAAGTGTTTTTAACCATATATTTTTTAAAGTCTTTCATTATATCAACTCTGTATTTTTTGTCTTTTTCTGAGTAAATATTTTATTTCAGCAAGATATTTTTTCCATAATTTTATTTATTACTATGTAACTTTATTGGTATCGAAGCTCAAAATTATCTGAACTTTTTTTTTTCATTTTCATTGAAGAGAAAATTTTCTCCTCAGATTCTCCTGAGAACGATATTCCTATGGAGATCACCACAGCAGAACCACAGGTTTCTGAAGCAGTATATGATTGTGTTATTTGTGGACAGAGTGGCCCCTCCTCTGAAGACCGACCTACAGGATTGGTTGTACTGTTGCAAGCATCTTCAGGTAAAATCAAAGTAACTTTTCAGTTGGAACATTTTAGAGACAAAATATATACAACAGATTAATAAGTATCTGTATTGAATGAAAGTTAAATCTTTGTCTAGATATAACTGTAGATCTGTATAGCAAGGACCAATTTATATCAAAGATTCTTAATCTGATTTTATCTCACTTTCTTGGACTTGAGTGTTGGAAGAAGCCCCTAATAGAGAGATCTCTCTGTATGTTACATAACCTTTTCCCTTAAAATGTGGTATCACCAGTGTTAGGTGGTCAGTTAATGAGTACAGTATTCTTGGCCATTTAATTGTTCTAAAATCTGAAAGTATTTTAAGCCCAGAAATATTGTCAGCTTAAATATTTTAACTATATAAGGCATTTTTGGTAGCTTTGCTCTTATATCTTGAGCTACTAGAAGCAATCATTCTTGAAGCAGCCTGTTGATTGATATGTTTACCAATCTGTAGTTAATTTTTTTTTTTTAATTTGAACAATTTTTTTGAATGCTCTCCATCCTTTCCTGTACCGAAGTATTTTGAAGTAGGGTTAGGGTTAGAAGATATAACAGTTATAAACATATATGCACCAGACAGCAGAGACCCAAAATATATGAAGCAAAAATCGACAGAATTGAAGAGAGAAATAGTTTTACAATCATAGTTAGAGACCTCAATGCCCCAGTTTCAATAATGGATAGAACAGCTAGACAGAAGACAGACAGACAGACATATATACATACATACATACATACATACATACATACATAAATACTTGAGCAACACTATAAAACAATTAAACTTAAAAAACTTATATAGAACACTCTATCCAACAACAAAAGAGGATTATACATCATGGCTAATTATATTGTAGTTGCTCTTCAAAACTGGAGGCCCACAACGATATAGCTGATATTCCCTTCCCTAAGAGTGGCTCTTCCCATGCTTCTTGAGTTTTATGGTAATATATGGCACTGTATGTTTATATCTTCACTCCCTTTTTTTGTGCTTTGATGTTTTACAGTAATAAAAATCTTAGTATTTGTTTTATCCCCTTTTGCCATATACCTCTTTTCCCAACTTTTCATTTTGAAAAGTTCTATTCTGCAGAAAAGTTGAATACCCTTTACCTAGACTTACCAATAGTTAACATATTGTCATATTTTTCTTTATCTCTAATCTACACACACATTCTTCCTCCCTTCCTCCCTCCTTTTCTCTCTTTCCAGAAGAAAATGGCAGACATCATGACATTTTATCCCTAAATACTTCAGACTGTATCTTCTAAGAACAGGGATATTCTTTTATATAACCATAGTATCATTATCATACCCCAAGAAATTTAATATCAAGAACATCTAATATTTTATATTCCAAATTCTCTCAATTGTTCCAATATTTTTATAGTATTTTTTTTCCTGATCCAAGAGCCAAGCAAAGACCATGCATTGTATTTAGTTGTCATTTCTTATAAGTCTTCTTGAATCTGGAACAGTTTCTTCAGCCCCTTTAAAAAGTTTTAAAGAGTCCAGTTCTGTAGAATAATGGCATCACTTGTCCTATTATTGGTGATGCCAGCGAAGTTTGATGACTTGGTTAAGGTGGTAGGTAATCTATAGGATAATACATTGAGACTCTGACAATTTACCCTTTTCCTTAATGTTCCTTGCCTGAATCATTGATTGTTTTGTCTGTTACCATTACTTATTCTTTTCAATACTCAATTTTCTCAAATTTGGCTGGTCAGAACTCCTTTAGGTCCTCAGTGTTTGAATTACCCTTTGCTTTTTATTGCCCACAATTCCAGGCTAACTTTGCACTTTTCTAAGGTTATTCTTCAAGGACCTCTGTGTTTCCATGTTGTAAGAAGTAGTATATTTAGAAATGAAGTTTATTGATACTGGAGAGTCATAACTTGTAGACTTATACAGTGGACAGAATTTGGAAAACAGCCTCCATCATTCAGTCCATCCATCCATCCATTGATCTTTTGATCTCATCACTCCTTGAAAGCCTCCCACCCTCAGGTCATACCTACCTGCAGAGTGTGCTGGAAGGTGGGCAGGAGATCCAGCAGAGTGGGCCACATGGACCAGTCTGGGTCACTGAAATAGCAGCTTCTCAGACTGATCCCCCTGATTGGGATCTCCTGCAAGAGAATCCGGACCAAGCACTTGTACTTCATGATGTACTCAAAGAAGAAGTTGGTGGTGTGCCTGGCCAGCTTTGCCCAAGACATGCCCCAGATGACCTGCCCGTGGGGGTCATGAACGTGGCATTTTATATTTATGGTCCGGAGGGTACTGGAATTGTTCTCACACAAGTCCTTGAGCAGCTCATCAGAGATGCAGTTGTACCTGAGGGTCAGGGGCACCAGGTTACAGAAAATGGCCATGGTCTTATTGAACTCGGAGCTGCTGTAGATGGCAAGGTGGTGGCTGAATAAGTCCTCGATGTTGAGCTCTGATGCCAAACTCTCATTCCTTAAGTAGTTCAGAGAGTTGAGAACATGATAGCCTTGCTCCATAGTCATCCTGGCCCCTTTCAGGTTGAGATAATCCTGGTGTTTGCTCATTTTCCTTAAGAAGAAGGTCAAGCTTTTGATGAATGAGCTCTTGATGCTGTCTGTGCCTCCACACCGATTCATCGATCTGTTGATCCATCCATCCAGAGTTCATATTCACATTTGAAGCTTTGTTTACTCTGTAGAAGACAACTAGAATACTACTTTTTTTTTCAGTCTTTGAAAATATTCTAATAGTGAAAAAATTTGTGTAGTTAGTGGTACATAACTCAGCTTTTCTTGGTGAAAATCAGATCTATGTATTGGTTATTTAATGAGCTCTTATATCTGTTGTTTATAAATATAGAGGTTTTTTATTTTACATTTCTCAAAGGAAATTTATTTTTCATTTAGAGTTGACATTCAGTATTATATTAGTTTCAGTTGTACAGCATAGTGGTTAGACATTTATATAATTCACAAAGTGATCCCTCTGCTAATTAGTAACTGTCTGGAACTATACATAGTTATTACAATATTATTGACTGTATTCTCTATGCTGTACATTACATCCCTGTAACTACCAATTTGTACTTCTTAATCCCTTCACCTTTTTAGCCAGTCCTCCAAACACTCTCCCATCTGACAGTCATCAATTCTCTTTATCTCTGAGTCTATTTTTGTTTTGCTTGTTGGTTTATTTTGTTCTCTAGATTCCACATAAAAGTGAGATCACTTGGTATCTGTCTTTGTCTGACCTATTTCACTTAGCAAAATACCCTCTAGATTCATCCATGTTGTCACAAATGGTAAGATTTCATTCATTCATTCATTCATTTTTTTTTATATGGCTGAGTAATATTTCATTGTATGTATGTACCACAGCTTCTTTATCTAGTCATCTGTCGATGGGCACTTAGGTTGCTTCCATTGTTTGCTTGTTGTAAATAGTGCTGCAGCGAAGAACATAGGGGTGCATCTATATTTCGAATTTGTGTTTTGGATTTCTTAGATAAATACCCAGAAGTGGAATTGGTGGGTCATAAGGTAGTCCTATTTTTAATTTTTTGAGGAACTTCTAAACTGTTTTCTATAGTGGCTATACCAGTTTGCAATCCCACCAACAGTGCAAGATAGCTCCCTTAGCTCCCTTTGCTCCACATCCTCACCAACACTTGTTTTTTGATTTATTGATGATAGCCATTCTGACAGGTGTGAAATATTATCTCATTGTTTGCATTTCTCTGATGATTAGTAACGTTGAGCATCTTTTCATATGCCTATTGGCCATGTCAATATAGTTTTGGGGCAGTGCCGTGACAACATTGAGCCAAAAAAGTTGCCTATCACTGAAGAGGAGCAGATTTACCCTTGGGATACATGTGCAGCAGTTCACGATGTGAGGCTTTCATTATTACAGCGTTATTTTAAGGATGTAAGTACCCTTTTTATCAAATAGTATTTTTTGTCTGCAAAGTTGATAGTTATTTCTTTTCAGAGTCTTATTTGATATTTTTTTCTTCTACCAAATGTCATTCTCATTTGCAATGTGAAAGTTTTTTAGAAAAAATATTCATATGTGGGTAGTAAAGAAATGGAAATCTGTTAATAAGTAACAATTTCAGATTATAAATGTTATACCTTTATTTTAAATGTTTATTGTGATGTATACAACTTCAATTCAATGGATATAAATATTATCTCTGAAAACTTTTAGATATTGCATGAATATTTTATGAAGATTTTTGCCTCCTTTTAAAGATACACAATAAAATCTCATTATGATGCGTTTTAAATGTAAAGTAGGAGCAGGCTTAATTTGTGGCTTCTATGGTTTCTTGTGAACTTAATAGATTTTTTCCAGCTTTTTGTACCTAGGGGCTCTAGCACTCAGGTGTCAAAAGTCTTAAAAGATCAGTTTTATTTCTTTAGTAGCAGCATCATTGTTAATTTCTTTATAAAATTTTTGTACCATTTTTAATGTTTCCTGAATGGCTTATTAGAACAGGTTTCCTTTCACTGGTTGTTTTTTGGATGTTGTATCTTGAGTTAAGTAAATGTATGATAATAATTAAATTACTTAAAATTTAAAGTGAAGCATTATTTTAACTATATGAGATGATTATTTTGATAGATTTCCAAATATAATTTTTTCTTGTGCATAATGCACTGGATTAAATGGAAGAAACTTCCAACAAAATGGAAGACAGAATACTTAATTAGAATAAACAATAACTGACCTAGTGATGATAAGAATCAGAGTAGAGTGTGGTTCAATAGTCTGGACTGAGGAGAAAGTTTCTGGTGGATTCTGAAGGACATGATGGCTCTAATTAGGGAGGTGTCATGTATCATAGATAGAATCCCAGGTTAGAAAACGAGTTTGGTCCCGATACTGCCATTTCTTAATAATGTGAGCTTGGCCAAATAAACATTCTAAGACTCAATTTCCTCATCTGTAAAATAGGGCTTATAATGATATTTCGTGTAGTAATTTTTAACCCACCAGGTTGGAAATTTCTCTAGATCACTTTATATTTAATAAAGTTTGGTATAAATATAAAGTGATGTTTTTAATATTCAAGCTAGCCCACTTAGGAGGGCTCAGGTGTTAGGCTTTATAAGGTAGTTTAGGTTAGGTAATGAGCATACTTCCATATATTTTTAAAGGCTTTAAAATGAAATTATCATTATTTGGAAAAAGAAGCATCTGTGTTGTATATGCATGTATATACACATACAGACTTGTACTTTTTATTATTTCTTTGAATTTTTTGCAGTGTGTATATATTACTTTATTCATTAGACTTTGATAACTATCTTCATTTTGAAGAAAATGTTGAAATTATGTTCTGCTTTTGCAGACATTTACTACCACTTTTCTTTAGATTTTGTTTTCTTGCCATAATCTTGGTTTTAATTTTATCAGTTTGAATCACTTTAGAGTAGATGAGTAACGATTAATCCTAAATCCAAACAGAAAAGAAAAATGACTTGATTCAATCAGAATATAATCCAGACCCAAAAGAGCAAAATAATTTTGAGGGAAGGGTAGATCTAATAAAGGAGAGAAAAAGCAGAATATTTATTACCTGCAGCCAGAATAGTTATTTACTTCTAAAAAAAAAAAAATCTTGTTTTTTATAAAAAGGCTCTGAACTAAAATCTAAACTGGACTAAATATCTGTTGTGTTTCTGATTGTGATATTAATACTTTTGTGTACTTTCATAATGGTTATTTTATGCATATATGGTGTGCACCCTGGACTGTGCCTCTGGAGGTCTAGGGCCATTGCTTATATTGGTTTCATAGTCCCCTGAGGGACTGGCACATGCTGTGTGTGTTATAGACGCTTACTGATTTCTGAGTTACTCTAGCAAAGTATACCAGTTTGGTAGCTAGACAGACTGTATAGAGAAGAATTACTATCAGTGGGCACTGATACTGATTATAAAATTAATGCATGCATATTAGAGAGTTGATATGTATAATTTTAGTAATTTAAGACAGTACATTTGCTGTTGAAACTGGAAGCACGATATATGAGAAATAAGACACAGTGGGGGAGGAGCCTGAGCTTTAGAGTCTGATCGACTTGGGTTTGAACTTGGGCTCTACGACTTATAACTGAGTGATCTTGGTAAATTTTTCTTTCCTTTTTTTTCTGAAAAAGGATAACAGCACTTACTATGTGAGGTTTTAATAAATATTGAGGTTGTGAAGATTCAATGTTAAGCATTTAGCACAGTGGTGGGAACACCACTGAAGTCTTAAGTTTTCCTAAATTATTAGTCTTACATTAGTAAATAATTTCCTGCTTTTTTTCACTCTAGCTGATTCGAATAAGACATCTAACAGTTATATTAACAAGTGACTTACTAGTTTCGGTTTTAAAAGCTAACTGATTTTATTTAAAAAGAAAAATTAATTACATTTTTATAATACATTGCCAAAGAGAGCAACTTGTTTATTAGCTGACTACTAACCGTTCTAAAATTATCTAATTAATATCAAAATCTGCTTCTACATTAAGTGGCTCCAAATGATAAAACAGAGATGAGCTGGTCTTCTGTCATTTTTCTGATTTGTAGCAGTAGAAGCTGGCTCACTTGCTACAAGTATTTGATTTATGCTGCTGCACATATTTAAATCTTCTGGGAAGGCTCTTTGCACTGCAGTATTTTCAACTTTCAGATACTCATGAAGAATCGTGATTTAATATTGGAACTTTGTTTACTATTGTTTAAAGATGATTTGTTCATTTTTCATTGTAATGTATAAATTTCTTTCCAATATAAAAATAAAAAGATTACTCAGTTTTTATAGCTTTCAAATCTTTCATTGTATGCTGTCACTCATGTTACACCTTATGCCTGATGCTGATGTGGCTCAGTCATATATTAACTATAGACTCTAGACAGTAAACTCAAGTTTACACCCAAGTTTGACAGAGGCCAAATGAAAACTCAAAGAAAATTACTTTAGGGGAGGAAAATCTAAGCCTGTTTATAAGTTGAAAGGAAGCAAGTAGCAGAGAAGTTGAAAATGTAAAAGAGGAGATAGAAGCAATTAACTTTTAAAACAAATTTCAAAAGAGTATGTAGTTGGCTTATACAATCTATTTCCTTTCTTTATTACGTATTATATTAAACTCTTGTAAATAGTAGGGCACTTTTTTGGGTTATTCTTATGACCAAATTTGTACTTTGGAGGGATATGTAGAAGGTGTATATCATGGAAAGAAGAAATCAGAGTCAAGGAGACCAATTAGGAAACTTTATATAAGAACCTCTTCCACTGTAGTGAAAGGGAGAGAGCTAGCTTGTGTTTTTGAAGTGGAAAACCCCGAGGGTTTTTACAGACATCCCATCCTCCCAGAGAAGGCAGACTCTTGGATTCATTGTAAAAGGCCTGCTGTATCAATAAAGCTCTTGACTATTGGTATTAAAAAAAAAAAAAAAAAAGAACCCTCTTCTCCACAACAGATGATAGTCTAGAATATTATAGTGGTAATGAAGAGAAGAGGGCCAAATCATGAATTATTTAGTATATAGAATTTGTATCATTTGAGAACTAAAACTATGGTGTGAAGGAAAGGGTGTAATATGGAATGACTCTGAGCTTTCTTGACTTGGTGACTAAATAGATTGTGGAGTGTTTAAATCAGTAGGAAAAGGAAGATTCATGGAGAAAATGACACGTTTTTGACACATTGATTTTATGTTATCTGAGGGACGTCAAACTGGAGATTTCTGATTGGCAGCTAAATATTTGTATGTCAGTCAGGCAAGAGATCCAGGTTTGGAGGATAGTTGAATTTACAGATTAAATTGCTCAGAGAGAATAGTTTTAATGAGAAGAGAGTAGCACTAAGAATAGAATCTTGAGGTATATAAACATTGAAGAGGCAGGTGAAGAAAGAAGTCTTTAAAAAGGAGGCCTAAACCAAATGGTTAAAGAGATGGGACAAAACCCAAAAGAGTCACATTAGGGAAGTAGGCACTTTAAGAAGAAAGTTGTGAATGTCACATATCACAGAGAGATTAAGTACTGTATAAAATAAACAGCAGTATAGTTAATACTGACCTATAGAATTGTATTGAGAGCTTGTATTTTGTGGGGTGGAGTAAGGCTAATTCATAATTATTCTCTTTCATTATGAGCATAGATATTTGGAAGTGAAAACTTTATGGTGTTTCTAGTTTAATGGCATTGCCTTAGGACTATCAAGTCAGGTGTTACTTTATATCACAAAAATAAAAGATCACATTAGTATTACAATGTGAAATTATTCAAAGGCTTATGTTGATATATTTAGATATGTAGATACATTTATACTTCTTTAAAATTAATTGTATTTTGTCTTTTTTTTTTTTTTAAGAGTTCTTGTCTCTTGGCAGTATCAATTGGCTGGGAAGGAGGTGTTTATGTACAAACCTGTGGCCACACATTACATATAGATTGTCATAAATCTTACATGGAATCATTACGGGTAAGTTAATTGAATAATTTTTAAAAGTGTGTATATCTTTCCCAGTATTAAATATTTTTTACAGCAAATACATCCTAATTCATTGTGGGTGATTTTGATTATCATTTGTGCTACCCAGTCTCACAGTTCCTTCACTTCAACATTAGAGATTTTATTTTTTAACTCCACTTTAGCAACTGACTTCCATGGCTGGAATTTTAGACTTTGCTACTCTAGCTTGGAAATATTAAGCTTTGCTATTCTATCATATCATTTTCTTATATGATTATTTTTCAGATTCTCTCGTTTTCACTCTTATTAGTGCATTTAGTTTCTGGTATCAAGATCTTCAGTCCTTTAACTATTTTTGCATTTTTTCCTAGTGTATTAGCTCTTACCTAGCCTCACTTTCTTGTACCAGTCATTTAGTCTACCTTCTTCGCTCTTAGATCCAGGCAGCTAGCCCTGCTAGAAAAATCATAAAACGTAAACCAGTACCTCTACAAATTTGTGGTTTCCTATAATAGTGCCTTAGACTAGGGTCATGGGCTGTAGATATTACTTATCAATTCATTTATCTGTCTTTGATCAGTTTCCTCCCCTAGTCTCCTCAGCAGCTATTCTATACCTTTACCTCCCCTATCTTACTCTTTGCCTAAATCCCAAGAATCCCTATTCTCTCATCAGATTTCTGTCTCTTCCTTTGTTAGCCAAAAAATAGTGGTTCTCTGTTACATACTACTTTAGCTTCCTATCTTGATTTTTTTTCTATTCCCTGATAAATGACTTTGCATCCTAACCAATCCTTTTCTGTTCTTTGACATAGTATTTCTTCCATTCAGGAATAATCTTTCTGTTTCTGCTCTAGTATTTCTTTCTCTACATCACTTCAGAGGCCTTGATGTATCGTAAGTAAACTCTTTTTTTCTGTTTCTTCAGTTTTTCTGCTTGGTCTGTCCCATCTTTTCAGTTCATAAAGACACTAAAGTATCTGCTTTTTAAAATTCCTTCCCCTGACCTTGCATTCATTCCCCTGTACCTGCAGTCTTTCTTTTTCTGTCAGCCTAACTTCTTAAATACATGGTCTACTCTATTCCCAGATTCCTAACTCAGAAGCAGTGGATTTCTCTGTTTTTCTTTCCTATTCCTTACCTCTCACATTCAGTCACTTATCAAATTCTATTGATTCTGTCTCCCTAAATTTCACTTGACTATATTCTGCCCTTATTATTCCCACTTCTACTTTTTTTGTGTATGCTTTCATCTCTTATCTTGACTATTATAGTTGCTTTCTTATCAATTTCCTTATTCCAAGTTAAATTTAATCACTACATTGATCTTTCTAAAAAGTAAGTCTCATGCCATATGGCTTAAAAATCCTTTATTGACTTCTTCCTAATGGGGTAAAGTTTACTTTTCCCTGAATGGCATTCAAGGCACTACATGATCTGGGCTTGCTTGTTGCTTTAGCTTTATCTTCCATCATTTCAGCATTAATAAGCTAATTAGTAGCTCCTTAAGCACATTATGCATTTTTCATACCTCTTTATTTAGTCGTTCATTTGACAGATATTTATCCTGTAGTGTTCTAGGTACTGTGATAGATATTGGGGATAACAACAGTGAATAATACACAGTTTCTTCATAGTAAACTCTTTGAGTTTACTATGCACTATATGAGACAGAAATAAACAGTTGCAGTACTTGTGCTAAGTGTTATAAGGTATGCATAGGGTCTTATCAGAGTATCTGCCAAGTGCCAGAACATTTGATAAAGTAAGGTGCTTGAGCAATGAGAAATAAGACTGGAGAAGTAATAAGGGGTCATATTATAAAAGGCCTTGTGGTTTATGTTAAGGAATCTGGACTTTAGACAGATTCCTTACAGAGATACATTACAGCCATTATAGACTCTTAAGCAGAGATATGACATGTTCAGAAAGGTCATTGTGGCTGTGTAGATTGCAGGAGATTATCGTGGGATTGCAGGAGAGTAAGAAAGAATGTGGTGATATCATTTGGGAGGTAAGAGATGATGGTAGCTTGGACTTAGTCATAGCAGTGGAGATAGAGAAGAGGTTAGATATTTGAAAATATATATATATTAAATATGTATATATGTGATATATTTAGAAGAAGGGTTTTCTGAGAAATCACATGCAGAGCATAAAAGGGAGGAAGGAATCAAGGTGAGAGGTGATGGTGATCATTGAAAGAATTTAGGAATAAGAATCTCACATTAGGTAGATCATATTGGGAGCGATATAGTTGGGAGACTGGTTAGGAGATACTTGCAAGTGGGATAGAAGGAAGAAAGTGGGTGGAAGGACTAATCGGATTTATTAACTAGATATTTGGGGTGGGAGAAGTCAGGAAGTTAAAGGAGCTGCCGTGACTCCCATTTTTCTGAGGAAAGAGGTGTAACTTTATGTTCCTACAGTAAGGGAGCAAGGCTGGGGTAGGTGAAGAGACTTTACAAGTGAGGAGGTGGTATGGATAAATCACTTTGGAATTGGATAAGATGTTAGATATTCATAGGATGTTGGAGCAAGATTTCCAAGCAGTATTCAGGGCTCAGTTGAGATTGGTAACAGTTTGTAGAAGTTATTTCAGTTTTTTCCAATAGCACTCAGTTTGATGCAGAATTGGAGAAATCATACATTGGGTTAATTTTTTGAAGGTTTTGTTGGGTCTTTATGATGGAAAGACATGTGGAGGGGAACGAAAAGTATTGACTTGAGAGTTTTTGAAGTGGTAGATTATGGTGTATAGGCAGGATAGGAAAGGCCCAATAAACTGGGACAAAAAAGAGGTACTAAAGGAGACAGGAGTTGTCAGAATTTAAGATGTTTGAATTTAGTATTTTCAAATATGGAGATTTTGAGTCCTTATAGGACAAGGGTGTGTTCATGGTAATAAGTGCTGGAGTTGGAGTAGAGGTTAAAGCCATAGGAGCTGATGAGTTAAAGGAGTTGAAGGACTAAGATATAAGATGGGTTCTCCACATACACACTGAAGTTGCATAGGTGGATGGTAGGACTTGGAGTGATGAAGTACCAAAGTCTTCAGTGCTTGAGGGCCATGGATAACAGTAAAAAGGAAGGAAAAGACGGTATCGTTAAGTGACATGAGCCACAAAGACAGGAGAATTCAAGAGTAATGATCTCAAGCCAGCACTAGAGATGAGAAGGATACTGAAGTGTGAGGGATGTGGGAGAATGAACAGTGCCCTAATTGAGAGGACTTCTGGGCAGGCTTCAGGAGAGAACCTAGTTTCAGTCAAGGTAAGGAGGACCTGCATTCTTTAAGATTAAAGCTATAGGGAAGCTTATCACAGAATGTCCTTCAATGACCAGGATCCTTGCCCTAGCCTTCTAGTACACTAGAGCACTAAATTAAGAGCTAGGAAACCTGATTTCATCCTGACATTTTCATTAACCCCCTTTGTAACCATAAGGAAATAAATTTCTATTCTTTGTATCCTTTTTTCTCATCATTTTTTTCTTGTTAGTAATAAAGGTCATACATATAGTAATAAAGCATTCATACGTATACATTAATGTGTTAAAAACATTTTGAAATAAAGCATTAGGTTAGTGGTAGAATAAGAGAGAGATTGCTAGCAAAAAGAGTAGTATAATGGGTAGGACTACACAACAGCAATGGCCTAAAATAACATAGATGTGGGATGATGTCAGGCGCAAAAGAAGGGAACAAATGTGTCAGCCTGGATTCCTGTCTTAAGTCCTCTGATTAGTTAGCATGTGTTGCAGTCTCTCATGAGCAAGAGTTTCCTTCTAGGTGTATGCGTATCGTTTCAAAAATTCTTTTTCTTCCTCTTTCTATCAGAATGAAGGTGTTAATTCCCCTTTTATTGCACTTATATTTTGAGTACTCTAAAATTTCCCCTTATCCATTAAACCTAAATAGACCTACTGCATTAAGTTCAATGAGTTATATTCAGCAGATAGATACTTTAGGAAACACATTACATTTTTTTTTTGGCTTAATTTATGCTTAAAAGCTGTCTAGCCCACATCAAAAAACATGGGCACTCAGAATAAGCCCAGTAGATTATGAAAACAGGTGCAAGGGGTAAGAGGAAAGTGATCTACTTTAATGTGCCCTGTTTTTTAAGTGATTCTTTATTTTAAATCAACATTTCAGATTGATTGCATCATTATTTGAATATTTCATACTGAGAGAAGAGTAAGATATTTATGTAGTTTATTGGTTATGGCAACTATTGCATGATTGCCATGACATAAGAAGTTATTTGATAAGCTTCAGCAGTTAAATGAGAAATGATATGTTTTTATGACATATTAGAGATGTCTTTTTTTGTATGATTCGTTTATTTGCTATAAAATGTAGTGGTGTAAATTTTATTTTCTGTAGAAGTGTGCGTCATACATCTATATGTTTATTTCATCTTTTAGAATGACCAGGTTCTTCAGGGGTTTTCAGTGGACAAAGGAGAATTCACATGTCCTCTCTGTAGGCAGTTTGCAAACAGTGTTCTTCCTTGTTATCCTGGAAGCAGTGTGGAAAATAACCTTTGGCAGCGTCCTAATAACAAAAGCATACAAGATCTCATAAAGGAGGTGGAGGAGCTGCAGGGACGACCGGGAGCTTTCCCAGTAAGCATCAGTGTAAGGCAGAAACATCTTGGTTAACTCAGCTCTACTTTTCAGCTTTTGCTTTCATTCCGTTTCTAAATTACTCTGATCCTTTATTACTTTTAGAGGCTTTTCTCTTGTGGTTATTAAAACAGTAATGAGTATAATAGAACAAATTATTACCAAAGGCTATATTTTTCCTTAATCTAAATTGTTATAGTTTTAATATATATCTTTCAGATCATAAACTCCTATAAGGTTAGATATGGTTAGACTTTTTTTAAGAGTTGAAATATTTAAAAACAAGGTCAAATTATATATATGTATTTTGCAGTATAAAGCACAGCCTAATCATTTAAAAATATGCTCATTAGGTATATATTAGGATTAAGATGGGGCAACAGGGGTCAAATATGTGGTGACAGAAAGAAATCTAACTATGGGCGGTGAACATACAATGCCCTACTGTTCAGTCATTCACCTGAAACTTACTGGATTTCGTTAATAATGTCACCATAATAAAAATTTAAAAATTTTTAAAAACTTTAAAAAACATTATGATGTATTTAGACATACACACAGTGTATGTATGTGTAATTATAGATTTACATACACACACAAGTGTATACTTAATTGAACCATTCACTTTAAGTCAGTATGTTTTACTGTGAGATTTGGTGTAAGTGCACCCATCTTTTATCCCATCCAGTAGGATTTATTTATTTGATTTAAATTCTTAAATATTTCACCTTTATTATGGATTTATGATACAATCCTTGAGAGAAGTGGCAGCTATGCCTAATTTATCTAGTAAATTTATGAAAACTATGAATATTTGACTTTTGAAACAGAAATTCATAGGTTAAAGCTACTCAGAATCATCTCTTGGCAGTTCGTTTTCTCAGTTGAAGACTAAAATTAGAGTGTGTGATTTTTTTTCTTTTTAAATCCAAGTTTTTATGTGTTTAAAATATGCTTTACATAAGGGATATTTGTCTTTGAAAAATGAACTTAAAGTCAGGATTTTTATAAATATGGGAACTATTCTAAAATATAATTTTAATGACATCTGCTTATTTGATTAGAATATAGTTTGTGTGGTTAATTAATGGTGGGGTTATAGAGGTACCAGTTACAATATAGAATTAGGATAAAAAAATCCCTAAGATAAGAGAAAATAGTTCTTAATTTGTTTGCTCCTTGTGCACTAAATAAATTTATAATAATTAGCTAAGGTATATCTGTTTTGACTTTTTAACTTTAATTTTCTAGTATGTTCAAATGATAACCATTGTAGTGTCAGACTGTTATTAGAGAAAATGAATATAAATAAACTTTATATTTTTGTTTGTATTTTTTATAGTCAGAAACCAACTTAAGTAAAGAAATGGAATCTGTAATGAAAGACATCAAAAATACTACTCAGAAGAAATATAGAGACTATAGCAAGACCCCAGGCTCACCAGATAATGATTTTCTGTTTATGTATTCTGTTGCTAGGTAGGTATATATAGTATATACTTCTATATTTTCTTATTAATATTAGTTGGTTTTATTGTTTTATTCATATTTTTTTGAAGAAAGGATATTTTTAATGTTGGTTTAAATTATGGCTAGTTTTAGAACCTCCTAGAAGGACTATAAAAGTTTAGTTTTTCTTCATTCTTTGAAGAGTTTTAATGACATATTGGGTTAAGTGTTATTAAGCATTATAGTGTATGTGGAGAAAAGTGTATTAACATTGTGAGGCAGGTATCTCTCGCAAAGCATGTATTATATATGAAGGGTCTTGTTAAGGAATCACTGTTCAAGTTCTGTCAAAAGGTGATGATATCGAGAACTAGAACATTGTAATATGGTAAACATTGTTTATTTATAAAAAAAAACCAGTAAGAACTTATTTGTTTTTTAAGCTAGTGAAAGATCTAATAACATCCTAGAAGACTATGGTGGTTTAGAAAAACACAAGGGAGACAAAACATGAGATCAGGCATGTTCTAAGCCTCTATTAGTACCTACCCAGGGGCTCAAGAAAACAGAGGTGAATAATTCTCATCTTTCAGATTAGGTAGATTAGTTTAATTGACTGAGTTAGGTGTTCAATACATAAGAAATAGTTCCAAATAGAAATTTTAGAAAAGTTAATTGAATGAAAATGGAGAACTGTAAAAGAAGTAAATAGGGGAGAAATGGGCACAATTAGAAACTTATAAACATAGTCTGCCAGAACTGATACTGTAGATGCCTGGGTATTTTTAGGAGCATACTTTGTATTTTTTCTAACTAGTATTGTAATAGGCAAGATTTAGAGAGATAATATAACTGGAAGTCATGCAGCAAGTTAGTGGCAGAATAGGACTATAACTCAGATCTCTTGAGTCGAGGTCTAGTGTTCTTGCAGTTCCTATCTTCCTTTTTCCTCTTCTGTGTTCAACTTTCATAGGTTATATATGCATGCAGTTCATCATAGCCATTCTCTTTGCCCCCATTTATGGAGCAGCAGATAACAAAAGGGTGTAAATGTAGTCTTTAGAACCCAGGAAAAATGGAACCAGAGCAAAGAAATTTGCAGCAAGCAAGTTGTAGCTCAAGATAAAGAAACATTAGGCTTTGGTCTAAGGATGAAAATACTGGGCACAGATTGATGGAAAAGGATCCTATTGAGTTGGGAAGTAACTTTCTAGTTTGCATGTTTCTAGACTGTTGTTATTTATCCATAATTCTTTGGGGAAAGTTATAACAGCTAATTTAACATTTTGTTTCTGGAGAGTTACTAATTTCATATTTGCAATAAAATACGCTTTATGCGAAAACCAAATAGAATATAATTTAATTTTCCAAGGTTTCAAGGTTTTATAAAACTTCCGTAGAATATTGTGATACTAATGTTATAGAAGATTGAGGTGAATGTACACCAACTTAGTTATGATGTGTGTGTGTGTATACACATTATATACAGTCAAATATGTTACTTAAAAATGAGGATATGTTCTTAGAAATACATTGATAGATGATTTAGTCATTTTGCAAACATTATAGAATGTGCTTACACAAACCTAGGTGGTATAGCCTACTTTTACAACTAGACTATATTGTATAGTCTATTGCTCCTAGGCTATAAGCCTGCATAGCATGTTACTGTACAAACACAAGATTAAATCAAGCACGAGGGAGAATGATGTAATCAATAAATGTGGTAAGCACAAGATGTATTGAGTTGGCTGCTGGTGTAACATGGTATACTGTTTTACAGCAAATTTTTGTTTTATAAGTAGACAGTACATTCTAAAATAATGACAAAAAGTGTAGTTTAGTAAATACACAAACCAGTAATTTAGTTGTTTATTATCATTATTAAGTGTTATTATGTACTGTCCATAAATGTATGACCCATACTTTTATACAACTGGCAGCACAGTAGGTTTGTTGACACCAGCATCACCACAAACACGTGAATGATGCATTGTGGGATGATTTTAGGACAGCTATGATATCATTAGGCAATAGGAATTTTTCAGCTCTGTTGTCTTATGGGATCACTGTTGTATATTCTGTCCATTGTTCACTGAAATGTTGTTATGCAGTTCATGACTGTATACACACACATACACACAGACACACACACACACATTTATGTTGATTCTGTATTTATGCCTTTGATTTTAGTAAGATTGACCTTATAAGAAAATTCTGGTTGAATGGGAATGATCTGTATATGGAATTTTGCTGTAGTATGAAAGATCCAGTAATTTGTTTTAAATTTAGTGGAAGTTTTAGATTCCTATTTCTTCGTTTAAATGTAGAAATAGCTTATAGAATACAGCTTGTTGTGATAATGGGAGACTTTTTGAATCAACATATATCAGTTTTTCTCTTTTATGGAGAAGTAGAGAAAGATGTCAAATGTTATTTACTAATGATCAGTATGTAGAGAATAGTAAATATGCTCTCCCTTCTTCCCATCCTTCTGCTTGCTAACGATAAACTCTAAGGTAATGATTCTGAAAGTGAAAGTATATAACCCTTAAAAACCTCATCATCCTTTGGTTAAAATTACCCAGGCCATTGCAAAGTTCTCACAGTGAGATTGCAGGCCTTCTCTAAGTTTGATTTAGTCATCCAAAAGAAAACAAACAAAACCAAATTGACTCAAGAAGCAAAATCATGAGTTGAAGGGGAAAAAAGTATGTTGTATCTTATTTGAAAAGGATGTAATTCTCTCAATGGGAAACCAGATCCTACCTTAGATCTAAAAACTAAATAAGATATAATTTAATTTTCCAAGGTTTCAAGGTTTTATAAAACTTCTGTAGAATATTGTGGTAATAATGTTATAGAAGATTGGAGAGAATGTAGGCCAACTTAGTTCTGGTGTGTGTGTGTATACACATTATATACAGTCACATGTTACTTAAAAATGAGGATATGTCCTGAGAAATGCATTGATAGATTATTTAGTTTTTGTGCAAACATTATAGAATATGCTTACACAAACCTAGATGGTATAGCTTATGCTACCTTATGCCTAGCATATAACCTTATTTCATAAATTCTTATGAATACAGATTGTATTTTTATACCTAAAAGGTAGACATTACAATATTTTTAAGTAAAATATTTAGAACTAAACTTAATTTGAATCACTTAACTTTTGAATTAAATGTTGTTATTCTTAAATATGTAGTTTAGTAGAATGTGTATGTTTATTTATTTGACATTAGTAATTTTAATGGAATGCAACCTAGTTTTCCAGAGCAGAATTTCTCCCTCCTAATTTTGTTTGTTCTTTGGGGAGCTTAAATTTTTTGATGTTTAGAAATAAAATATTTCTAGTGGATACTTAGCCTGTAAAGCTGTTTCTTTTAATAATTGTTTTAGAACTAATTTTCTTTGTAGGTCTGTGCAGATCTCTTTGTTCTTAATTTTATTTGTATGATGAAGCCTTGGAAAATTTCCTGAGGGCAGCAGAGAAGAAATTGTTGGAATGCTATCTTTTTGTTATATTAAATAAATCAAAATCATTATACAAGTTGTAATGTATTTCCAAAACGTTCTATTGCAAATATCAGTCATTCAAATGGATAATGGAAAGTTAATTTGGGGGAAGAAAGCTTTCTTCACTTTAATACCAATTTATTTTTTCATTATTGAAGCAATGAATAACACTAATTTTTAGAAATTGATTTTTCCAAGGATTTTGGACCCAAGTTACATATAGCATAGAGGTATTGGTGAGTAGCACTTGCACTGTATTTTATATGGAGAGAAACATGGAAATGGAAAGAAGATGAAACTTGAGTAACTGAGATGTAGATGGAGAGATATCTTTAAATTACAAGTGGGTAAACTACTCAGTAGAGTGAATGCACCTTGCTTTATACTTCAGTTGCTTTATAAGTTTAAACTTTATAAACTAATTATGTTCTAAATAAAAGAGATGCTTGCTAAAATATCAAATTATGAATTCTTTTTAAAACTAAAAAATTCTTTTGTAAAACAAATAATTTACTCCCCTTGCCTTTTATTGATCCACTGCTGGGTTTAAGAAAATAGAAGGAAGGGCCAGCAAAAGAAAGAGAGTAAACTTCAGGGACAAAAGAGAATTTTTTATTGTTTGCATATCAAAACAAAGAGATTATCAAGTTCTAAGTTTTTGAGCACTTTGCTAGGCACCGTCAGGGATTTAGAAGCTTATCTGAAATGGTCCCTGCTCTGCAGGAATTTACAATTTAGTTGGAGAGGCAAAACTAATATACATTAATCTATATAAAAGAATACAGTTTAAAAATATATATTATTGAGAAAGTGCTTTAGAACTTGAAAAAGGAAGATGAGCAAATTGAAGTATAAAGTATATGGAAGTTCTTCTATCCTGTCCCAAGAAAAGAGAGTTAGTTCTCCATAACTCCTGGAGGAGTTAGAGCTTGAGTTGTGTTTTTTATAGGCTATGGGATGGATGAAGGTACTTTTCTTTAGAGAAATTGAGTAACTTGCTTAACCAGTAAATGGGAGGCTCAGTCCTTGAACCCACACTATACCAGTGTGTGTCTCTGTGTGTGTGTGTGTACAGATTATACAATTTGTTTTTCATATCTATTTCTAGAGCTATAATATGAAAAACAAATTGTATAATTTGGGGGGATGGAGTGAGGGGTGTAGAGTGAAAAACGGAAAGCAGACCTCGATCACACAAAAAGAAGTTGGAGCATAGTTGGAGGAGTTTTATGTGGATATATCTAGGTGGTCACCATGAGAGCTTTAAGTAGTTTTTCTCATTTTTTTAAATGTAGAGATTTTCTTTTTTTTCCCTTTCCAAACTAATTTTTAGAAAATATAGGAAGTAGGGTCTGCTTTTCTCTGAGAACAAAAAAGCTCAGAAAACTTCTGCTCCCAGCATATCTTTATTTTTGCATTATCCATTTTGGAGGGCAGAAACCGAATATTGTGTTGTGATTTTCAACAGTGAGGGAAGATTAGACATGGGGCATGAGATGCATTTGTCTTCCTTTTTCTAGCAAGTCTCGAAGGGCCAATTTTGTTGTAAATGAAATAAGGACAAGCTGATGATTAGGGCCTCTGACATTGATTTTTAAAGTCCTAGGTATTATTATATGATACTAACCCTTTGGATAGGTAGTTTTTGTTTTCTTAATTGAGAAAGAAGGTTGTATAGGAGACCTTCCAACCATAATGTGAAATATTAACATTTAGTAGTTTTTTGAAGCATTCTTTAAAATCAAATTCTTGGTAACATATTTGTCATCTTTTAAAGTATCTTATTTGATAATTGAATAAACAGAATTGTTCTTGTATTTATATTTTAATTAATATTTTTGCAAATTATGCTGAAATAAAAGTTGACATTCTGGTTCTGACATTTGATTATTAGAATTGACCATGTTTCTCGTTAGCTCTTTTTAAAAGTACATCTAGGAAATCTTAGTTTTTATAAGAGAATATAGCCATTAATTTTTTCCTACAGATTAGGCAACAGAAGATTTGTGAAAACAAAATGTATTGATCTCATTTATATTCCCTTGATGAAGGAACACATGCTGGTCTCCGCTCGTTTTCTGTCCACTAATATGAAATCCTTGTCCCTGCTTCCTTGCTGGTAGGTTTTTAGAAGTTCAGTGAGCAATGCAAATCGCCTGAAGGGTGGAAAATTCCCTTGTCACACAGATGCCCTTATCAGCAGCAACCAGATGGAGCTCTGAGCAGGAACATTATCAATGTTAAATTGCTTCTTCTCCCCACTTCGCCCCCAGTGGAGAGGATTAAAGCATTCCTTTTGGAATGGGTGGCAACTGTACAGATTTAGGAATGTTAATATTTTTTAATACTTTGCATTTATAAGTAAATATATGAAAATGACATTTTTAAATATTCTGTGTTCAAAATACAACCAAAATCAGTTCAAAATGTTTTGTTTTAAATAAAATAGGATAATAATAGTTATTGAATTCACTTGCAGAGAGTAAGCTTGAAACTCGGCTGCCTTTTTTTTTTTAAGATAGGGGATAGCTCATTATTACTGTCAAATGCATATCTTCGATGTAAAGAGGTTTATTCAGTTTTAGTTATGGCAAATAAAGGTGTGTTTAGGTTTATTTATATCATTGAAGTAAAAATACAGTTTATCACTCAGAATATTTATTATTTTGGCAAAATTGGCCATTTTACTCTTACTATTTTGAGTAAATCTTTAAATTCTGTATCAGTTTGATTTTTGAAATGTCAATTTACTGATTATTGCTATTCTGTAAACTAGTAATTACTAAATATATAACTTCAGATCTATTTGAACAATACTGATGTTTAGCAGTGTCAGTAATTACACACCGTATTTTCATAAAACTATAATTTTAGAAGTCCATTAAAGAGACTGCTGTTAATTATATGTGTTGTTCATAGCCACTCTGATGTTAGTGGTGTTTCTTCGTGTTGATTTCTAGATATTATCTAAGCTCTAATGAATGATAACCATTTCTCTGATAGAAAAATCGATATGCCCTTGTGTATTGTATGACAGTAACCATCTACTCAGTAGCTAACAGAATACAAATTCTTTCTTCACATTCATATGCAGGTTTATGAAATGTGTTGCAGTTATTTTCCTTATGGCCTAGTTTTTAGTATTTGCCAACAGTTGGAATTTTGCAACAATTACATTGTGATATATGCAGTTTTGAAGTTATACATATGAACATATAAGTAAGGACGGATAAACTCTTCCCTTTTTTATTTCAAAATATCATAAAATATGATTATTACTGATATTGCATAAACTCTATTTTTGAAATTATACAGTTGAAGAACTTTATTATTTAGGTTGATTCAGGCATATCAATAAAACGAAAAGTGTAGCTTCAGCCTAATGACTGAGATATATTTTAATGTTTTATTTACAGAACCAATTTGGAACTTGAATTAATTCATCGAGGAGGCAATTTGTGTTCAGGTGGTGCAAGCACAGCTGGTAAAAGGTCTTGTTTAAGTAAGTGTTAGTGCTAAATTAAAAAAAAAATTCTATTTATGTCATATTTGAAAACATATACAGATAAAATAATCTTTTGGTATATTTTCAAATTCTTTTTATGCTATACATAATCAGTATTAATAGTGATTATATGCTTTAAATGGTTAATCTTGTACTTAGGGAATCATATAAATATTTAGCTCTTTCTATACTATCTTTACTCAGTAAATAAATGTCATACTAATTAATCAGATTTACATTGGATCAAAATTAAAACAATATATTATTCTCATCTATAAATTGTCCTCAAACTTGAATTGTCTGGATTTAAGAAAATCTTTTTATAAAGACTATTTGTATTGCCTACAGTTTCCTATATATACATACCTGGTATTAATTAAGGAAGACCTATCTACTGTATCTTGATGTGCACATTAAAACATTAAAATTGTGTATGTTTGCTTTTATTTATTAATATGCTTTATATTGTAAAATGGCATGATTCTTCATTACTTTTTTAAGGATATAATTGAAAGAAGTATAGTTTGGAACTTAAAGTAGATTTTTCATGAGCATGGTTTTGATGGTATCATTATTTCATCATTGTTTAGAGAATTAATGTGAATACTAGGAATAATATTATTTGATGTCATGTAGAACTAATTATTGGTCCCAAATCACCAGTGTTAAAATATTACCTAATGTGATTTGTATGAGAGATAAGCATATAATATATTCTTTTGAAAAATGAATATATTTTCTTAAGTGCTAAAAATATTAGTAATTATTAAAAATTACAATACATCTTTGTTTTTCAAAAATGCATGTATGTATTTTTTAAAAAAGATATTTGTGATTTTAGAATGATTTGAAAACAGAAGACTTATCAAAAATACCTTCCTTGAAATTTCTAACATCAAGATACAAGCTTATGTGAAATTTCAACTGAGTTACTTTTAAAGTTATAAATAGTTACATTAGATTTTGATATTTTATTTTGGGTTATCACTTGATTCCTAGAAGTTTGATGTTTTGGAAGTTATTTTTTACTGAGTGTTTAGAATTTATTGCCCTCTTGACGTGCGTACTTAAATCCTACTTCTACCCAGTGATTTAGTATTATATTTTAAAGAAGTTGTTGATACATAGGAATTTTAACTTCTAGATTTTGAATTAATAGAAACTGTAATTTTACTTACATAAATTATTTTTTGTTAATTTTAATTGACGTTTGGCATTGGCTGATAATATTCCCAAAACTATTAGATTAGAAAGTGATTAGTAAAGGAATTTCAGTTTTATGTTCAAAACTCTACTTCATTTTTTTTTCTCTTAGGTACTTAAACTTATCCAAAGGCTTGTAAATGATTCATTTATTCAGAATCCTAAAAATAGTAAAATTCTAGCAGCAGCCACTTCAGTTATCACCCTCAATTTAAATTTAAATTATTAAATTGATGGTTACTTTCAAGTTTTCATTTCTTTTTATTTCCCCTTTTAGAAA
The DNA here is from genome assembly GCA_028627145.1 of Eidolon dupreanum. NCBI lineage: Eukaryota > Metazoa > Chordata > Mammalia > Chiroptera > Pteropodidae > Eidolon > Eidolon dupreanum. The sequence goes on from CM053503.1 coordinate 122,383,413, forward strand.
ATAAGAGATTACAGTATGCCAGTATAGAAAAGTCTGTATGAAGCTCATCCTAAATATAAGTTAATATTGTTTTTGGTTTTATTTTTTTTCTTTATCAATTATGTTCTTCCCCCCCCCCCCAACTTTATTAAGGTATGATTGACAACTAAAAATTATATATATTTAGCTTGTTCAAAGTGATGTTTTTGTTTTTAGTTTTCATATGATTTATTATGGTTCATTACTTATGCATTATTTATCCTAATATTTATAAAAGTAGCTTTATAAGTCATGTATATAGAGTATAGTGTATGTTATATGAAATCTCACTATTTTGTAAGTGTGTAAGCTTACTGTATTTGTTATTTGCTCAAGTCTACTCACACCTAATTTAACTTGAACACAAGAACTTAAATTGATGGTCTTAGATAGGCTCTTAGCTCAACTATCTCATTTTTTTTATCTTCTAGTAGAAATTTAATAGTATTATTAAACAAAAACTATCTTCTCCATAGATTCCTTAAAAGTCAAATTTGTTTTTCCCCATTCATTGGTTTTCCTTACCTCTTAAATATCTCACTTAAAAGTGTCTCTTTTTTTAAATAATATTTTAGGGAAAAAGTGAGAAAATGCTCTATTAATTAAGGAAATGATAAGGGAACTTACACTTTTGGAATAATGTTTCATCACAACTTTTTGATAAAATTGAAGATTAGTCATGAAAGGTTTAATAGATTTTATTTGGAACAGCTTAAGTAATGCCTGATAGATAATTATAGGGGCGTGCACGCACACACACACACACACACACACACACACAAGGTTGGAGGAGGGGTCAGAAGTGGGGGAGAAGATTGTTACTTCTACAACAATAAAAGCAGAAATATTACTGGTCAAAGTTATACTGAGAAATCAAATAAAATTGCAGTGGAACAATGCCATTCAACACTTACATATTCAAGCAAAATTTTTAAGTGTTGAGGTACAATGACCAGTATCTAGTCAAAATAAGAGTTCATTCCTAAATATGTGTCTAGGAAATTTTCCACAGTAAAAAATGAGCAAAATTAGTTTACATAGCAGCATACTATGGCATTTTAATCATACCTTACATTTGCCAAAGCTTGCATTTGAACTCAGCTCTTTTGACCTAAATTTAATTATGTAAGATGTTTTCTTTGCTTTTAAGTGTCCCAGACAGTGCAGGATGTTTAAGAACTTTCACCTGTGGGCTTAGTCAAAGACATCCATCCTACAGCACATTGTTGACTTGGAATATTTCCAGGCTCTGCCACGCTAACCCTCCTGTTATCTTGTCTGTTTCCTTTTGCTAGCCTTTCACTGTGACTCCTATTTTTGGTTTGGGCCACTCCTTCAGTTATTTCAAGTTCTGCTTTCTTTTTCATTGAATCCAGTTGGTTCTTTATTTTTTTATCAGTCGATGGCTCCTGGTCCCAAATCTTTGCTCCTGGGGTGAGCCATCTCCATCAGCTCCCATATACAGCTCTGCTCTTGATTCTGGGATCGGAGCTCTAGACCTTACTATCTACCACCAAAAGGTCAGGCATTAAGGACCTTGTGTTCAGCAGATAAGACTGGTTCTAGAAAATTCATTATAAGATAGATTACTGAAGATAAATTTTGTAATCTTATTCAACAAATCTTTACACAGCCCTACTTGCAGGATGAAATTAACATCAACATAATTTTAAGTTGCCTGCACACACCTAAGCTGGATTGCTTTCTGTGAATCACAGAGTGGGCAGTTATTCACTGCATACATCATTTCTTGATAAGATAATAAATTGTATCAAAATTAAGTTTCATGATTTCATGATTTTATAGAGAGATTAAAAATTAAGCTTTACTCAGGAGAGTTTAAGGCAAACCCTTGCTTTGACATTTCTGTTTGGCAAGCTTGACCTTATTCTTTAATAGTGGTAAAATTCTGAAACCTATGGCTTACTAAGGTATTTTTTTCAGATTTAAAAATTATAAACTCTATAAATCAGTTGAATCACAACTTTTGTTCTTTTCTTTTTGTTTTTGTTTTTTTTTTGTTTTTTGTTTTTGTTCTTGTTCTATTCTTTTTGTTACCCTGTAACAAGAGGGAAATTTGGCCACCAAATTATTATAATGATCAAAGTGTATAAATTAATATAAAAATGTGGAAATTGCTTCCTGACTCCATTCTTTATGAGTAGGCAGATGTTTTAGGGCAAGTTATTTAACCACAGATAGTAGTACCCAACCAGAGGATTGTTTGTGAGAATTCAGTTTTACAATGTAGATTCAGATCTTCAAAGATTATAAATCTCTACATTCCTTTTTTTTACTATTTCAACACTACCATTATCAAATTGGGGGTGGAGTGGGTGGGTAAAGAGACCAGAAGCAAGGTAAAAGTTAAATTTTAGCTCAGTTTTTTTTTAAAGCACTTAACGAACCTTTGATTGACCTGTTAAGAGATGAGGTTAGAAGGATAGAATGGGATTTATTTCCAAAGGCTGATAATAGCTTATCTATTGGGAGCAAAATACATTGTTAATTTGGGGAGGTCTGGGTTAGAAGGATAAGAGTGTGACTTGAAAATTTGAGCTAAGAGGGAGTTTTAACTGTTCTTTGAAGTCTTTCTGAAGGTCATATGCTTTGTGGCCCAGGTAGCCAGGCCTTCCTGCATTTGTGATTTGCCTATTCCACAGATAATAATTTCCACTGTTAGGGTATAGGGTATCTGAGATCTCGCTTGGCTTAGGGCAGGGGAAGCTTCTTTTTTCTGCAGTGTGATTAAAAGACTCTCCCCTTCCCTCAGTTTTAAAGATGGTGCTCATATTAGATCTAGATTCATGGAGTGTGTCCTCTTTGGTAAGAAGGAAATTGGGAGTCCTAAGAACTCACTTTAATCTTTACACATAGGACTGCGTGTATTTAGAAGCAGAATTATGCCTCTCCCCACTCCATGTTGTCCCATGCTATATTGTAGAGGTAAAGGGGGACGCTGCTGGTCATTGAAACCTTAAAATTAAGAGAAAAATTCCATGAAACTATACTCATACTTTGATACTTGAGGTAACCAGAGAAAGATGGCATAGTATACCTGAGAGTGGGCACAAAGGAACTCCGGGAGGCAGGAAAGGAGCACAGGATGGGACGTAGGAAAGTAGAAAATTAGAAAAAATACTAAAGACAGCCCTTGCCTTCAGTATTTTCCCATTCATGTGTAAGGAATGAAACTTCTCCTAAGTAAGCAAAGCTCTGCTACCTTACCCCAACTTCTATATGCCTCTGTTGTCTAGAAGCAACATAGAATACAGTGCTGGAAGGAACATTGGGTTGGAGTTAGACAATCTGGATTCTAGTCCTATTTGTTATCTCTTGGACTTAAGGAAAGTCACTTAACTTTTTCTACCTTATTGTGCACATGGGGATGATGATACCTGTGTTGACTAACATAGCTATCATGGTTAATGTATGGCTTAAATGGTATTAGACGTATGAACTAAAGTATTTTAAATTTTAATATTTATGTTAAATTTTTCCTTAACCCTTTAAAATTCCTACCATGACCGCTACTTTATTCCTTGCTTAGAATGGTGAAGAGTGGAATGGGGAAAGATAAGTCAGCATTGTCACCCCATGGCATGAACCTCCTGTTTCTTGGGAACCAGAGCTACCAATCTTCCCTTCCTAGAGTTGATCCCAGGCCTCACTTGAGAGCTCCCTCCCATCCACAGCTTATTTCTTCCCATCCACAGCTAATTTCTCAAGAATGTGTAGAGGAAGCAGGGAAAACTGACTCTCTTGTGAGAGGAGTATACCCACACATATTACATTCACCCTGGGATAAATGGGTAGAACCGATTCCTCACTTTGATTATTCAGTTACAGAGAAATTGAGTACCTCTCACCCCCACCCCTTGATAATGCAGAGGATCATTTGTCTAGTTGAGATTTTTTTCATTGACAATTATTTTTAACCAGTGATAACTGTACTTATAGGACTAAACTTAAATGATCTGGAAAGGCAGACCCAGTTATGTTTACCTTAGGTAAATTTTAACAGTGCTACAATTTAAGATAGAGCAAATTTATAAAAGTCTTTGGGATAACTCTTGTCTTTCATGTGTATTTCTGTCTTAATGACCAATATGAGTTATACTAAGAAATAATCTACCAGTTAGTTTTTGATTTCTTACATATTTTGAAATATCTGATAGAAACAGAATTTCCAAGCTCAATGAACATCTGTTTCAAAAGCATTTTTAAGAGGTTTTACCTTGTAATAGCTTTGGGTTCAGTTTCCTTAAGTGGATATTCCAGAAGTCATAAAAATTGGCACAGTGGTGTTTCATGTGGGTATAGTATTCATAGTCATACATATAGTCATGCACATAAATCTGTTAATTTTACAATACAGTTGGAGTTATGTTTTTATTTTATAGGGTTTTTTTGTTTAAAATAGTCTTTAATATTGATAAAGGTAGAAGGGATTATTAAATCTTACCTTTTTGTTCCATCTGAGAGTTCTTATAATTAAATCATAGGGTTTTTTTTGTTTGTTTTGTTTTTGTTTTTGTTAAGGACAAACCAGTCATTCAGTGGTGTTTTTTTTTTTTTTTTTTTTGTAATGGTATGTCTTGTGCTTAAGCACATTATCGTACCATAGATTTGTCACAGCTGTAAAGAATTTGAATTGATAATTCAGAAAATAGAATATTTTATCCCAAGAGCGTGTCACAGTAACTAACATGGAGAAGAAGGTGGGAGGAAGTAGTTCAAGCATTGCTTTAGTCATTAGAGTAGAGAGGTCAGTCCCTTTAGGAACAGTGAAATTAGGGCTGATTGGCCTACTTCTTGGTTACTGAGCTAGTGTGTTGTTGTGACAGAAAAGAAGTATAAATTCATCATGAATTTTGTGCTTATATTGTATGCTTTTTTACAGGATTATTGATTTAATTATACAATATTCAGCATACTTAAAAAAACTCCTATCATATGTCAAGCGCTGGGCTAACCCAGGAAGTACAAAGAGGAAACACCATTGTCTGCTTTAGGGAGATCTCACCATCTAATAGGAGAGAGAACATGTAAAAAATATTTACAGAGCTATATAAGAAGTGATAAAATAGAGTTAACTCAAGATATAGAGAGTCATAAAGCAAGGGATGATTTTATCTGTCTCAGGTATGCTATTAGAGGAAACTTTACAGAAGAGCACTTGAGCTGACTCTTGAAAGGTCAGTCAAGTTTAACTTGAAAACAAGAAAGCTGAGAGAACAGTTTGCAAACTGACTGAGACAACATGACATATTGGGGAAAACTTAGAAAGGGAAGGGGAGGAAAGTAGGTTAAAGAAACCTGAAAAAGAATATGGAGGTTGGCTCACGAAGGGCTTTCTATACCTATTCCTTCAGTGGTTCACCAGCCAATTATGAGATAATGTGAATAGCTTTATTGTTTATAGGGATTGGGAGGAGGTAAAACATGAGACATAAAGCTGAGTGAGCACTTTGTGAGTAATTTAGTTGAGAAATAAAATAATGGTGATGTAGAGCAGAAGAGGATGGATCTTAGGAGGCAGAACCAATAGGATTGGTAATTGGCTATGGAGGACAAAGACTTTGGAGATGACTCCCAGGTTTTTCCTTGAATGTTTGCATGGGCAGTGATGTCATTAATTCAAATAGGGTTTATAAGAGGAAATGAACATTGGAGCTGGACTGGGCTATATACATTTGGTTTAGTTTTGGATATGTTGATTTTGTGGTACCTGTTGAACATCTGAAATGTTACAGAAATTTGTGAATAATAAACTTAGAGATGGAAGTTGATCTTAGTTGAAATAGTATCTGCAGGATAAGAGGAAAAAAGGACTAAGAAGGAATCCCTTTTCCTTTCTTATGGAGAATGCCCCTTGTTAGGATTCAGTAGAGAAAAAAGGTAACTGAGAAGGAATTGTGGGAGAACCAGGGAAGAGTGGTACTGAAAGGTTAAGAGAGGAGAGAGAAGAGATTCAAATCCAGAACTTCCTGGCTCTTAATAGACAGTGGTGCCTTTTATACATATGTTGAAATCACAGCACGCCTGTAAGTTAATTTAATGATGTTTCTCATTTACAAACCCTTTTATAAATGTATGCCTAACTTTAGAACTTTAAAATGTATCATTCTAGAAAAGGAGTTATCTATTCTTTTTGCTAATGTTCAGAATTTTAATAATATGCTTTCTTGATAATTGTTTTCAACTTTTAAAATATGCATACAGTTGGTGTTAATAACATTTTCCATTTTTAGTTTTTAACTTTTTAAAAAATTTTGTTATTTCAAGTATATAGTACATTGGTTAGACATTTTTATTGTTTATAAAATAATTCCCCTAATTGCTCTGGCTCTTCACCTAGTCATTACATTAATGCTAACTGCATTCCCTATGCCATGTTCCCCATTCCTGTGACCATCTATCAACAACTAATTTGTACATCTTTAACCCTTTACCCCATTCTCTTAGTTCCCAACCCCTTCTCTCTGGCCATCACCAGATGGTCCTCTATATTTGTAAGTCTATTTTTGATTAGTTTGTTCTTTTTGTTCCTTAGATTCCTCATGTAAATGAAATCATAGGATATTTATCTTTCTCTGACTGACTTTCACTCAGCATAATAACTTCTAGGTCTGTCCATTTTGTTGCAAATGGTAGGATTTCATTTTTTTAAATGGCTGAGTAATATTTCATTGTATATATGAACCGTAACTTCTTTATCCAGTCTTCTCTTTTGGGCATTTAGCTTGCTTCCATATCTTGGCTATTGTAAATTGTGCTACCATGAACATAGGGGTGCATAGATATTTATGAATTATTGTTTTGGTTTTCTCTGGATAAATACCCAGAATTGCAGTTGCTAGATCAAAAGGTATATCCATTTTTAATTTTTTGCGAAACCTCCAGATTGTTTTTCATAGTAGCTGTACCAATTTGCAATCCTACTAACAGTATGTGACAGTTCCCTTTTCTCCACATCCTTGCCAGTACTTGTTGTTTTTTGATTTATTGATACAGCCATTCTGACAGTTTTGAAGTGATATCTTATTGTGGTTTAAATTTGCATTTCTGTGATGATTAGTGACCTTGAACATCTTTTCATATGTCTATTGGCCATCTGTATTTCCTCTTTGGAGAAATATTTGTTCAGATCTGTTGCTCATTTTTAATTGGATTGTTTGTTTTTTTTTTTTGTGGAGTTGTATGAGTTCTTTATATATTTTGGGAAGTAACCTCTCTTATCAGATGTATCATAAGTAAATATCTTCTCCCATTCAGTCGGTTGTTTTTTTTGTTTGTTTTATCAATGGTTTCCTTTGCTGTACAAAAACTTTTTAGTTTGATGTAGTGCCATTTGTTTATTTTTTCTTTTGGTTCCCTTGCCTGAGGAGATATATCCGAAAAGAAATTACTGTTAGCAGTATCAAGAGAGTTTACTGCCTATGTTTTCTTCTAGAAGTTTTATGGTTTTGAGTCTTATATTTAAATCTTTAATCCATTTTGAGTTTATTCCTGTATACGGTGTAAGAAGGTGGTCCAGTTCCTTCCTTCCTTCCTTCCTTCCTTCCTTCCTTCCTTCCTTCCTTCCTTCCTTCCTTCCTTCCTTCCTTCCTTCTTTCCTTCCTTCCTTCCTTCCTTCTTTCCTTCCTTCCTTCCTTCCTTCCTTCCTTCCTTCCTTCCTTCCTTCCTTTTTTTTTTTTTTTTTTTTGCATGCATCTGTCCAGTTTTCCCAGCACCATTTATGAAGAAACTGTCTTTATCATATATTCTTGCCTCCGTTGTCATATATTAAGTGAGCATATAGGCGTAGATTTATTTCTAGGCTCTCTATTCTGTTCCATTGATTAGTGTATCTGTTTTTATGCCAGTGCCATGATGTTTTGATTTCTGTAGCCTTGTAGTATAGTTTGATATCAGGTAGTGTGATACCTCTGACTTTGCTCTTCTTTCTCAAGATTGCTGTGGGTTTTGGGAAAGTCTTTTATGGTTCTATATAAATTTTAGGATTATTTATTATAGCTTTTTGCATATGATTGTAGGTTTTCCTTATTCTGTATCTATTACTTTCAATAATTTATTTAGTATAAGAGACATTTTAAATGCAAAATGAATATTAGAGTACATTCTTACTGATGGGTCTCAAATTTTGAAAGCATAGTGAATTGTATAAACATAGTTCAAAGTATTGATTGTTTTTTGGCCAGTTCTCTTTATCTGCAATTCTAGCATTGCTTTTGAAAGGTAGATGTGCTTCATTAGATGTTATTATTTTTTACTTTTAGTTAAAGCCAATATCAAATACTCTTGTTATATATTGTATTAATAGTTTTAAAAGATGTGTCAGGGTTACAATCTCAATTTTATAAAAATGTGTATGTTTATGTGTGTTAAAAAAGGAATCTTGTACCTTTCTTGTAATCAAGAAAAGTATAGAAACCCCAAGGAGAACTGGAGTGGTAGAAATAACTAGGTAGTAGTAAATCTTGAATTCTATTAATAGTTTTTCCAGTAAATATTAGGGTGACATGGCAAGATATTTCCATCTTCTCAGCCTATTTCCTCATCTGTAAAATGAGAGACTATAAGAAGATGAAAAAGTTTTCTTCTAACATTTGTGTATCTTTAATTATGGTAGAGGGTAGGAAAATAGGCAACTTGTGACGTTATTTCTGTGCTGGCCATGGTTTCAATGTAAAACAAGAAGGTTATATTAAAAAAGAGTTTTTAAGTTTAGTTAACACCTATATAAAAAGAATGCAAAACTCCCCACCTTGCGACTTGAGTTAATCTTAATATTTTTTTTGCTAGAGGAATTTGTTTTTTAATACTTTTGGTTTTAAGCACTTTAAAATTTGTAAATTATGTACATCATAAAAATAATCTCTTATGTATAATTGAATTGAAGTAAAAATGACCAGTGTATCTTTCATCATGTTATTTCTCTGCTAAAAATGTTCCTTGTTCTCAGTATTATCAGTGGAAAAAGATTACTGGGAAAACTGGAAATTTCAGAAACTTATCTCAAAATTAGGCATAACAATATTAACCTAATTTTTGTGAAAATTAATTGAAATAGTCTATGTAATATTTAGTTTTGATTATCTTAATTTAGAGAATAAGTGACAACAATATGTTTGTGTCATTGACTAACTTCTTCCTCTTTTTAAGAATTAATTTCAGTCGTATGTCAAGAAGTATTATCTAACTTTCTAGAAAATGACTTTTGATTCACAAATATTTTTGAGTATTTTGGCAGAATAATTTAATTCAGTCCTTGTTATTTGTAACAAAAAAGTACATGTGATATAAAGGAAAATTATAATTTTTTCTGTGATAATTTAAAACTTTTAAATAAAAATATTTTTTATAAATATCATGAACAGAATTTGGTGACAGCTAAGACTGATAGATTATTGTTAGGGTTTAGATGGAAGAAATGAAAATAGCTGGATTAGTCCTCCTAAATAATTTTCTTATTTCAGTTAATTTTTTCTTCATGTTGACTCAAAAGATAATGAAGTCACAACTCAATCTAAAGAGGATTTAGGGGAAAGTATTAGGTAAAGAAAGAACTTCACCTAACAGTGATTTATATGGATATTATTGTCCAGTTACTCAGGGTAGAATATTGAAGATAGCAGTAAATTTTGGTTAGAAGAAGACCTCCATAGTGAGAAGTACAAATTGTCAAGGCTGAAGCATAAAGCCAAGGAAAAATAGGTCTGTGACAGTGAGGAAAATGAACCATTCCTGAATTAAGATTAAGCATAAGAAACAGTCCAGATTCCAGTAAAAATTATTTAGCTATATTTCAGAGTTTACCTTAAAAGAGAGCATGAAGTAGTTGGTACTTAAACTTGGTAAACTATAATTATAAGGATAGGAAACATTTCCTTATGAATTAGTTAGAAATTTTGTCTTAATTTTGTTCTGTAAGAATTTTATAAACTTTCTAATTACCTTTTCTTCAATTTGTTTAGATCAACTGTTCCTTGTATTAGCCTTGCACATGCGGCTTTATAGCATTGATTCTGAGTATAATCCATGGAGAAAGCTTACTCAGTTAGTAGAAGAGATGAATTCACAGTAAGTATTTTTGAAACGTTAAAGTCAATTAAAACTTTTTGAAAAATGATTAAGTATAAAAATAAGATTGACAGTCTTTACGAATATGTTAATTTTCCTTATGAAACACAAAAATAACAATAAAAATTGCGAACAGTTTATCATTATGTTTCCTGTAAAAATTGCATAAAAATCTCTACTAAGTGAGAAAATCTTTTAAAGAATCTCATTAGTTTTTATACAGATAAAACATTCAAATGGAAGTACATGATGGCTGGTTGTCCTTTTTACGTCAGAATTGATCAGTGGGTTCAGGTAGCTTAAAGTCTGATCCCTCCATTCTAAAGGCCCCGTCAGCCTTTCAACTAATGATTTTTGCAGTCCCTGACGATTTCTGCCTAAACCCGGAATTTCATTAGGTACTACAAAATAGTGATTTAAAAAAAAAAAAACAAAACCTCCCTTTGGATGTACAAGATACTGGATTTATAGCATTGATGGCACTGAGGAGCATGGAGGAAGCATAGTCTTTATAGTAAGTGGTACTGGTTAATTGGCTATTTATATGAGAAACAATTAATACTGACCCCTACCTCACATAGAACCTATTCAGATTTTGCCAGTTGTTTCAGTAATATCCTGGGAAATGCAAATGCAGTCAGTGCAAAGAAAATTCAAGATAGTTGTTATATCTCTTTAATTTCCTTTAATCTGAATGTTTCTGGCTTTTACTTTGCATTTCATGACACTGTCTTTTTTTTTTTTCTTCAAGAGCTCAGGCCCATTATTTTGTAGAATTCCTCCATTTATTTTTGTCCGATATTTCCTTGTGGTTAGATTCAGATGATAAACTTTTAGCAGAAGTACCACAGAAATAATGCTGTGTTCTTTTTAGTGCATTATATCAGGAAGCACATGCTGTTGATTTGTCTTGTTATTGATAATAATAACTCATAATTTGGCTTATGTGGTATCTGCCAGTTTTTCCACTGTAAAGTTATTATTTCATCCTTTGTAATTCATATTTTGTGGGAAGATACTTTGAGGCTATGAATATATCCTGCTACTTCTCAAAAAAATTGTGTGTGTGTGTGTGTTTTGTATTTATAGACAAAATAGCAAAGCTAGAAATATTTTGCATGTTATGACTAAGGAAAATCACTTTTGTTGCTTTTGGCTAGTAATTTTTTTTCCCTAGCTAGACTTGCATACTCAAGGACAAGGATGGTATGCAAATAAAGTATTAGAATGCCTCACTCTTTGAGTCTAAAGATATTCAGCAAACAGAAGGTTTCTTAAGTAGTATTGGTGAATTAACAGTTTAAAGAAAAGACACAGTTACTGCTCTTTCCATAATACTGATTGCTGGGTTATGTTCTTTTCAAGCCCTGAGATTTAATACCCATTAGGATAGTAGTAAACGCTATGAACACTTAATCAGTGCTTACTTCATGGTAGATATTTTTGTACTTTGCATATATAATCTTATTTAACCATCAGCATAACTGTGTACACTAAGTACCATTGTTATTCCAGTTTTTACATAGGAAGAACCTGAGGTTTAAGAGAAGTTAATTAACATATTCTGTAGGGGCACACAGCCATTAAATAGAGCTGGCATTTGAATCCAAATTTTTCTGATTTCAGAGCCTAAATTCTTAAGTATTATCTATGTTTCCCTTTCTAGTACTAAAAGATCTAAGGAATTTCTGGAAAATCTGATTAATTCCTCTTCCCCCCCATATTTACTCTAATTTTTTAGGCTCATTAGCTCACTAACTTATAGTGCTACAGTTAATTATAATATCATTTGTGTTTCATAACTACATTAGATTTTTAAAAATTGAAGTATCTTTCTTCTTTTCTCACATTTAATACTTTTTCAGCATAAAATTTTATGCCTAATGGTATAGGTTTCTCATATATACTTTTTTCTATAATCCTCATGAATATTATTTCCTTATTCCCTTTTAATTTCCATTGTATTGATAATCAACTGGTTTAGAAATAAAATTGGAAAATTAGGCCTGTTAACTAACCCACCATTTCCTCTTATCAGTAGTTAATAGTAATGTACAGTTTTTGTAATGTGGATTTTAAAGATTATCTAAAAACTTTAAGAGATAAAAACAGTTATTTATTTTAAAATATCAAGCATTTAAAGGATAGTTATCACAATGATGGTATTAAAACCCACAGTCAAAATCTGTGATTCTCTTTTCTACAGTGAGTATATCCATCTATCCACTCATTCATTCTGATTATGTGCCTACTTTGTTCCAGGAAAGATCCATTTCTATGTTCTCAGAAAGATAGCTTTTATTTTAGTAGCCAATAAGCTCCAGATTATTGTTTTTGTAATTTTTTTCTGATTACAAAAATTATATTTATTGTATAATGCTCAGAACATACAGAAAAGTTGAGAAAGAAAATAATCTAAAATCTTATAACTGTGTGTTATATATAGTTTATTATAATTTAACAAACTCATGAACCATAAGAATGAGAGCAAATATAAGGGGAAAAAATCGATCATATTTTCCAGGAATTCCTCTACTGCTGTTAATATTTTGAAATATTTTGGGCTTCTTTTAATTAATTTTTTGTTTATTTTTATTATGGTGACATTGGTTGATGAAGTCCAATACATTTCAGATGTTTAGTTCAACACTATATATATACATACACACACACACACACACACACCACACGCACACGCACACACACACACACATACATACATACATATAGCATTGTGTTCTTTTTTTGTATATATATATTATGAATTTTTAAGTACTGTTTGATCTCTACTGTATCAGTCTGATAATCTGCATTTAAAATCAACACATAACAACCAAATTCCGACATCATTAAAAATTCTTTAAATTATGTACCTAATTTATTTATTCATTTCTGTTGTTAATCATTTAATTTCTTCTACCTTAATATCAGATAATATGTTAAGCACTTCTTGACCTGTCAGATATAATCCTAGAACTATGAATAACATGAAAAGATAAATAGACTTTTAGTTATTTATTTGATAAATATTCACTGAGTGTCAGGTACTGTTACTTAGTACCACATTGCTTTTCAGAAAGATTGTACCTATATAAACTGTCACTAGTAATGTAAGAATGTCCCCATTTCTGTCAGTCTTGATTATTATCACTTAAAAAACATTTTTGGGGACTAACTTGATGGATAAAAATTGGGATCCCTAAGTAATAAAAATTTATTTAATTTCTGGTAAGGTTAACTTCACATATTTAATATTTATTAGCTATTTGTATATACTTTTGTGAATTATGTATTCAAGACATCAGTCCATTTTTTTGTTGTCATCTTTTTAAAAAAATTCTTATTTTATATTAGTTTCAGATATATAGTTCATTGGTTGGCCATTTATAGAGTTTATTAAGTGATCCTCCCATTTACTCTAGCACCCATCTGGCTCTACACTTAGCCATTACAATACTATTGACTATATTCTTTATGCTGTACTTTATGTCCCAGTGACAGTTTTGTAACTAGTAATTCGTGCTTCTTCATCCCTTCACCTTTTCCACCTAATCCCCAACCCTCCTCCACTTTGGCCACTACCAGATTGTCTTTTGTATCTGTGAGTCTATTTTTTAGTTTGTTCCTTTTGTTCTTTAGATTCCACATATAAGTGAGATCATATGTATTTATCTTTCTCTGTTTGACTTATGTCACTCAGCATAATACCCTCTAGGTCCATCCATGTCATTGCAATGGTAGGATTTCATTTTTTTATGTCTGAATAATATTCCATTGTATATATGAACCATAACTTCTTTATTGAATTGTCTACTGATGGGCATTTAAGTTGCTTGAATGATTCTTTATGGCTTAAAATATTAAACCTTATTCTATTGAAACTCCCCCCCCCAAATATGTTCACCTTTAATTTCATAATTACTTTTATTAACGTATTAAGTTTTAAATTTTCAAATAACCAAATCAATGAGACCTTACATTTCTTATTTTGACTTTCATACTTATCAGTGTCTGCCTATCCCACCCACCAGAGATACGATGTTTACCTTTATGATTGTTATTACAATATGTTTCCTGTTTTAGGATTAGCTATATCTGCCTATATATTCTTTGTAGAGTTTTCTTATTGAATGATTTTAAAATATATATATATGTTTAATCTACTTGGAATTTATTTTCATCAGTAGTATTTGATGAAGATTTAAAATATATTTTCAGATAACTATTTTTACCAATTTTATATCCCATTCATTTTCTATTAGTGTTAGTATATTATGGTTATGATTAGGGACTTTCCTTTTTGTTCAATTGGTCTACAAGCCTATTTCTGTGACAGTGCCATGCTGGTTTACTTATTGTGGAGATATCTTGTGTATATCTCTGGTTGGATTACATTCTACCCATTTCTCCCCTCCACCTCGCAATTTTTCTTTACTGTTCTTACCTGTTTATCCTTCCAGATGATCTTTAGAACCATTTTATAAATCTTCCCTTAATTTCTTATTTGATTGGAGTTATTTTAAACTCATAAATTAATCTAGGAAAAATAGTTATCTTTATAAAAGACAGTTTCTTCAATTTAGGAATATTTCCTAGTCTTTTAATTCATTTTTTTGTATCCTAGTTTTGAAACATTTGTTAATTACACATCCTTAATTGTATTTAATATAGTGGTTGCTAAATTTTTAACAAAGACTATATGAATAATCATAATAGAGGGTATAATCTTAAGTCTAGAGTCATTTATCCCAAGTCTCATCTGAAGCATAGCTTCAGAATTTAGTTAATTCTGGAAGCTTAAGATTTACTTTTGTTCTCTGACATTAAAAATTAAACCTACAAAAAAATTTGAACCTTCTAAAGGAGTTTAAAAATTCTTTTAGAATAAGATTTGCTTTATAATATATTCTGTGTCTTTCATGGCGCTACACATCCCTAAGGTTTATTATTTTGTCTTTTATAGTGTATTTTAAGTTCTGCTTTGGTTATTATTATTATTTTTTTAACTTGGAAAATGTTAAAGATTTTATTTGACTTTTATGTTAGTCATAAAGTCAAAACAACTTTTTAGTGAGATATTAACCATGCCTTTTCAGTGTAACTTGTTTGTGAATTATATCTGTTCTTTTTTTAACAATGTGAACATTTACTCTTTAGTGCTATTTGTGAAAGCAAGTGTCCCATGTGCCACCTCATTTGTAGTGAAACTAATTCAAGTTCCATTTAATGCTTCATTTGATTTCTGTAATGTAAGAGATCAGACTCATCATCAAGTTAATATATGCCAATTGTTTAGTAAGACCTAATAAAATTTCTATTAATTTTTTTCACATAAGGCAAATTCAAGGAAATATGAGTGTAAAAGATTATATTTTGAGGCAAATAGATGGCCGTTAGCTTTTTCTTTTGAGATTTTTTCAGTCCCTTATGAAAGTTTAATTTCTGTTCCTTGGACATATATGTGAAATATAAAATAGAAAAAAAAGATATACGATACTGTCTGCAGTGATTATGAACTTTGTTTTAGGCTGGGAAATGAAGAACAACAGCCTGAAGTTCCAATTCTTTATCATGATGTTACATCTCTTTTGCTTGTCCAGATCTTAATGATGCCACAACCATTACGCAAAGGTATGTCTTTATAAATCAGAGTCTTAAATATATAGTATATATAATGAATATTCTAAAAATCCTGGGGACAAATATAGTATCCAGTCTGATGGAAATGTTTAGAGGTAAGTAACTCTTTTTTTCTATTATTAGTAAATAATAATATATATAAAAAAGATGACAGTGAAATAAAAAGTTTTTCCCTTATGGGTCTATTCTTTTTAGCTTTTTAGTCCATAATGAGGTACAGATATGGGCAAATCACTCTGAAAACTTTTGTTTTGAAAAGTTAAAAAGATAATACAAACATATGAAAACAGCAAACTGTCAGCCTTAATGTCTTGACCCTATATACACGCATACATATTTTGATATAGTAGTGTCATAGAGTTATTAAAATGTGATGCTTCACCATTTTAAATTAGTATTAATGTCATAATACTATGATATTGGCATGTTAACATTAGCAACATTTTAATTATTGCTACATAGTCCATAGTTTTTATTTGAAGACATTTAAAATATTCTATCTCCTTTGGTGGGAAGAAGGTTTCTGCTTTTTGTTTTTGTGCTATTATAAATTACACTAGAACGAACATTTGTGGGTGTATAAAGGCCTTGTTACTGGAGAGGATATTCTTTGTGTGTACTTCAACTTTACCTTTTGATAAAACTTTTTACCTAAGGATATGAAGTGATTATTTATTTTCAATATAGGTAAATTGATATTTCATGCAGATTATGAAGCTGTAAAGAGTTAAATAATGTCATTAATCAGTAAACATTTTATTTATACTAGCACCATAAATTTTGGGTTAATGTTTTTAATTATAAAATTTATATAACATAAAATTCACCATCTTAACAACTTGAAAGTGTACAATTCAGTACATTTACTATGTTGTACAACCATCATTTTCTAGTTCCAGATTATTATCATTAGCCCAGGAAGAAACTCTGTACCCATTAACCAGTCACTGCCCATCTTCCTTCTTCCCTTTACCTTTGGTAACCACTAATCTACCTTGTCTCTATCAATATTCCTATACTGGATATTTCATATTAATAAAATTATACAATATATGTCCTTTTGTGTCTGGCTTTTTTCACTTATCATAACATTTTCAAGGTTCATCCATGTTGTAGTACATGTTGTAATTCATCCCTCTTTATGGCTGAGTAATATTTCATTGTAACTTACCTTAATACCACATTTTTGTTTATCCATTCTTCAGTTGATCATCATTTGGATTGTTTCCACATTTGGACTACTGTTAGTAGTGTTCCTGTGAACATTCACATTCAAGTTCCTGTTTGAACACCTGTTTTTAATTCTTTAGGCACTTAGCTAAAAGTGGAGTTGCTAAATCATAGTAATTCTGTTTTTAACTTCTAGAGGAACTGCAAAACTTCAGATATTTTTTAATGTTTTCAGGGGGATTGGCTATGTCTATGAATTTTATCATTTATTTTGCATACTTTAAAATATGAATCCATCAAATGGCCTATTGAAATTCATCTTTTTGCAATATTAATTATAAATTCTTCAGGTTTTTTGTGTTACTTTGGTTGGTTTTCTTTAGTTTAGGGAAATAATTGCTTTGGAGTTATGCTGGTTTGCTCCGTGCTCTTCTAATTATACTAGTAGTAGTAGATTTTGAAATCTAAAAAAAATTACTTTGGATTATAATGTCATAAAAATAGTTAAATATTTTATTTAAATATACATTTTGTTTATAAACATAATTATTACATAAACATGAAAAGCTAAAAGTGAAGGAAACTTGCTGTATACAAGTAGTTTTATTTCTATAATTAATATTTATCTTAAAAGAAAAATATTTCAGTTAATAGTAAAGGACCTGTTGTATCAATATCTGAGAGCTGTAGCTGATGCCTCTTCCTCATCTCAGATGGTAACTGTTGGCACTAGGTTTCAACAGAAGGTGAAGTTAATGCAGAGGGGCATGCAATATAGTGAATTAATTGAACCTAGTAAATTTAATTCAGTAGAAACATATCCTAAAATTGTTCAGTAAAATGTGAATCATGATAATTGATCTACTTAATTTAATAATGGTTAAATGAATAGAATTGATTCAGGAAAACATCTATATAAAAATTAATGACACTGTCGGTAACTATACCTTAAAATAATATCATTTAAAACGTGTCGTTTAGTGGACAAATTTAAACAACAAATATTTATTTGGTACTTAGTTGTAAAAGTCATTGCCTGATTCAGTTCAAGAAATATTTAATGAGTACCTACTATGTACCAGATTGCTATGCTTCTTTGCCTAATGTTGGAGATACAGAGATGAATAAAACATGGAGTTTACCCGTGGGGAACCAGAGAGCTAAGTATTTAGCAGTCATTAACTTTAGTTAGAATTAGTTTTATAAGCCTGTGATTTATATTATTTCTTAAAACTTAATTCAAGATTGGGTTATCTGTATTGTTTTTATAAAACAGCTTCAAACACATTGTATAATAGTTGCTCACTGTCATTGTAATAATGAATTCCTCTTAGAATTTAGGGCCAGAAAAAAATTGCTGTTCTCTATTAAATCTTTTTAGTCTGTGACACATTGAGAACTGAATAGAGACCGTTATTTGAGCTTTATATTTAATGAGATAGCTTTATTTAATTGTTAGAAAGTTCAGAACTCAATTATATTGTTACTTTAATTTCTTTTGGACAGCTTTCTTTGGAAGGTGGGAAGTTATAGATAGGTAGAGTTGTTAATATAGATTTTTCTTTCCTACCCTCCTGTTAATATATGGGTTAATAGTTGGTCTTTATTATATCTGTGTTTTTATTGTAAGCCTTTTTATTGTAAGAATATATGTTTGTGTGCCTATTAGTTATTGGTTATTATTAGAAGAGAAAACTGAAATAAATATTACTATTTGTATGTACTAGAATGTTAAATGTTTCCCATGGTTTTATCTGAAGGTGATACAGAAACCTACCTTAAGCTCTTTAATGTTTAACACTGTTTTCAGGTTAAAAAACATATTTTTACACCAGTTGTCTCATCAGAAGCTTGAATTAATATACTAAAGACAAGCGTTTATTTTTCTTTCATCTCTTTTCCTGTCCCTATATCTTATCCATTATACTATCTGTTGCATCACTGGCCTCCAAGAATAAGCTCGGAAGTAACTTTTGATACATCATTATTTCCAGGTGTTTAGTTCTTTTGTAACTTAGGATCAAGTTTGGCTATATGTAATAGAGAAGAAACCCTAGATAACACAGTAACTTAAGTAAGACAGAAGTTTATTTTTCTTTCATGTGGAAAGAATCTGAAGGTAGAAGGTAAGCAGATGAGGTCCTTCTACTTTACAGCACTGTATTACTTACCTTCGTGTTCCAAGCTAGTCGCTAGAGTTAGTTATCACAGTCTTGTTTATGGCAGCAGGATGTTGAGTTGAGGGAGAGACTTCACTCTCTTTTTTAAGAAGCCCTCTTAGATGTTCCATACAGAACACATTTCCTAGGCTAAAATTCTTTCATCTTTTGAACCTCCAGGATTTAAAACATGAACTCGCTGTTGTTTTTAGGAAGGATTAGTTACTCAGGTTTGGATCATGCTGCTGTTTTTTTTTTCACCTCTCTGTCATTGAGGAACTTCTCAATTCTGTTGAATCATGCTTTATAAAGTTTATAGGATAGAAACTTCTGGGTTCTCTGGAACATCAGGTACTGGTGATTATAGACTGTCTTCTGCTTCCAGGATCCCATAAGCAGGGCCCATGAAAGAAAGATAGAAGAGTGCTTATTATTTCCCATTTACTTTAAGAAAGATCTCAGTTTTCTTTTCTTACAAAGCAAGGCTTTAAAAATAAGGTGTTTATTTTAGAATATCTCAAGCATGTATAACAGTAAAGAACAGAGTTTAATGAACCCCCATGTACCCACCAATTATCAACTCATGGCCAACCTCGTTTCGTTTATACCCGCACCTATTCCATCTTCCCTCCCACTGTGGGTTATTTTGAAGCAAATCTAAGACATCATATCATTTTATCTATATAGTCTTTAGTATGTATTGCTCAAAGATAAAGATTCTTTCAAACATAACCATAATACTGTTAACCCATGTAAAAACGAACAGTTTTGCTTTAATATCATTAAATATTCAGTCAATTTTCAGTTCGTGTAGTTGCTTCTTGCAAATGATTTGTTACAGTTGGTTCATTTGATTAAGGATCCAAAAAAGGTGCACACATCGGATTTCGCTATTTCCCTTTTAAAATCTATGAGTTTCCTCCTTTCACCCTTCTTTCTTACGTTTTATTTGTTGAAGAATCTGGGTCTTTTGTCTGTATTTTGCTAATTGTATCCCTACTGTATAATTTAATAACATGTATTTTCTATAAATAGATTTAGACACCTGATTCAGTTCCTTATTTTATTATTTTTTTTGTAAAAATATTTTATGGTTAGTGTTACATACTCTCATCAGGAGACAATTCCCAGTTGTCTCTCTCTTTGTGACATTAAGGCAATTGATGATTGCCTATACTTATTCTGTAATTATTTCATTTGTTAAGTGGAATTCTTATTAAGAAAAATTTCCTCATCAACTCTTTGTTTACCAAGTGGTAGAGTTGGTATAGGAAAGGCAGTTTAAATATTTGATAGTTTTATTTACCAGTTTTGAGAAAAATGAATGTTTTTTAAAGCATCCTCCAAAGATGCTTTTTTTAAAGTAGTACTATGAATTTATGGATTTTAACAAATTTTACGTCTTTCAATTGCAGTGTAGAATAACTTGTTAAACACTTGTGTTTAGTTCTTGGTAGGCTTGTGTCCTATTGATATGACCCCAGTGTCTTTGATAGCTTCCTCAGACTAAAGCTTTTTAATCTGTGATTTGAAAGTTCATTAGTGAGCCTCAAGGAATCCATGAATCTCCTAAAATGACATAAGAAATTTTTATATGTATATGTGCATTTTTATTTGAGATGTTTCATAGCTCTTACCAGATCTTCAAAAGAATATTGGCTCCTAAAAGTGAATTATTTATAAATTCTCCTGAGAATTCCTGGCCATAGACAAATAAATAGTTATATAATAACAAATAGCAGTAAAGAAATTGCTTTTTAGTTGTTGTAGAGCCAGCAGCAGATTATAGTGGGATGAGAAATGAGAGGGAGATGAGAGAACAGAGATAATGAACAGAGAGAATTATCAAGAATTAATATGGGAAAAGAGCAGAAACTGTATGTGGATGTAATTCAAGGGTTTTTGTTGTTGTTTGTTTGTTTGCTTTTTAAGAGAGTTTTGAGCATGTTTAAATATTTGTCACTTCTCCATTTTCATGTAATAACTCCTGGTGGTCCTTTACCTTAATTATTACCCTTTTTTGGAAGCCTTTCTTTTGGATTTCCTTTTTCCCTTTCCCATTATAACTTGTCCATAGTTCAATTTTGATAGTTGTCATAATAATAGATTTTTAAAAATATCTTCCTCTCTAGACTATCAATTCCTCCAGGACTAGCACTATGCTTATGTATTTCCATAGTGCCTACCTGGTACATAAAATGCTTAGTAAATGTTTGTGGAATGGATATTTTAAATGTCCAATTTGCTGGTAAATTGCTTATTTGCTATTTTAAAATTCAAGAAAGCTATTACTTTCATTTGAGTCTTTATATCTTATATTGTAATCACTTCTATATAATGTTTGTTGAAATTGTTGGCGGTTTATTAGACCCAAACCTCAATAGCCCTGAAGTATACCCAAGGGAACAGCATTAACTACCTTATTAGTTGTTAGGTGGGCTTGGGATCTTTCCTTACTTCTGTGTTGATTAAAGAAAGTCTTATTAAACTGTTCGGGTTCTTCACTTATCAAAGAGAAAATAGACTCAAGCTTATCACACACAAAAAACACAGCACAAACTGATTTTTGTTGTAATCTAGACTTTTTGAAGAGAGTCTGAGCACAGGTAGTTAATAACTCAGATCATAAAAGAGAAGACTTAGAAGATTTGATGTTTACATGGATATGTGCAAAGTGATTTATGAAAGTAGTGGAATAGTATATTTTTTTACAAAAAATTTTCATGATAATTTTAGGAAAAGAGTAAAATGTTTGATACCATCTTCAGATGATGTCTTGTTTACTTGTATAATTTTCCCCTTTAGGGTTTTGTTATTTTATACGTGCTCTGTCTACCTTGTCTTAAAAGAAACTTGAAGCATTTTGTATTAACTCTAAAACTGTTTATGGAAAAGGAACTTATGCAAGCATCTGAATCCTGTTTGTCTTCTTGTTTGTCAGTCATTAGATTACTTTTGCAAAACCTGGCTACTCACTAAATATTTAATTGTCTGATTTTTGAAAATGTCTTATTGGGTTTGCATGATTTACCCACTGAAGAAAATGTGGTTTACTCAGATTTTGTTGGTATCATTCCAGAATCAAACTGATGTTTCAGTTAATGTCACTATCCTTGGAACTGTTTATTCTTTTAAAAAATTTTATCTTATGAAGAAAAATAAATATAGACAAAGATTTACATATAATATCTATTTAATATGTTATTTCGATTTCATGAATTATAATGTTTCAAATTCTTAAAAATGAGGAATTGCATATAAAAAAATCACGACATCTTCTGAAATAGTGTAATGGAGGTAGATATGGTACCTATTTAATAGTTTAATCATCACAACAATTTAGAATAGGAAGTAAAGAATATAGTTTTCATTTGTAATTCTAAAGAAAAAATTTACTTTTTAAAGAACCTGAGGCTAACATTTCTTTCTTACCAAACACTTGTTTCTTATTTGATCAGTAGGAGCACATTTTTATTTGAGTAGCTTTGAAAGTACCATGTCTCCCTGCCCTGCCTCCCCACTCCTTCCACCCCATTTCCTATCATCCAGTAGCACAATAAAACTTAAAATATGTGTTGTTCTTTAAAGTCTGTTTGCTTCTAAGACATTTCAAATAAATATTGATCTTATTTTGTTGACTCTCAGGTGTTTTGGTAGTGGATTTTTTTGTTTGTTTAAACACATTGACTAAGAATAGGTGTCAAATCCTTTTTCTTTTTAAATTTTGATAATTGTATTTTGAAGAGCTTTGCTCTTTTTTACAACCTTGGAAGATAGGAACCTGTTGACCTATTATATACTTCATGGGAGTGATTTCTTATTTCTTTCCCAGTTCCTAAAAGACATTGATGTTATGCATGGTAAGCATTCAATAAATAAATATTTGTTAAATGAATTAGAGAAAGTGAGAACTTAAGCTTGAGCTGTGACTTTAAACTGCCAGTTTAAATATTTTAAAAATGATAATGAAGGCAGACAAAGTAACTGAAAACAAATTAGTACTTTGCTATAACAAAAAGGTAAAATTATGCATACAGTAGCTTTCATTTCTTTAAATACATTATTTCTTTTTAATTAAAATAATTTGTGTAGTTTCCAGTGAGAAGAAGCTATATGTGAGTGGTGTCTCTAGGTAATATAAATGACTTTCTGGTTTAAGATCATTTTGTTTGTGTTTAGTAGAAAAGTTCTGTAATTTTCATCATTCTATTAAAACATATAATTAAGTAATGAAATACTTTTTCTTGACCTTGATGATACTACCCTTTCCTGGTTTTTTCATCTCTTCTACTCATTTTCAAGGCTCTTTTTCATTCACATCTTCCTCTCACCCCTGTTTGAGTTGTTCCTTAGTTCCTGTCCTCTTCTCAATTTTATCTTCTCTCAGATAGCTTCAGCTGTACCTATTCTTAGTAATTCCCAATTCTATAGCTTCAGTCTACACTTTGGTGAGCTTCAGGCCCAACTTCCTACACATGCTCCCAACTCAACATAATATGACATTAATTCATTTTTCTATCTAAACTTGCTCTTGCTGTTTTCCATTTTAGTCAGCACTGCTGCTGTCTACTCTTTGTGTAATGAGAAACTGCCATTGTCATCTACCTTCAGAGCTCCACCAAATCTTCTGTCATCTAAATATTTCTGTAATTTGACCCATTCTCTCTATCATCAGTACTCTTTCTTAGCTCAGGCCATCATATGTACCATCCCTTGATTACATGGTATTTTTTATGTGAATTTTTTTTATATGTGGTAAGTATTCCACCTGTTTACACAGACTTTTTATACACAGTTTCTATTTATGTAGTCTAATTTTACATGGTTCTTTTTCATATTTATTATTAGTGAATACTCTTTCTAAAAAACAGTAGTTTAACTCAGCAACATACAAAGAACATATTTACTAACACAATTATCACTGGAACATTTGAAAATTGATTATTATGCTGTGGTCAGTAACAGTTGAAACAAATTTAAAAAATGTTAAATCACCTATGGATAGCTGTAGGAGTTGACACGACACACCCATTGAGTCATAATTCAATTATAGATACTCGTAACTTATGTGCATATTACTTGGTGATTACATCACTAGCACTTGAAGATAATGTGTCATAACTAAGTGTAAGTAAATGCAAATAACCAATATTATATATGAGCTGTTTTTACTTAGAACAGTTTTAAAGGGGATATAAATGTACTTACAAATATTTCAAGTGATGAAGATAGTGACTTTGTGCCAATTAAGAGAAGGTTGTTTGCTTTAGATTACAGCACAGACACTGACAATAAATAAAATTTATTTATTTTTCTGAATTTTTATTAGCATTTTTTTGTGAAAATATGTAAAATAAATATTTTTATTACTTATATTGGCCTATTTATTTAGTTTTTTTTTCTTACTGATGGACTCTTTATGCAGTTTTCTTCCACGTAAAAAAAACGATGCGTGGAACAGATAATCCACATAAATCGAGGAACAGGTGTGTGTGTACTTTTGCTCTCTGCTAATAGGTATTCTTGCTTCTAGTCTTGTCTTGTTTCAGTCCCTTTCTCTTAAGAAGCAGCAATGAATATTTTAGAATGCAAATCTAATATCAATGACCTGCTTAAAATGCTTTGTGGCTTTTCATTGCCTAGTTTAGGCGCTATAAATCAAATGCCTACAGACATTAAATAAGCAATGTAAACAGTAATATTAATAACAACAGATATTTAGATTGCCATTGCCAATTAGTATTTTAAGCCTTTAAGTGTTTAAACCTTATTTCACTTAATCCCTTTAAGGCAAGTGATATTATCCCACTTTAACAGATTGAACAAGTTTTAAAAAAGCACCATTTTTAACTACCTTGCTTAAAATCAGAAGAGTCAGAATTTAAATTTAGACAATTTGGCTTCATAGCCTAAATTCATTCTTAACAATAATTCTGTATACTGATCCCTTGTGAAACAATCTTTGGTTTGATATAATTGGGAATGGGGGACTGTGGCAAGCTTGGCCAAAAAGGACAGTTACTGCTCAGCCCCAGGTAGTTGTTGGCATGTAAAAATATGGGCCCAGTATTGTTGTATTTTCCTACTTTTCAAGGGTAAGTGGAATTCTTGACTTTTACAAGAAATATCCTATTTTTAAATGTCAGTAACAAAAAATGAAATGGGGTAAAGGTAAACCAAACATCTCTGCAGCCTGCATTCAGACAGGATGCTTATAATTTGCAACCATTGGTCTTAAGCATAAAGAGTACTTTTCCATCTTCATCTCTCAAAAATCGCTACATGTGGTCTTATTAAACACTGGACAATTTATAGTTCTTATAAGTCTTAGCGGCTGTGATTTTTGTATAAATGGCTTCCTCAGTCTGGAACCCCCCGCCCCTACTGCATCCCATCTCTACCTTATTATGGCTTATTTTTCTTCATCATTCAAAACTCACTCTCCTGGTTGGGGTAGTAGCTTTTATATTTTTTCTAACCTTAGTATATTAGTTCCTCCTCAAGTTTCTTCCCATTACACCCTGTACATGCTTACAGCCATCCCCGCCCCCTCTCTCTCTCCCTCTCTCCAGACTCTAAGTCCTTATTGCCTATATCCTGGTGTGGTTTAGTACATAAGTATTAGGCTGTTTAGAAATCTATTTAGAGCTAGTTTATAAGCTCAAAGGAAGAGCACTGATGGACTCACATGACCAAATTGTAGGAATCTAGAACTTTGGTATGTACTAGGCAGAGAGTGCCTATGTGACCTGCTCCCAATAAAAAACCTTGGGCACTGAGTCTCTTAATGAGTTTACTGATATATATTTCACACAGGCTGTCACAACTCATTGCTAGGGGAATTAAGCATATCCTGTGTGACACTACTGGGAGAGGATGTTTTAAAGGTTTCCTCTGGACTTCAGGCAATATGCCTTTTGCCTTCACTGATTTTACTTTGTATCCTTTTACTGAAGTAAATAATAGGACTATATGCTGAGTCTTGTGAATCCTCCTAGGAAATTATAAAACCTACAAGTAGTCTTGGGGACCCCAATACAACTTAGTCTGAGATTATGGATCTAGGCATAAAAGGAGAAGCCTTGTTCAGGGTATTGGGACTGACTTATGAAATATTTTAAATGTAGAATTGATAAGATTTGCTAATTTATTTTAATGCAGGGGAAAATATTGAGGATGTCTACAAATTTCTGAATTTAGCAACTGATTAAATGGTAATACCCATTTACTAGGGGAGCAGAATAATAGAAAGAATACTGACTTGGTATGGATTCAAGTTCAAACCTAGGTGCTTATTAGCTTTGTTATACAGGTACGTCCTTTTGAAGCTCAGTTGTCCAACTGAGACTGTTCTGAGGATTGAATGAGACAATTGGAGAAATTTTCTCAGTTATGGTATATATAAATATTGATTATGATTATTAGGCTATCACTTATTAAGTGCCTAGTGTGTCCAGATGTTACCAGGCATTTTATATTATTGTTACCATGCTTTTGTATTGTCACAGTTCTCACTGAGTTTTAAAATAGCTGAGTTACACAGGTATTCCAAGGTTGAGGGGCGTTAGAACTCTGGTCTTCTAACACAGAGCACACTCTCCACTATGTTAAATGCTTCTCATTTACATATTTTGTGGAGAAATAAAGGAACTTTGCTTTCATAATTTCAGATCTGTTTTAAAACTCAGAGTACCTCAAATATTGGGATTTCTTTTTTTTATTTTAAAAGTTCTATATTATAATGTATTACATTATGTTATTATTTATAAGATCTATATCATATTAGAAGTAAATGAAGTGTTATTTTTAAGCAGTCGGACTCTCAGACGTTGTTAAGCACCTGATGTTCATTCAGTGAGGGTATTTGCCAAGGTTACACAGCTCTTCCAAGGTTGAGTGGCATTAACACTCTAGTCTTCTAACACAGAGCACACTTTCCACTATGCTAAATGCCTCTCATTTACATATTTTGAGGATGAATAAAGGAATTTATTCATAATTCATAATTTCAGATCTGTTGAGTAAAAAAGTGTATCATCACATTATAATCTCCTTTTATTAATTCCTGAAGTATTGAACAGAAACTCAATTACACATGCAAGGAAAGGCATGTATTTATGAAATTATCTTGAGTACAAAATGTCTAGATTCCAAAGAAATAATGATCTTCTCTCTCTTTTAGACCACTTCACCTGCATTGTGAAGGTACTTTTTACCCTACTGTACACACAAGCTCTTGCAGCACTTTCGATTAAATGCAATGAGGAAGATAGGTCAGCCTGGAAACGCACAGGTGCTCTCAAAAAGGTGAGTGTCTTGTCTGCATTTGTCATTTAGTAGTTCAGTGAATTCATTTAAGGTACAGATATGAATGAGTGAGATTAGGTGTTTGAAAGGCAAAAGAAGTTATTAACAGTATTTTAATTGGCTAAAACAGTTAAAAATGTTTTCCTTGTACAATGAGGCCTTCTGCATCTATCTCTAATCCTTGGCTTTTATCCCTTTATATTTGGGCAGTTTTGTTTTGCTTTTGCTACAAGTCTTAAACTTAGAGAAGTTATAAAAATTGTGCTAACACAGTGAGGACGTAATTAAAAGACTTACCTGTTTTACTTATCTTTCACCTTTTCTTCTCGTCCTTATCCTCAGCGCAATCCAAAGATAGCTTTTGATTCATCACTTCTAAATTTAAAATTGTAACCTTTTCTGAATTATGCCTTTTTAAATACTTCCTTTTCTCCATTTTAGAATATATTTAACTTCTTAGCAAATTTAAAGGAATTCTCTTTAAGTTAAAATTATGTGAACAATTTAGAAAAATTGTGCAAGGTTAGTTAAATATAAGTACTTTCAGTGGCTTGAGAACGAATGGGATACTATATATAGAACCCAAGAACTGACTGAGTGGTTTGGCTTATAGAGATAATTAAAATAAGAAAATTACTTCAGTGTTTATTTGGAGAAATTGGTAGGGAAAAAATAATAAGTTTAGTATAAATTAAACTTCTGATTGGCTTATAACTCTTAAAGAAGTTTTATACTTCATTGAACAGTTTGTTAAAATCAGACCTACTTGTATCAAAGGAGAGAAAACCAATTATAAATACATGAAATGTATTCAGTATAACCTTTACTTTATCACTAGTTTACTCTCAAATCATGATTATGTGTATAATAATTTAGTATAGAAAAAGGAATAAATGATGCAGAAATCTAAGTAGCTATAGAAGTTACAGTGCTATATTTCATTACTCATAGAGTTGTTGCTATTATTTACATTGCTATATATCTAAAATGTTTAGATCTATTGCAGAAAAAACTAGCAACGAATCATCACAGTATTCGTTGTGTCTTAATTAGGAACAGGTTATTGGCCACTGAACCTGAGTACTAGGCCAAGTTTCTACCACTAAATAGAGATATTACTTTTTTAGTCAAGACATAAAAGCTCTAAACCTCAGTTTTCTCAAAGGTAAATGAGAATTTGGAATATATGACTTATAAGAGTGCCTCTCTTTCTAAAATTTTGTTACTCTCTTCTTGAAATGGTTTTGTCTTTTCCTTCGATGATTTTTCATCCTTGTTCTTAATCGATTCTTAGATAATTTTGCCTTTTGCAATGATCTTTCTTTTTTTCTAACTATTCTTACAGTTTTCTGAACACACTAATCTATTATTTGGATTGTTAGTGTTCAAATATATTAGCTTTCTGTGCTGTGTCCTTGATTAACTGTATTTTCTTAGTAAACTGTCAAATCATGAAAAATTATACATTTAAAATATTTTCTGATAGAATTTTGGTCTAAATCTGTTCATCTAACTGCTAAAATGATACCTTAGTGACAGAAAATTAGATAATTGTAAATCTGTGATGGAAGAAACATGAACTAATTTAGGTAACTTCTGTCAGTTTTCTTTCTCAATTTGATCATTGCTAGTTATTTTTAAAATATTTAATAAAACATTTAATGAGTCAGATTCTTATCAGAACTTAAATTAAAAGTTTATAGCCATATAAATTGCTTTAGTGAACGAAAGCAAAAATTATGATATTCTGTAGGTTGGTTTGCCACATGTTATTAGCTTTTTTTATAATAGATCTAAACATTTTAGATATATAACATTTTAAATAATAGCAACAAGTCTATGAGTAATGAAAAATATCACTATAATTTCTATAGCTACTTAGATTTCCGCTTCATTTATTTCTCTTTTTTTTTCTCATTTCCTTCCTTTACCTTTCTTCTCTCATTCCTTTTCTTCCTTCTTTTCTGTCTTCATTGAGTTTCATTCATTCTATCTCTGTTTATTATCCTCAGATATGATAATCTCAGTGAAAACAGATTTTTGCCTGATCTAGTCTGGCCTACGGCAGTACAAATATAGGCACTATATATTTTTCAAAGGGATATTAGAGTTAATTTGATAATGAGATTTAGTTGTGTTGGAAAAGTGATTATTACAGTTAGTATAAATTGTGTTCTTTTGGTTTTTTGAGATATCTGTTAAAAGAGACTTCCAGGATTTTTCTTTTTTCTTTTTTCTTTTCTTTTATTATTTTATTTATTTTATTTTTATTTATTTTATTTTATTATTTATTTTTTAAAATGCCTACAGCACCTGGTAGTCATAGATGGTCTCCCATCCAAGTACTAACCAGGCCTGACCCTGCTTAGCTTCAGAGATCAGATGAGATCGGACACATTCAGGGTGGCATGGCCATAGACCATACCAGGATTTCTTAATTTGGGGTCCTTTTCCTTTGTTTTGTTTTGCTGTAGAGTTAGGACCATAGCATAGCAATCCAGCATATATTCAGAGGATCTGTCACCCCAAAAAGTTTAAGAAGCATAGAATTTAGACAAAGTATCTACTCAACACAGCATTTATTGCATCTCTCAACTCTTGATTCTTTTCTTTATTTAATCCACATACCTTTGCCACCTGCCCCATAGGATTCTTCTGATCTTGATTCTAGGTCTTTTCATCCATGGTCTTAGAAATCCTCTTCTTAAGCTTTATTAGCCTACTCTTTAGTTTATTCAACTATTGCCTTTATAAAATACAGTTTACTGAGACTTCTTATATATAAAATTACTTGTCTTATACTGTTTTATTTTAATTTGAGAAGAATTTAGTAAAGTGACCTGATTTTTTATTAAAGTATAGCTGACATACAATGTTGTAGATGTTTTTATAGTTAAAAATCAGGACAGGATAATACTACATGGCTGAGTGAATTTGGCAGAAAGGAAAGAGGAGTAATTTAAAAGATAATGCATGATAATCTCAAGATCCATCCATGTTGTTGCAGATGGCAGTATTTCATCTTATGACTAATATTCCTTTGTATATATGTACTACATCTTTTTTATTCAGTCATCTATCAGAGGGCACTTCAGTTATCATGCTAAGTGAAATAAGTCAGAAAAAGTTGAGAACCATATGATTTTACTGATATGTAGAATATAAAACTGAAAACAACAAACGAACAAGACAAACAAAAACTCATAGACACAGAGAACAGGTTAGTGGCTACCAAAAGGAAAGGGGGAGGAGGGACGTAGAAAAGGGTAAATAAAGGTGGTCAAATATATGGTGACAGAAGGAAATTTGACTTTGGGTGGTGACTACACAATGCAATATACAGATGACATTATTATTGAATTGTACACTTGGAACCTCTATAATTTTATTAACCAATGTCACCCCAGTAAATTCAATAAAACGAAAAAAAAGATAATGTAAAGAATTGGTTATCAAAAGAGGCACATCCAAGGAAGTTTTAAGCTGGAAAACTCCAACATTACTGAAATAAATTTTATTAGTGAGCCAGCAGGTGATCTATTGCTCAGATTTTTGTTATGCAAAGGGATACATACAAAATAACAAACAGTAGTTCCTGACTTTTTGGAATTTACACTCAAGTTGAAGAGAGCACAGTAATGAGTTGGAACAGTGAGGGACTGGAAGAAAGACTGAGTATCATCAACTAACAAACTCTGTGGTCCAGACTATCAGTGCCTTAAAAATTCAGGATAAAGTTATATTCCACAGCATTTACTTAATTCTTATTTTTGTAATTTAAAAAGTGTAGTTAATGAGTAGAATAAGTGACATCACAGCAAAGTTATCACTTTATTCTGATTTACACTTTACTATAATTTGCAACAACCTCTAATATCTCAGTGAATATTAAAAGAGGTGCATTTCTTTATGTGTAAAAATGTTATTGAAAGAAATTTGAATTTGTAAATAGTCATCATTTTTCCTTTCTTATAAAAAGTATAGAGTCATTAAGCTTAATTATTTTATAGACTTATTTAATGTAATTCTCTGTAAATTCTGTAATAAATATATTGTTCTATTTTATTTTTATATTAAGTTGTACAATCCTATTCAAGAAATTTGAGGAAAGATATAAAAGAAAAACTCTGTGTTCCATATTTTTCATGCATATATTATTTGTACCACTATAATGAGTATACATATACGTCTACTGGTCTTTTTCACATCAATTATGAACATTTTTTATACAGCTAAATTTTTTATTTTCATCATCTATAAAATATTTCTGTTGATATGTCATAACTTATGTAACAGCTTCATTTTTGTTGATTGTTTCTAATTTTTCACTATTATAGTGTGGCATTGAATGTCTTGGGCGTATAGATATTTTTTTTCTTTTGGATTATTTTCTTAGGAAGAATTTCCAGTAGGGTAGTTATATAGACAAACTCTATGATTTACATATGTTTGTTTATACATACATTACATAATTTATATGCTGCCTTTTAAAGAAGTATTTAATTATCTACTCAGTTTCATTGTGAATCCAGAGGTATATTGTTGTACAGGTTTTAAGGAATTGAAGCTTACATGCTTGAAAAATAATGTAATTACATTTTATACTCTACTCATTGAAAGGTATTTTTTCCAATAAGTATTTTTCAATGACTGATGGAACCAATGTTTTAATTTTTTTCAGAATACATGTGATGCAGAAAAGTCTTATGAAGTATTATTGAGCTTAGTGATAAGCGAACTAGCTAAAGGAAAGTTATACCATGAAGAAGGAACTCAGGATTGTGCAATGGTATGCTTTCTCTAAGACAAGATGTAGTTATTATTTAGTTAAAAATTTAGATTTTTGTTGTCATTATGAATACAATTTTTAAAGCTATATCTGTTATAGAATGAATTGTTTAGATTTTCTTTTTTAACTTTAGGTTAGCCCTATTGCTTGGTCTCCTGAATCCATGGAAAAATACTTACAGGACTTCTGCTTACCTTTCCTCAGAATCACCAGCCTTCTTCAGCACCACCTTTTTGGAGAAGATTTACCTAGCTGCCAGGTATAATTTAGGGTAGAAAGTAGTAAGCCTTGTTTTACAATTAGCTTTTACAATTTTTTGAAATATACTGATATCTAGTATAATACTATATCTGTATACAGAACTGTTATATAAGTAAATGGTAGCCTAACTCAAAGGAATAAATTATTTAGGATATTTACTGTTATTGTTATTTTTACATTTATTAGCATCTACCTGTTTTATGATAATGTTACTAATATTTTATCTTCGAGCAGGTTGGAATTAGATCAGTGATAGTAAATGCTCAAAACTTAAACAGGATCATAGTACTCATATTGACATTTATCACTATTTTTATCATATAGATATATTTATCACTATTTATATATTTATAACTAATTATCTGCTTTTAGCATCTTTTTAAAAGTTATATTAGTCAGAAAGCTAATTGTTTAAAGATATGATGGTACTTACGTAATTTTAGAGCAGCAAAATGTTTGATTTGTAGACAATTGTATTAAAACTTGAATGAATGAATGATCACTGGTTTAATTTGTTTCATAAAACTGTGGGTCCATGTGAGTAGGCAAGGGAGTCACAGGTAGAAAAGCAGAAGGTAAGTAAACCAAACTATGCTTATAGCATTACATTCTTTTCATTATCTGCCATTCATCTTTAGTGAATTTGATGTGGGAATTAAGGCATTTATATTTATGGTCTTCGAAACCTGAAGTATATTGGAATTAAACAGTTGATTGTTCCTTTTCTCTTAAGTAATTGACAATTGCATTAAATAGTTTGGATTCTTTGTTTTTTATCCAGGGATTTGAGATAAACTCTGTACATATATCCCCAAAACTTTCTATTTAGAGTTAAAAGATACTCAACAAATTAAAAATATTTAAAAATTGTTCACATTTCTGTATTGTACCAATATTCTAGGAGAATCTCCTCAAACAAAAAGTAGAGATTGTTTTACGCCCAAAGTGGATATAATATTGTATGTCAACTATAATCGAAAATTTTTTAAAAAAATGTTTAAGTAGGGATTGAATTAAGCAGTTGAGTTTTTCTTTTTAAACAGTAATCAGGTACTGGAAAACTAAAGTAAATTTTAAAATATAAATATTTCTAAAATAAATGATGGTGATTTAACCTGCCAAACATAAGGGTTGTCAGAGCTGTTTTGTAGTCACTAGAAGAATGAATGGGGTGAGAGATCTGTGGAGTCTTGGCCTTGTCAAATCAGGTAACTTGAAGCCCACAGCTTTAATCAAAGCACCTTAACTTAAGCCATCCCTAGCACTAATGATAGTGAGTATGGGCACAAAGAAGGGGCTGCCCAGGCAGGATGCTTACCTGCATCCTTCCTTTCTCTTCTTACTTGTGGTCTGTACTTGCTGTCTACCATTACTTTCTACTCATTCACTCCTTAACCCCACAAAATCTGTTTTGTTTTGTTTTATTTTGTTTTGTTTTGTTTTGTTTTGTTTTTCTCCCTACCAGTACTATCTTACAGCCTCAAATGTCACTTAAGGACCTCCTGATTGCAGCACAATTTGATATGCCTCATCACACCTTCCTTCAGTCTCTCCCCTCCCCTGGGTCCCATGACACTGCAGCAAGAGTTTTCAAACATTTTTTTAGCAGTAGAACCGTTCTTTCAAATGGGATCTTGCCTAGAACTCCAACTGATTAACCATAGCTTTATAGCAAGACTTAAAATCACTCAGTGTAAGTCCTCAAAATTTGTTTTTTTTTTTTCAAGGTTGTTTTGGCTATTCATTGCATTTCCATAAAACTTTTTAATCAACCTGGAAATTTCTACCCCAAAACTAAACCTATTTGGATCTTTTTTTGGAATTACATTGACTTTAAATATTTATTTAGATCTGACATCTTAGCTGGAAGAGCTGATGTTATAATATTATAATGTTAACATCTTAACATCATTGAAAACCCCAGTAGTGGATCTCGTGTTTTCTATGATTTGGATTCATTAAGCTTCTTAGATCTGTGGGTTTATAGTTTTCATTAAATTTGGAAAAATTTTGGCTATTTTTAAAAATATTTTATATCCCTCTTACCTCTGTCCCCTCTTCAAAAAAAATTCATCCATTAGATATTTTCTTTCATAGTTATTTATTTTTAAATTTAAACTTAAAAGTATATTTCTTTCTGGCACATAAGCATCCTCAAGCATGGAGATTAATCAAAGCCTACTACTTCCTTCATCAACTTTTCTTTTTTTACGTAGGCCATAGGCTGTGGTTCTGTGTTCTTGTTAACCTTATGGTTTATTTTGTCATTGGTTTTTATTGGAGAGTATTTTTTCTCTCATGAGTTGGAAAGCACCTGGAGGCAGAAGCTGTTGAACTGGTCATTGAAATTTGATCTGGGTTTTGGGTATACAGTGATGCCTATAGTAAGGCATCAGACATGTGCTTAGACCAAGGAAGAAATGCATTGATAAGGAAGCATGAAAAGGAATAGTGCAATGTAGTTTCAGATAGCTTAAGGTGATAAAATAGATTAAGTGGATCTTGAATTTCACATGAAAGAATTTGGACCATTGAAAGACTTTGGACAAAAATATGACATGATTCACATTTTATTTCAGGATAAAACCTTATTCTAGTGTAAGATAGATCATGGGGTGTAGAGAATTGGAAGAACTGGGAACAGAATAGTCAGCTGGGGAAGGACATATTAGAAATAAAAGAGAATAAGGAACGATTAGAGATTTCAGATATGGAATAGTCAGGATTTGACAGCTAGTTGCATATGTGGGAGTTGAGGGGGAAGAGTCACATTGCACGTGGGTTTTGAGCCTGGAAGACTTGAACCTTTTAGGGTCCATTTAATAGAAAGAGGAAATGTGGAGCAGGTTTTTAGGGGCCCTAATGATAGTACTTTGCATATATTCAAAATGAGGGGTTAGTTGGACTGTTTAGATATATTCAGCTGGTGAGAAAAATTAAGACTAAACTAAGATAACTTTAGATAGAAGTTTGCTGTCTCTTTGTTTAGATTTCTGTTATCTGGGTAATCTTGTTTTTACATACATATGTAATATATATGTATACATGTAGTATAAAATGTGTAAATATATGTACTATGTAAACATTTGTAGATATTTGCTTGCTTTCACATTGTGCTTACTTTGGCTTTTTGTTTCTATTAATCATGGTATGGTATAGATAGATGTAATGTTATGCATACTTTAACTTTTGTGGATTTGACATTTTTTTCTTTATGTAACTTTTTTTATTTAGAGTATAGCAGTTTTCCCTTACTTTTTTTTTGTATTTCTCAAAGTTAACTCAAGAATCATTCATTTATAGCCCTTTGTTTTATTTGGGGGAAAAAGGACTAAACATTTATTTGCTCAAAGATACTTACAAAGCAGTTCATAATGACCAGGTATTAATTAACCAGTTTATAAAATAGGATCTCATTTTACCATAAAGAGATTAAAGGATGAAGACATGTCTAAGCTAGTAAATCAGTTAGAGGTAACATTTACTTAATTCATCTGATAGTATTTATTATTGGTCCCTTTGTTCATTTTTTTTTACCTGAAATTATCTTTATTTTTGAGAGGAAGGATGGAGGTGCATCTGCAAGGAATTCAATTGATCACACTCCTCGGCTCATGGCATGGTGTCCTAGTATTAGTATTCCTTCTTTTTCCCCACCATAGTACCTTAACCATTACTCAGGAGTAATGCGTATATCAGTATAAACTGGATATAGTGTTGTTTTGTGTTTGTTTAATTTGCATAACTGGTATTGTGCTATAAATCTTGCATCTTTCTTATGTTTCTAGTTTCTTTATTGTATACAATTGAGCTATTTGCTTCTTTACTAGTAACAGACTATTTTAACTACTATGGTTTTATTACAGACATTATATCTGGTGGGGTGAGTGTCCTCTTTTTTTTCTTTTTTTTCTAATTTTTTTTCAGTTAGCTATATATGGATCTTTATCTTTACTTATAAATTTTATAATCAATTTGTAAATTTTCTTCCCAAATCCTTCAGAATATTGGATGAGAATTGCTTTGAATTTATAGTTTTAAGGCATTGAACATAGTTTATATGCCCATTTTTTCAGGTCTTCTTTTAATACTTGCCATAGAATTTTTAAATTGTCATCTTAATGTTCGGAGCATTCTCTACAAAGCCAATCCTAGAGGCTTTATGATGTTAATTCTGTTTAAATTATATCTTATTTTCTATAACATTCTCTGATTACTTCTTGCTGATATAGAATAATACTATTGACTTCATATGTTCTTGTGACTGGCCAGTTGCTGAACTCTCTTATTCTAATCATTTGCCTCTTGATTTTTTTTAGGTATTCTATGTAATTATGATTATATCATCTGAAATGATAATATCATTTTTTCCCTTCAGTTCTTTAATACTCTGTTGTTGTCTTAACGCATGTCCAGTATTATTTTGAACAGTACAAGTAATAGCTTCCTTTTTGTGTGTTCTACTCCATAGAATATGCTTCTAAGTTTTCTGTGCACGTATTGTATAGTTTGTTTTTATTATAAATGAAATCTTTTAAAGATTACATTTTCTAATATGTTGCTGAAATATAGAAAGTCAATTGAAATTTTTGAACATTAATCTATATTTGGCCACTTTGCTAATAAATTCAGTGACTGTTTCTAATAGCTAGGATACTCTTGAATTTAACTATTCACTTTTTAATCAAACATTTTGTTAAGCTTGAGAAATCTTCAGGACTGGTGCTTAGTACATGTTCTGACAACAGCAAGCCTGCTCTCCACAATAATCTGATAGACTTTCCTAATTTAGTTAAATGTCTTAGTCTAACACTATTTCTACCACCATATTAGGGCTAACTAAGTATAGTAACCTATATAGTGCTTTTATCTTTTCTCCTACTTAATGTCTTCTCTCTTATTTATCCTCAACTCTGGAATTCTTAATGGAGGGACTTCAGGTAATTTTTGAATTCCATAGCATTGTTTTTAAAATATTTGTGTATGTGTATTTTTTGGAAGAAAATAATTATTAGATCCTTACAGGGAACCATGTTACCCACTCCCCCACCACCAAAGTTGAAAACCACTGCTCTAAAACATCTTCTTTAAGTCTTTTTCCTTTCTTCTATCTGACAAAAATACTTTCCCTATGGATAATAATAATAGCTAGAATTTATTGTACACTAACTATATGCTAAGCACTGTTGTAAGTGCTTTTCATTTAAACTCATTTAAGCTTCACAACAAGTATGAGGTAGCTGTTATAAGCCTCACTTTACCGATAAGGAAATGGGCACAGAAAGCTGAATAGCTCAAGATTCACAGCTAGTAAGTAAAGCAGCCAGGATTTGAACACATTTAGTCTGGATGCCAATTCTGTGCTATTAACATCTGAGTTATGCCGCTGCTTGCTACACAAAACATTTTTTGAGCAGTGCAGATAATTTTCTTTAGTATTAAGTCTGTAAAAACCACTGTAATATTGAATATTATACTCTTTGATCTCAATATAACTATTAATACTCTACCTATAGATATCTTGTAGTATAAAATATGGTAATTGATTTATCAATACCTGAATAGGCACACTTAAATAGCAAAAAATTGAAAATATCTCAAGTATCCATCAATGGGAAACTGGTTAAATAAATTATGGTTTATTCAGGTAATGGAATATTCTGCAGAAAAGAACAGAATAGAAAGTTTTCTATGCTAATACAGAAAAATCTCAAAACTATATTAAGGAACAAAAGGCAAGCCGTGCTTATATTAAATGCAGATGGGGAGAAATAATGGTATTCATGTTCGCAAATATATATAAAATATTCTGGACAATACATTAAAAATTATGGTTAGTTTTTACTTAGCAGTTGATGTAGTGATTTGAGATTTAAGGTAGAAGGGAAACAAGATGGTTGAGAGGCTTTCTTTTGAAATGGTATCTTTTTATAATTTCTAGTTTTTAAATAGTGTAAATATATTACTGTAATAATTAAGTTTACAGAAAAGGAAAAATGTATTTATGTTTTGAAAAGATAATCACATTTTTCAAAATGTGAAGATACTCTATTAAAAATATCTGTTTTACCAATTTTCCTAGCTGCTCAGTTGCTTCAAGTGCTGTCAGTTCCCTCTGTATTATTCCAGAGACGTTTTATGCCTATACAACGAAAAAATGTGTGAAGTGTATTATTTTAGCCCACTTTTTACACGTTTTATAGCTTCCATATTTTTTTTTCCACTTACAAGTGTATTTTGGAGATCAATTCATATTCAGTACATGAAAACCTTCTTCATTTTGGTTTACAGGTTTATAATATTTCATTATATAATATACCAGGATATATTTAATCAGTTCCCCTGTTAATAAACATTTGGATTATTTTAGTCCCTTGCTATTTATAGATAGATACCACAATGAATAATAGTATATGCAAACTATTTTGCATAGTTTTGATAGTATTTTTAAGGTTATTATCAAGTTTTCTTTCATAGAAGTTGTACCAAATATGTTAACGCCAGCAATTATGAGAGTTTCTCTATACTTGTGTCTACTTAGTGTGTTATTAAACTATTTGATCTTTGCATTTAGATCTTTTGTCTGGGTAAAATACATCTCAGTAAAATATATCTAGTTTTAATTTGCATTTCTCCTAAGACTGAGCATTTTCTCTATTTAGGAGCCATTTTATTTTCTATACTATGACCTACTTTTTGCATAATACCTCTTTTGGGAATAATTAGAAAGTAGAGACAATGAGAAAAACAATTTACTGTCTGACCTTAAAAAAAAGTATCTCACGAGTTTTTCTTTGTTCAGAATAATCTGCTACTCTCGTCTGTTTTGCCCAAGTCAAATGATAGGGAAAATGGGAAACTTTTCTTTCATTTTTTTCTTCTTCCATAAATTTTTGCTTGGTTAGGTTTCTCTCATTGTAGTGATTCACATTTGTACTCAACATCTGCTTCATGAGGGAAGCCTCGTAATTTTGAAGTAGCCTACGGATCTCAGGGGATGCCTTTTGTAGGTCTTTGTTAACTTTCATCCATTATCAAAGATTTCCTGGCATAGAAAAGATGAAAAAAATATTGCTGTTTTTCTACCATTAGTAGTTCTTGTCTTATCAAGTTATTTTTTTTGCCTTACATTAGAAAATAAATGTCCTGTCTCAACAGAGGAGGAACATATAGTGTCATAAATATATATGGACAAAACAACAAAACCCCAAAATTACATAAAACAGAAATTAACAGAATTGAAAGAAGAAATATACAAATCCACAATTACAGCTGAGGACTTCATTGTTTTTTCTTCATAGTCAGGAAATCAACTAGGATAAATGAGACCTGAACAATAATGTCAATCAACTTGATATAATTGGCATCTGTAGAGTACTTTACCAAATGATAGCAGAATGCATATTTTTCATAAATGCGCATGGGACACTCATCAGAATATATTATATGTGAAGCTATACAATAAACATCAATAAATTTAAAAGAATTGAAATTATTATACAACATATGACCAAATGAAATTAAATTAGAAATCAGTAACTGAAGGAAATATGGAAATCCACAGATGTATGGGCATTAAGCAACACACTTCTAAAAAACTTTGTATCAAAGCAGAAATCACAAGGAAATTAGAAAATACTTAAACTGAATGAAAATAAAAACAATTTGGCAAAATTACATGACACAGCCAAAAGTAGTTCTTGGAGAGAGCTTCAAATGCTTATATTTAAAAAGAAAGGTCTAAAGTCATTTATCTGACTTTCTACTTTTCGAAGCTAGAAATAGAGCGAATTAGACTCAAAACAGGTTTAAAAAGGAAATTACAAAAATCAGAGCAGACATCAATGGAAGTAGTAAAGGAGAAATAGTAGGGAAAATCAGTGAGTCCAAAATCTGGTTCTCTGCAAAGATCAATAAAATGGATAAACCTAAATGTCAGGATCTCAGCTGAGTTGAGAGAGAGAACTGAGCTGCTAGGAGTTGGAGTAGCTGATTAAAGCAATAAGCCAAAAATGAAAGAGTTAAGCCTTTAATTACTTAATGTGATGGTATGAGAAAGGGGCCCAAACCAGAGAAAACACTGATCCCCCCCCATTCAATTTACCATGATAGAATGGACTGACACATCGACTGAGGATCAAATAGATCAGTGCACATTTGGGAGTCTGTTGAGGGAGCCCCAGACAAAGAATTGGGCAATTTTATATACTCTGAGGTAGAGGAAGGGGGAGAGATAGGATGAAGAAAGTACTGGGTACTGAGTCAGAGTGGGAAGTGTCTTTAAGGTTTCCCCTTCTTTCCATAAGGTAGCCTTGTCAGAGAGACCAGAGTGACCCTTGCTCAGGACCTCAGATAAAGAGGCCTGGAATAAAAGCACCAGGGCTAGGATTGTAAATATATGAGAGCATGGCTGGCCAGGGGGCCTGGGGCCTTGACTCTAGATCTCTTCAGACATTGTGTGCCTTGGCTCTGTACCAAGTGTGTAGGGAGGGCAGTTTTCACTTGTGTGTCCTGCAAAGTAAAACCTTTTTAATTGCCTTAATTAGGCCTAAAAAGTCATACATAGGTTTTTAACCAAGAGACAGAATCTTTACTATAAACAAAGAGAGAAAGTAAAAATTACCAGTATGAGGAGTGAAAGAGGAAGCATCCCTACAGAACCAAAAATAACATTTGCCAAAAAATGTGATAACATATATGAAATGGACAAATTCTTTGAAAGATACAAATTACTAAAACTGACTCAAAAATAAATAAGAAATCTTGAATAGCTCTATATCAAGTAAGAAAATTTATTTTAGTTATTAAACTTTTATAATTATTCTATAAAAGAAAAGCCAAGAACTTTATACCAACAATGATGATAATATGGTGAATTTTATGACACATTTAAGGAAGAAATTATATCAATACCATACAAATTCAGAAAAAAAGGAAGAAGGAACTCTCCAAATTAATTTTATGAGGCCAGTTTTACCTTGATAACTCAGACCAGACATCAAGAGGAAAAAAATCTGTAACTCCATCTCTCTCATGAACATAGAAGCAAAAGCCTTAACAAAATATTCGCAATAGAAAGGAAATACACTTTGACCCAACTGGATTTATCTTAGGAATGCACAGTTGGTTCAACAAAAATAATTAATTTCGTTTACCATAATAAGAGATTAGATTTTTTTTTTTAAGCATACGATCATCTCAGTAGTCAAAGAAAAAACATTTGACAAAATCCAGCACTCTTTCATGGCAAAAACACTGAAGAGCAAGGAATAGGAGAGAATTTCCTTAACTTGATAAAGGCATCTATGAAAAACCTATAGCTAACATCATATTTAATAGTGAAAGATAGAAAGCTTGCCCCCTTAGATCAGAGACAAGACAAGGATGGCTGCCCTCATCTCTTCTTTTCAGCATTGTATTAAAGATTCAAACAAGCAGGCAAAAAAGAAAAGGCATCTAGATTGAAAAAGAAAAGGTAAAACACTTTCTATTTGCAAATTAGATAATCTCGTATGTGGGAAATCATAAGGAATCTCCAAAAAAACTATTAGAGCTCATAAATCAGTTCAGCGGGGTTGTAGAATACATGATAAATGTACAAAAAAAAAATCAGCTGTATTTCTATGTATTAGCAGTGAGCAATCTGAAAATGAAAATAAGAAAATTTCATTTACAATCGGGTGATGAAAATATTCTAGATTTAGATGGTGGTAACAGTTTCACAATTTTGTAAATGGACCAAACCCCACTGACATATACTTTTAAAAGTTAGATTTTATAGTATATGAATTTTATCTCAGTTTAAAAATATATTGAGAAAGGATTTGTGTCTAGAATTTGTCAAGAATTCTTATAACTTGATAATAAAACAAAAAAAGTGGGCAAAAAATTCGAACAAGCACTTCTCATAAGAATATATATGAATGATTAAAACAAGTACATGAAAAGGTGTTCAACATCATTGTTGATTAGAAGAGTACAGATTTATGTCACAAGTATTGACGAGTTGGGAATGTCTGAAACTTTATTCATTGCTGGTGAAATGCAAAATGGTATATTACAATTTGGAAAAAATTTGGCAGTTTCTATAAAAAATAAAGCATACACTTACTATACAACACAGTATCTACCAAAAGAAATGAAAGCCTATGTCCACATAAATACTTTTAAATCAATGTTCATAACCTAATTTATAGTAGTCAAAACTGGAAACAACTCAGAAGTTTGTCAATAAGTGGATGCATGAACAAACTGTGGTATATCCACATGGAGGAATACTATTCAGTAATAAAAAGGAAGAAACTACTGATACGCACCATAACGTGAATGAATTTAAAAATATTACACTAAGTGAAAGAAGCCAGGCACAAAAGACTACATACTGTATGGTTCCTTTTATATGAAATTCTTAAAAAATTTAAAACTCTAATGGCAGAAAGCACATCAGTGGTTGCTTGGGGCTAGGAGAAGGGGCTGGAATTGATTGCATAGGAACACAAAGGAATTTTTTGGAGGAATGAAATTGTTCTAAACTTTTATTGTAGCAATGTTTGCATGATTATACATGTACCAGAATTCATCAGACTATACTTAAGGTTGGTGCATTTTAAGGTTATGTAAATTATAACTCACTAAAGTTGTTTTTAAAAATGTTTTCTTCATGTAGCTATATAAATGGAGTTGTGGCCTCATTTCTAGAGGTTTTAAAAATTATCATTTTTTTTAAGTCCATATCATTTTGCTTTTTCATTTTTATTTCATCTTTGTAGCATATTTCAGAATTTTGTGCTTAATCTACATGATATAGTTCAGTTTTGTAAACAGATGTTTGTTGAATTTCTACAATATGCCAAGCACTGAGAGGACAGAGCTTCCTACTCCCAGGGACTACTCCTACTGTCTTGTAGGAAAGGCTAATTTATTTTTAAAGTAACTAATAGAAAATATCCAAGAATGGGCGTGTTTACAAGGTATGGAAAGATTAATTTTATCTCAGTGGAGCTAGGCAGTCTAAGGTCTCATTAAATGGGCTCAGAAGAGGCTTTCCTGGAAAAATGGAATTTGAACGATGATAGGAATTGATCCAGTGGATAGGGAAAAGTAGACATACTAGCATCCTAAATGGTTTTTCAGTTGAATAAAGAGGGGTTAGGAAGTATATTTGGTGTTTATAAGACTAACATACCTTAAAAATCAACTTTCAGGATGTGAGTCCTTTGGGTAACTGATTTCTCTGGTTCTCTTATTACTGAGTAGAGCTTCCCATTGCCTGGCACTTAGATCTCTAAGGGTTGTTTGTTTGTTTGTTTTTTTTAAACTCCATTTCCTTTTAAAACTGACTTTGTTTCACCCTCATCCAGGATCCAGGCAAATTATTTATTTAGTACTGCCTCTGGTGAAGTCCATTCTTTTACTATTGTTCTTCATCTGCAATGACAGCCTACCTCTTTTTAACCAAAAGCCATTTTCCCTTTGCCCCAAATTAACATTTGCTTTCATAGTTACTAGGTTCTGTAGACTGTGTTCATCAGATATGTAGCAACACTATTTAAAAAATAAATGTATAAAAGAAGCAGACGCTGTGGCACTAAGGTATTAAATTCTAAGCAGATATTTGGATATAGCAGCTAGAAACCTTTGTCTCTCTTCTTTGCTCCTCCTACTCCTTTTACTTTTCTTTAGTTGACTGTTAGATTTTCTTACTATCCAAAAGTAATTGATGAGGATGACATTTAAAATATCTATAATGGGAAATGTTTTTGATGCAATGTCTTAAGAATTTTCTATTTCATATCTAAAAGGAAGAAGAAGAATTTTCAGTTCTTTCTGGCTGCCTGGGACTTCTGCCAACATTTTACCAAACAGAACATCCATTTATCAGTGCCTCCTGTCTGGATTGGCCAGTTCCAGCATTTGATATTATATCTCAGTGGTGTTGTGAGATAAATTCATTTACTGAAAGACATGCAGAACAGGGAAAGGTATGTAA
Organism: Eidolon dupreanum; assembly: GCA_028627145.1. Lineage (NCBI taxonomy): Eukaryota > Metazoa > Chordata > Mammalia > Chiroptera > Pteropodidae > Eidolon > Eidolon dupreanum. Next base: position 122,427,832 of record CM053503.1, read on the forward strand.
AAAGAGTAACACTAATTTGCCATAGTGGCAATGTGCTAATAGGTAAGAGAATAATGAAGAATTTGGAGTGCCAGGTCATTTGTTCTTGGCAGCATTTATTTACTTATATTGAAAAAAAAAAGGTTTATTTATATAATATTTATGAGTGTATAAATAGAAATATTTCTAAATTTTGAATGGATAAAATTAAGGTCTTAGTATGCCACTTTTAGTTTTTTTTAGGCTGTCAGGTTTTTATTGAATACCTTAAATAATAGCATCAGACTTGGAAGATACAAAGGAATTTTAAGGTAGAAAGGAGTTTATAAGCTTAACTAGAAAGGGAACTGTCACATAAAAATCAAAGGTTTGGAATAGCACACCTGAAGGTCATGTCTTTAAAATTTGCTGGGCCAGTGCTGCCAGCTCAGCTGGCAAAAGGTTTTGTGTTGGAGACAAGTGAAATGGAAAGGCAGAGTAGGAACGCTGGTGAGTGGCTCTGAATGCCATGGTTTGGTGCTCAGACTTTCTTCTACAGCTAGAACTACAATTTTTCTGAATAATATGATGAAAGTAGTATTTTATAGAGGTAATCTGGTGGCTTTTTAGTAGGTAAATTGAAGTAAGGAGAGAGGGAAGCCAGAGATGATTATTTAGGTGGTAAAGAAAATCTGGACTATTCTAATAGTAGAAATCAGAATGCAATCAATGCAAGAGACATTTGAAAAAAATATGTAAGACTTGGTGACCAGATATACATGACTTTAAGATCTTGCACTTAAACCATTAGAAGAATAGTAACTAGTATAGAGAGTTCTGATAGGAACCTGCTCCTGCTTAAACACCATTGATGATGCCCTATTGCCTATGGAGGAAGATAAGGACTCCTTGCATGGCATTCTAGGATTTTCACCATCTCACTTAACTTTTTACTTCATTCTGTACTACTCCCCTGCCCACTGCCTTGTTCAAACCATATAAGAGTATTTTTTTCTAAGTGTGGTATATATTTTCAAACATCTGTTGAACAGCTGTTGCTTATTGCTGTTACTTTTATCTAAAGCAACCTTCTTACTCTTCTCTTGTTGTATTAATCACCAATCTAGGCTTTGCTAAGATAAATGTTACCTCTTCTATAAATCTTTGTCTGATAGTCCATCTTCTACAGTCCTGATCCCTTCCCTCTGCTGTGCTATATGAGAATAGTTTTGCCACTTTCTCTTAAGTCACCATATTTATCACTATGTTTATTGTGTCAACTGTGGCTCCACAAAGCAAAAATTATTTCTTATTTATTCTTGAATCCCTAGTTCCTGTAAAGTGCCTGATGTAGACTAGTCACCTAATAAATATTGGTAGAACAATTAGGTGGATTGGTAGAAATAGAATTGATGAAAGGGGAGCCAAGTTTCAGGGGAAATGAGAATTTTTATTTTAACATCAAAAGGACAGTAACAAATTAGTATTTCAGATGGCCGAGTCAGGCAAGACTTAATTTTTAAAATTTTGAAGTGAATAATAAGGCAAGGTAAGCATAAACAATAAATGTTTCTACTTTTGTTCATTTCTATATTTTTGTTGAAGTTTTTAAAGAGATAATATCTCATTTTATACCTTTTTTTTAAAGGAAAGAGAAATTCAAGAAGTTAATTGAACCTTGGATATTACGTATAAAAATCCTTTTTTTCCTGTCTAGTAGCTTATTCACAGATTATAGCTAGAATCTGAAGTTATATTTTGATGTTTGAATACCTTTGAGGAATGATTTGGAGTAAGAAATAGACATAATTGTAGAACCAGGACAGGAGAAAAAAGGATGAACATACTTGAATTGTTTTGTCTTTATATGAGCCATTGGTTAAGCACTGGATAAAAATTAACTTATTTGATAGTGTAAGAGCAAGCCTATATTTTAGATGAATGATTATTAGTATGGAAATTGATGGAAAATAAGAATTTATCATTTAAAATATTTCATTTTTTTTGTAAAATTGAGTGATAATTATTTGTTTTAGAGTCAGAGCAGTAGACATTTATTTATGTTTTTCTACTTAGGCGAATTTTTATCACTTTTTGAATGCATCCCCATATGACCTATGTTCCGTCTCCTGTCCCTGCTCTACTGTTCTGTCTCTAATCCTGACTCAGATCCTTTGTCAACCAGATTTTCTTTACTAGGAATTTTAAATTTGAATAGAGAGACTTCGCAAAATAAACCATGAATAGAGCCAAATAGTTCATCAACAACCTTGAAAGGTAGTCTGAGGAATGCTTCTCATGTTTTATATCAACTAAGGTTCTTTAGTTGCAAACAGTTTGGTTGCAAACCTCTGGTCTGTTTTCTCTGAAGTGTTACCACTGGATGACTCCACCTCAGCCACTTTCCTTCTGTATGTGTGTGTGCTCAAAATTCATATTCCTGGGAGAGAGAATCTGATTGGCCTAATTTGCACCATATGTATACCCTTGTGATGGGACAACCCCGTCAGACCTGTATAGAGCAGGAAAAGAGGTTATTTTTCAAAAGAACTTGTAATGCTGTTAATATAAGAAGATAGAACAGGACACTAGACAAAGGGAAAAGAAAAAACACCGGAGGCCTAATACCTTCACTTCTACTTGCCCAGCACATATATATTCTTCTCATTCATAGAGTTTCACTTCTTCCTTTGTTCAAAATGATGTAACCTTCCCATTTACAACCACAGATGCATTCACCACTTCCCCAAATACGCGAAAAAACCCAAAGTCACTCACATCCAGTTGTTATATCTCCACAGGCTCTGGGAGATGTCTATTCCTTCTGTGATTTTTGTACTCATATCCTGATGGTCTAGAAAATTTTATTTAGCACCTACTCACCCTGAATTCAATAGTAAAGAGAAAGGAAAAGAGAATGAAAAAGATTGCAAAGATATATGCAGCAGCAAGAAAATTTACAATTAGTCATAAAGCTATAGCTAATATATAGTCAAATGTAAAACTTTCTTTCACTTTCTTTGACTAGCACCTCAACTGGTTGAATGTTTGACTAAGGATGTAACCCAAACTTTATTCTAAGAGATCTGAGTTTCTGGTGATTGCTTTCATAAAATTTTTCTTTCAAGCTTGGGACATGGAGGAGGTGGAGGTAGGGGGTCTTTAAGTTCCAAATATACTGCTACCAATCATATAACAATATTTTTATTATTCTTGATAGCCAGGGTCATTTCTTCCAGATAATGTTGTAAACCATTCCCTTTCTTCTCCTGGTGGGGTGGGGAACCTAGCTAGAATGGTAAGAGGACATTTAATTTCTAATTCCATGGACTATTATTATATCTCCTGATGGAAGATAGTACACAGCTTCCTTAGGATGGTACTAAAAACCACAGAAGAATCTAAAATATAGCAGGGAAAGAGAAATTAAAGATTGAATTCTTTGGTGTAATTATGAGAGATGCCACAAGCAGTTTTCATACCTGGTTCCCTAACCTCCAACTGTGAGAGAATGATCACTCATATATACTTGTTTATATAATGGTTTCATGTTCAGACTATATACTTCATTTTGTAGGAGCCTATATGTACCTTATTCTATAGGTGTTTTCTTCCAGCTGGTGCCATATAACAATCATCAGCAAAGTAGCTTATCATTTAAAAGACTAGTGCTTTTTTCAGATGATTGAGTACATGCTAAGATCAGTTAATTTCATAGACATCCACCTATTGCCTTATAGCTTTCTTTTTGAAGAAAATTCTCTGTTAGAGGCTATGTAATGTGGGCTACTGGGGAATTTACAACCTAATCTAGATAAGTATCAAGTTCAGTGAGGACAAATTTCTATTCCTTTCACTGATGGAAGAATTCCAATATAGTCAACTCATTAAAGAATATGAAATCTTTTGAGCCAGAGTTGGGCACTGACTCAAAAATACATATTGTAAGCTCACATTGTCCTTATCTCTGCTTCCATGGCCACTTTATCCCTTAACTTATTGATAAACACCAAGTTAGCTACTTAATTACTGCATTGATTTAGATGGGTTATAGCTATAGATAATGTGAAATGATCAACATATGAGTTGCCTGCCATCATACAGCATTTTAAGATAATATTCTTACTACATTTTATTTATGTGTAAATGGAGTAGCATCTAGAAAAAAATTAGTGCTATTACCAACATTTTTATATACCTGAAAATAATAATTAAAGTGTACCCTGCAGGGAAATTGAACTAATTTGGCATTTTTTTCCCCATTCTTAAGCAAAAAATTTATGAAGAGTTGTAGTCCCAGCACTTATGGATACGAAAGATCTTATTTTGAGGAAGGAGACTCTGGATTATAAAGTATTGAAATAGAAATAAGAGTTAAAACTGTGACCTTTCTTAAAGAAATAGCTAATGAATTGTTTGTTTATCTGAGAAACATAAAAACTTGGTTTTTAAAACTATGAACTGTTTAAAATTTTGCATTAAGCAAATAAGTCACATTTTTACAGTTTTCTCATTCTTTAAAGAAAATCCTTTTAAAGAATAAGCATTTTGCCATAATGACTTAAATATATAGGACTAATGAATATTTTTGGATAATGTTTTAGGCCTTGCTTATCCAAGAGTCAAGATGGAAATTACCACACTTACTGCAGTTGCCTGAGAATTATAACACCATTTTCCAGTACTATCACAGAAAAACCTGTAGTGTCTGCACAAAGGTTCCTAAAGATCCTGCTGTTTGCCTTGTTTGTGGTACTTTTGTATGCCTGAAAGGACTTTGCTGCAAGCAACAAAGTTACTGTGAATGTGTGTTGGTAAGCAGTTGTAAATAATATAAAATTTATGAAACTCAGATCTCATATCACGTGGAAATGTGGTATTTATAGGGTCAGGCCTGCTCTTCAAGTTAACTACTCTTTGAATAAAATGAACAACACATATAAAGGTTTTGTTCTTTTTCTGTTCTAGTTTTTTTTTTGTTTGTTTTTCTTTTTAATCCAGTGGAAGGGTTAAAAAAAAAAAAACACCTGAGGCTTTAAATAAAACGTTTTTTAAGTCTAATTTACTTCCTCTCCTTACTCCTGCTGCCTTTTAATGATACATACTTTTTTAAATGCTGGTGCTATGAAACAACAGTTGTATATGCTGTTAGGTTGGCTTTTAAATACATCTTTAGATAATCTTTACCCAAATTCCTCTTAATGTATTATTAATAAAGTGTTAGAAATGAGATTGTAAATTTAACTTAGATGAAATCTTATTAAAATTTTAAAAAATATTTGTTTTACACAGAAGAGATTTACGTAAGGGATTCTTGATCTTATGAAGTCCATGTGATTATGAAGTTAATTGATATATTTTTAATGTTTTAGCATTCTCAGAACTGTGGAGCTGGAACAGGGATTTTCCTTTTGATCAATGCATCGGTGATTATCATCATTCGAGGCCACCGCTTCTGCCTCTGGGGTTCTGTGTATTTGGACGCCCATGGAGAGGAAGACCGGGATCTTAGGTTAGATGTGCATACATGTATCTGGGTGTTTTATGAAGTTTGGTCAGTGAGAACAACGTGCCATTTCTGACATTGAAATAATAATTTTTGATAATTTTTATATTAAGAAATCCTGAGTCATTAGAGCTATTTCTAGTTTTTGAGATACTTTCCTCATCAGCATGCTAAGGGAACATGAAATAAACCAAATTACTATGTGAAATTTTTGCCATGAAGAATTTATTTTTTAAAAATGTGAAATCTTCATTGTATTTTATTACTTTTAATGCTTTTTCCCTCTTTTTATTCTAGGCGAGGCAAGCCTCTCTACATCTGTAAGGAAAGATACAAAGTTCTTGAACAACAGTGGATTTCTCATACTTTTGATCACATCAATAAAAGATGGGGTCCACATTACAATGGGCTGTGACTCACCACCTCAGCATTGCATTATATCATCATTTTCATTAAGAATTTATCAACAATAAGCTTTAACTTAATTTGGGAGATTAACACTTTTGCTGAAGGAAGAAAAGAAAACATACGTTATAAAGTCTTTCCAAAATTAGGTGCTTGGTAATCACATTAATGGTATAAAATTTTTTTAAAAAGTATCTGGAGATCATAACAAGTAAAAAGTTAAATCATTCTTTAGTCATCATTTTCTTTTTTAAAAAATCTCCAATTAATAAGCACAACTCAACAAAATTATTTAAAACTGATTCTCCCAGCAATCCATATCAGTTGTTATTGATACTTAGAGTGGGTGTGATTTATTTAAAGTTTTACTGCTCTTTATATCTGTGTGTTTTAATTTGCATCTGCTAAACATAATGCACCTTTACCCTCCTCCATTCTTGTGTTGATTTGAGATATTTGCTGTATGTAATTAGAAAAAAATGTAAAACATGATTTATGTGAAATATTGTATAGTAAAAGTTGGTCTAATAGTAGAACTTTAAATTTTTTTCTTATTGTGAGGAATCTGTTAAAAGTTTAAGGCTTTGCTGAAAACTTAATTCATTCTCAGGAATTTCATAAATATTCTCCCCAGGTAAATAATTGAAATAGTTGTAAAATAAGTAGATAGCTGCTGTTAATATGATACAGTACATTTTGGGAGACTTGTGTGGTTGGGGGAGTCCTTAAAAATCAGAATTTGCCATTTCAGTTGGATGAATTACTAGAAGTAGTAATAGATTTTACTATAAAATCAAAAGTTTTAAGAGCATACACGTGGCATATTTTGATTCTACGCATGTGTACCTTTTATTACCAACCAAGTTTTTGTTTAAATGACTGGATTGAAAATGCTCAGACTTCCCTACAAATGAAGCATAGTTTTGGAACTTTCCTATCAGCTCAAGAGGTTCATCTATAATGTATTTGTGCAATGTAATCACTGTCATTTCTGCTTGGTTTCCTAAAAGGGGAGGAGGGATGGCTCAGTGGTGATGACCCTCGTAAATGAGCCATGCATCTGCATTCTTCTTAGAAGCTGCTGTGAAAAGCAATTTATGTTTTTAGGGTTTTTAAATCAGGAAGAATGGGAATGATTGAGCTAAAACCCACTCAGTAGGGAAAGATTACAGAAATACATGTTATATATTGCTACCAAGATTTTTCTTCCAAATAATTTGATGATTATTTCATACATAGTGCTATCAAGCAATTCCTGGTATTTTGGACTGCCATGGCTTGTTATGTAAAATTACATTTTTACATGTAAAAACAAACAAAAAACATCTAATGATAAAATATGAAAATAAAATATCTACATTCTAAAAATTATTGAAAGACGTGACATTACAGAATATGAAAATGGACATTAAATGATGGCCTTGCATTAAAATAGAGCAGAACAAACAGTACATATTCAAATGTGTTCAAAAAGTCAAAAAATTATCTATAGCTCTACAGCAAAATACATGGAAATAGCTTGCTATTTTTATATACATTTCCAAAACATTAAGATAACTTTCTGAAAGACTAGAATGATTCTGTTTAACTAAATAGTTGTCCTTTCCAACACATTGCTACTTTTTAAAATAATGTATCATAAGTTCAGCCTGTCATATCTTTTGCATCAGTCATTATGAATACCAGACCATTTGTAAGTGTGGTTGAAGAGCAAAATGCTAATTTACATCTCTAGTAAATACTGTTTCAGGATTCACGAACTTGACTAATTCTACAGTTTGAAACTCTGATGCTATATATACATGGTATAATGTATTCAGACTTTGATTACTACATATTTAAAATGGAATGTTTTATGGTTGTGCATATGGATGTGAAGTGAAAATATTAGCCTTAACATTAAAATTTGGGTTTGATAGTGTTTATTTTGATATTGGTGAATTAGTCACCAGTAAATTTTAAAAAAGCACTTGGTTGAAAATTGTACTTGAATACATACATGCATGCTGCTAAACTAGAACTTTAATTTCTCCCCCCCCACTAACTTTTATAAGTCCCATTTATAAACCCACTTTTAAAAATAACAGGTCCAAGTTAGAGTGATGTGTGTATATTATTCAAAAAAATGTACTGGTGTGATATCTTGTATGAATGATCATTTAAATACAGTACATTACTGTAGAAGCTAAATCAATCTTTATAATTAAGCAGAAATTATAAAACTAGGAATAATCAACATTGTAAGATATGTTAATAAAAACCTACTGTCATTTGGTTTGTGAAAGGTCCTTAAAATGTTTAATGCTTACATGTTTTCTTTTTTTCAAAGATATTGACAATACTATGTATAAGTGAGCATAGCTGAAAAGATGAAAGCATAACATGACTAATAGTTGCTTTAAGGTGGAGTTAAGTATAAAAGATTTGTTTTTCCTCTTTTTATTTTCAGAGCTAGATCTTATTTCTTCTATCCTTGTCTCATGATAAATGCAAAGCTTTTGCTCAGTATTTGTTTTTGGAAGGTGGGGAGAGGAAAACGTGTGTAGATCCATGGAACACTGTTATGGTCCTTGCTGCTTTCTGAAAATTCCCAGCTAGACATCAGACATCTAATGTGCTTTATGATAATTTATGTTTATTTTCAATGACCTGTGGTCTTGTTTGAGTTGAAAGTCCTCACCCCTACCCGTCTATCCTGTAGCTCACCAGCCAGTTATCAGTTAGGAATCTATAAACCGTTTTCTGCTTTATGTATTTTGATAGCTATTGATTTCTGTGACTTAGAAAAGATGCTGTCTAAAAGCACTGAAGGCTTGGAGGTGACAGTAGTATGAAAGAGATGTAGCCTAAGAGTCTGTACCATTTCCAAGATTGTAATTGCTAATTCACAAGTTCCTGCTGTTGGCTTGTATTTGAGGTCATGCTGAACAACAACAACAAAAGCCAAAACAATGCAACATGGTTGTAACCACTGGAATCAAGTCACCAAGACAAGGTACATTTACTGGTGGTTATGCCTGACACTTGATAGTGGGAGAGCAGAAGAATTGTTACTGTCTCAGTCGTGTTCACAGCACATAGTTCTTTCCTTTAACTTTATGATCTGGCTGGATGGTATCAAGCTCTGCTTAGTTTATCAGGGATGGGCTGGAGTGGACAGAAGGATAGCAACATGATCACTTCTCTACTTATGATACTCCAAGCTCTCTTGACAATGAAGCATATCAAGTATGGAAGAGCTATACCATTCTTAGTGTACAGTAATCAACTAGCCAGTTTAGCAAATGTAACTCTAGCTGCTATAGCACGTTGAAAAGGCATAATGAATGAGACCTTAAGTACAGGTGCCTTTATGTGAGTTAAATTAATGTAATGTGACAATGCCCAATTTGTTGTGGCAGAGCCCAAGAACAGGCCAGAAGAAGTAAGTTCAAGAACACAGATAAATGCTTCAGCTTTAGGGGAGGGAAAAGAGAAAGGAAAGTTTTGAGCAAAGAAAGTTTGTATCTGATTTCCTCTTAACTTGGTGACAAAGAAGCAGGATCATCTGTTGAGAGTAAGCAGGCCTACTATATTCTGGGGGCTTGAGGTAAGACATAAAAGTTTAGATGTACACTAGGAGAGAATAGGCTAGAAATAAGGAGAAGCACCACAGAAATTGTATAGAGAGCCCAAGAGGATTAGAAGCCATACATTTTAATAAAGCCAATTCGAAAGATTCTCTGACTTTATGAAGCCCCTGAGATCAGCAGTCTTGAACCTGAAGGATAGAAACCTGAAATTCATGATTTGGGAATTTGGGAGGTGGGTACAATGTAAGGCAGTAAGAGATTTAGTGGTGCTGTTTGAAATGAATGTGGGGTCCCTGCTAGATGAATTGAGGGGTGTAGGATTAGAAGTCATGGTAAGATTTAATGATCCAATTTAATGTGAACTTTGAAAATTTTATTTCAAAATTATGAAAAATTGCTTTAGTGTTGAAGCATTTAAATTCGTTTATTCAGTAAATGTTTATCGGGCTCCTATGCACCAGGCACTGTGTTAAATTTTGGAAATACAATGGAAAAGAAGCCCCTTTTCTCACAGCTTTTTGTGTGATGAAGACTACAAATGGTGTATGTGTGTTTGGAGGGTGTTGGGAAGAATATAGGGTACTGTAGCAAGGATCTCTAAACCAGACTTGGGGAGTGTAAGGAGGTTTTTAGAGAGTACAGATGTCTAAAATGATCCCTAAATACTGTGTAGGATATACCTTGGTGAAAGGAGTATGGGGAATAATGTTTTTGGCAGGTGAAGTGAATGCCGTTTGCAAGATTCAGAGTTGAGAGAGAACTTCTAAAGACCTGAGGGAATCATTCTGACTCTAACATAGGTGCTTTTGAGAGATAAGTAAAATATCAATTACAGAGGGTTTTGCAAGCCACCTAAGGGTTTTAGACTGTTTAGAGAGGAGTGGGAGGACAGAGGGTTTTGCAAGCCACCTAAGGGTTTTAGACTGTTTAGAGAGGAGTGGGAGGCTATCAGACTTGCATCTTAGAAATGTCTATCCCGCTGCACTGTAAAGAAAAATCCAGATTGAGAACATCTGCTAGGTATCTGCTGAAAGAATTCAGACATGACATAATAGTTGACTCAGCAAGGGAAGTTGTAGAGACAGAAGTGGACAATACTAGAAGAGAGTTGACAATTCAGTAGGGTAAGGGAGAGCAAAGAATATTTATTACATGCTTACTATGTGCAAGAAATTAAGCTGAATGCTGGGGATACCACATTGAACAAGACAGAAAGAGTTAGTGTCTTCTACAGTCTAGAGGAAAACAATACTAAGTATGTAATTACAAGTAAATGGAAGCTGTCAGCAAGTTAGGCAGAGGGCTATGGGAACCAATAGACTCATTTAGTTTGGGGAGTTCACAGAAGGCTACATGGTAGAAGTGATGTTTAAGGTGAGACCTGAAGAAATGGTAGAAGTGAGCTAGGTGAAGGAGAGAATAAGGGAAGGCATTCTAAAGGGTATATAGCTCATAGGCCCTGAAATAAGCATGGGCAGGGTACACTCAAACTGGATCTTGAAAGCATCTTGCTAAGTGAAATAGGTCAGAAGGGAAAGGACAAAAACCATATGATTTCACTCATGTAGAATATAAAACAAAAAGTAAACTACCAATAAACAGAAACAAAACTCATAGAATAGTGGTTACCAGAGAGGAAGGGTGGAGGGAGGACAAAGTGGGTTAAGGGGGTCAAATATATGGTGATGAAAGAAAACTAGACTTCAGGTAGGGAGCATGCAATAGAGTACTCAGATGTTGACTTATAATATTGTACACCTGAAAATTATGTTATTAACCAATGTTACTCCAATAAAATTTAAAAAAAACTAAAAGATGTTTGAAACAATACGGTTGAAGCATCGAAAGCATGGAGTGGGATGTGTGACAGGATGTGATGCAGAAAGATAGCACAGATCTGATCATGGCCTCTTGAGCTATGCTATGGATTTTGATCTTTATCCCAAGGGCAACAGGAAGTCATTGTAAGAGATTAAGTCAGGCAGTGAATGATCACATCGCAGTATTAAAATGATCATTATATCCTTAGTTTAGAGCGAGGGTCAGCAAACATTTTCTATAAAGGGCCAGATGGTTTCTGTGACAACTGCTCAACTCTGCCATCATAATGCAAAAGCATCTATAGACATATAACATCTGGTAATGACAAATTAAGTGATTCAGACTGTGTTATCTATTCCTGTATAACAAATTACCCTAAAATGAATGTAACAAAACAGTACATATTACACTGCAGTTTCTGTGGACCAGGAATCCAGGAATAACTTAGCTGAGTGATTCTGGCTCAGTCTCTTACGCGGCTTCAATGAGGATGTCAGCTAGAGTAACGATCATCTGAGGCTTGACCAGGACTGGAAGGTCTGCTTCCAACCACACTCATGTGGCTATTGGCTAGAAACTTCAGTTTCTTGTCATGTGGGCCTCTCCATAGGAGTAGTAGCTGATTTTCCCCAGAGCCAAGTGATCCAAGATGAAAGCCCTTGTTTCTTTTATAACCTAATCTTAGAAGTGGCATCTGATCACTCTGCCACACATACCAACCCTGGTACAATGTGGCTGGGGTTTATATAAGAGTATAAGGACCAGGAGGTGGAGATCATTGGGAGACCATCTTATTGAAGAAGAAAATTGAAATGAGCAGGCAAAAGTTGAAGAAATAGTATTTCCATCATCTCAAAGGATGCCCCTCAAGATATTTATTAACTACAAAGGGAAAGATAGTAACTTTACAGTAGAGAAACCTGGTAGACACCACTTTAAAAGTGAATATCACCAATAATAAAGCATATTCACTCCATATTAAGCATAATCCTTAATATGGTTAACTGAGAAATGTACATTTCTATAATAAAACTGTAAAAAATACATAACTTCATGCTAATCATGTGAAAACATCAGACAAAACCACTTGCAGGACATTCTGCGAAAGAACTTACCAGGACTCTTCAAAAAAGTGTTGAGGTAAAAAATGAGGAAAACCTAAAGAATTGCTACAGACAGGAAGAGTCTAAGGAGAAATAATGCAATGTGGAATCTTGGACAGTAGTGAGAAAACGTGAAATTCAGATAAGGTCTGGAATTTAGTTAATAGTAAATGTTAATTTCTGATTTTGATAATTTTGATATGGTTATATGAGTTGTTAACATTAAAAGCACAGTAAGGAATACATAGGAACTCTCTGCACTATTCATGCAACCCTCCTGTAAATGTAAAATTTCAAAATGAAAAGTTTTAAAAAAGACTTAGTCTAAGAAAACTTTCCTCAAAAGAAAACTAATTTATATTGAAAACCATCAGAAAGCAGAAAATTTGACTAACAATTGGCTTCAAGACATACCCTAGAAACAATATTTAGAATATAAAGATAAAAGCTCTCAGGACCTACAGACAAAAGAAGATAAAATAATTGAAAAGAAAAGTAGATTGGTATTGGACTTCACAACATGCAAAGCAAGGCAAAATGCAAAGTGGAACTTTCAAAAAACCTCAAGGGAAGAAAGTGTAACCCAATGATTTTGTTTAAGGTCAAGCTAGCCTTTCAAGGATCAAGACCATAGAAAAAACACTTTTAAGCATGCAAATGAACCTTTCTTGAGAAAATCTATAAGTCTTCATCCAACCACAAGTCGACCAGGGAAACCATCAAAAAAGCTAATGGAATGGAGGTAGTAATTGTACTCCAACTCTAGAAAAGTTCTAGTCTTGATCATGGACTGCTAAAGCTTTCCAGTGCCTTGCTGAAAGAAAGACCCCCTCTGGAGGATGATCATTCAAATTCTAAAATTATTTCTGAAAATGTTAAAAAGAAACTGAAGGAACATGTTGAAAATACACATAAATCAGAATCAATAGAAAAAATAAAAACGGACTCCAGATATTAAAACTATGCTTTTTTTTTTTTAATTTGAAAAACCAAAATTAAGAACTCAATGGATCTGTTTAATATCAGATGAGATACAGCTAAAGAAAGACTTGGTAAACTGCATTATAAGTCAGAGAGACTAAAGGGTGGAAAATGAGTAAGAGAGATAAAAGACATAGAGGACATTGTGAGAAAGTGAAACACTTGTAATTGCAGTTCTAGGAAGAGAGGGGGGAGAGAATGTGGCAGAGACAATATTGAAAGAGGTAATAGCTGAGAATTTTCCATAAGTGGTGAAAGACATTGAGCCATAAAGTAGTTCAATAGATTCCAAGTGGGATAAATAGAAAGGAATCCATATCTAGACACATCATAGTGGAAAAAAAAATCTTAAAAGCTTCTCAATGGAAAAACAATGAATTAACTTCAAAAGACTTCTGATTTCTCAATAGTAACATCTGAAACAAGAAGAAAGTAGAAAAATATCAAGTGTTGAAAACAACTCCCAATCAAGGGTTCTCTACACCAGGGGTCCCCAACCCCACAACCTGGGGGCCACACAGCAGGAGGTGAGTGGCGGGTGAGCTAGTGCAGCTTCCTCTGTATTTGCAGCTGCTGTTATCCAGCCTCAGCTCCACCTCAGATCATAAGGCATTCGATTCTCATAGGATCACTGGTCCCTGGTGCCAAAAAGGTTGGGGACTGCTGACCTAGATTATCCTGACTGATAGAGAAATTACTATGAGGATTGGGATATTTTGTAACAACAACAACAACAACAACAAACCAGTAAAATATGTGTCACTCGTTTAGGAGTTGATGGTAGGCAGCAAGAAAGCTGAAAAAGGATGAAAGGGAGATTAATGTTATCCAGGGGCAAAGTATTTGTTAAGCTGTTGTCTGCAATAGTTTTTAAGACAGGTAACATACCTAATGAATTTGTAGCTATAGGGGAAAGGATTGGAAAACAATGTGTTGCCTGCTGTTAGCTACAATACACAAGGTATTGCAAAAGAGAGAGAAGATCAGAGTTGGGAAACACAACTATTCTCAACCATAACCACTAAAAGATAAAACTGAAAAAGTTTTGATTAACAAAGTAAACTCAGACTCGTGGCAAAGATTAAATGAGATTATGGTCTTGACACCATTGCTAAAAGCTATGAAAAGCCTTTGTGAAAAGTACTTGTCTCAGAATAAACTAAGGGTACAGCATCCAGTACCTCTTTTCAGTTGGACAGAATGATTTAGGTAAAAGAGACTAAAGATGTGGCGCTCACACTGATAAACTCAATTTACCTGCAAAGAAGTGGGAAGAGAGTCATGGAAACTAGAAAGCAATGAATAGAGCAAATACAAGAAGAACGTCTAGAAAATTGTTGATACAGCTTTTGGAACATGAACTGACCAGACTCCAGAAGAAAAAGGCCTACTATGTTTTTTAAGAGTTGTATTGGTAAAGAAACCATGAATCTGGTATTAAGTCTATGACTCTTTAGGACTTAAAATGACTGTACTGCCAACTATACATGGGAAAAAAGTAAGTTGTTAGAGAGCTGTGCATCTCCCAAGGAGGCATATCCTCCAGTGCCCACTTTGGATGTGTAATAGAAAGGGAGCATACTCCCCCAGCATAGAACCAAAGGCCACAGAGAACCGTAGACAAGGGAGCTCACCCGAAGGAGCAGATCTGGACCAAAATCAGAAAATATTACACACCCAGAAGGCAGAGTGTCTTCAAAATATCTTCCCAGCTGGATTTCAAAATTGCTGTAGATCAGTAGCTGCTGTATTTTAAAAAATTTTTCATGTTCTAAATGGAATTGTTTATTGTGTTTATTGTATCCCCTTTCCCTTATTACATATTCACATTTTATGTTTTTCTATGTAATTAGGAATTTTCACTAAAATTGATGTTTTTCCTCTAGATGGGTTTTTAATAAATATGAATTCTTAAATGTATATAAGATCGCTTATGTATCTGTTTTTGAAGTGTTCTAATGAATAAAAGTAATCATTCAAGTGAAATTTCCAGAGATTATAAATAAGATGTAAAGGAGCGAATGTCCAAGTTAAGTAAAATATTTTATCTAAATTGATTATGACAGTTGTAGATAAAATATATATGCAAGTAATAAAAATCAATGAGAAAATTTGGATGAAATAAAATTAAATGTTTTTGGCTTAAGATGTTTGAGAATTTCTAACCGGGGTCAAATATTTTATTTCGCTATTAATTCATTGTTTATATTGGCCCATATACACTAATTTGTTTCCTTTAAAAATAGATTATATTTCTTTTGCCATCCATTTGCCAGTAAATTTTCTAAGTTATCCCAATTAGTTATGCCATATGGATGCTTTTAAAGTATTATGATTATGTAATTTACCTTCAGGCTTCTCTTTTATTATATTTTTTTTAAGCTTATATTTTCTGTGACCTTTACATTTCTTTGGATCAATGCCCTTCACTTCCATTTTTCCAAAGGAAATATCCATGATGAATGATTATGTAGAGATGATTCCATCACCTTGGCAACCTAGATCTACCAGGTTGGTTGCTTGTGTGCAAGGGACATTATATAGTCAAGCAATTTCTCCTAAGTGTTCTTGATTATTTAAAGTAACAGTTGCTTCAAGGAAATTACTTTCTCTGTAATTTTCCACTATTAATTACTTATAAAGCAAAAACCTATTGTTTTCCTCTGTAATATTACCATACAGTAGCTCTGCTAATAAAATTCACACATAGTTTTATTTCTCTATAAGATGATGTAAACGGTAAGGCTCTTTTAAATCTATTGGGGAAATTATATTCTTGGTTCTTATATGGCTAGTTTGTGCTTCATGTTACTGATTAGTTTTATAGAGGAAAATAAACAAGACAAACCCTAGATAACTTGGTAGCTAGCAGGTGGGTCTCCTAGTAAACATATCATTAGGCATTTCGCATCATTTTTTAAATCTTAAATTACTTTCATTATCTTTTTAAATTTATACATATTTTTCAGTTATAGTTGATATACAATATTATATCAGTTTCAGGTGCACAGCACAGTGATTATACATGTATATAACTTATGAAGTGATCACTCTGATAAATCCAGTACCCATCCGACACCACTGTTACTACAATACTGCCGACTATATTCCCCATGCTATACTCTACATCTCTATGACCATTTTGTAACTAACAATTTGTACCTCTTAATCCTTTCCTCCAGTCACCCATTCCCCCAACCCCCAATCTGACAACCATCAAAATACTCTCTATCTACAAGCTTGTTTCTGTTGTTTGTTTGCTTATACTGTTCTCTAGATTCTACATATGACATTTGTCTTTTTCTGTCTGACTTATTCCACTCGGCACAATACCCTCTAGGTCCATCCATGTGGCAGATGGCAAGATTTTACTCTTTTTTAGGGCTGAGTAACATTCCATTGTATATATGTACCACCTCTTCTTTATCCACTTATCCACTAATGAGCATCCAGGTTGTCTCCATATCTTGGCTATTATAAATACTGCTGCAATGAACATATGAATGCACATGTCCCTTCGAAGTAGTGTTTTCAGTTTCTTTGGATAAATACCCAGTTTCTTTGGATAAATATCCAGAAGTGGGATTACTGGGTCCTTCTTTGTCTCTTGTTATAGCCTTCATTTTAAAGTCGATTTTGTCTAGTATTAGTATTGCTACTCCAGTTTTTTTGTTTTTCCTTGTTTCCATTTTCATAAAATATCTTTTCCCATCCCTTTACTTTCAGTATGTGTGTGTCTTTTGATCTGAAGTGTCTCTTGTAGGCAGCATATGTAAGGGGCTTGTTTTTCTCACCCATTTAGCCACCTTGTGTCTTTTGATTGGAGCTTTTAATCCATTTACATTTAAAGTAATTGTTACTATGTAGTTATTGCCATTTTAGTATTCATATTTTTGATTTTTTTTCTTCTTATTAAAGAAGTCCCTTTAAAATATTTTTTGTAATGCTGGTTTGGTGGTGATGAACTCCTTTAGTTTCTTCTTGTTTGGGAAGCTCTCTTATTTGTCCTTCAATTCTAAATGATAGCTTTGTTGGGTAGAGTAATCTTGGTTATAGGTCCTTGCTTTTCAACACCTTGAATATTTCCTGTTAATCCTCTCTGGTTTACAGAGTTTCTGTTGAGAAATTACCTGACAGTCATATGGGAGCTACCTAGTAGGAAACTAACTCCTTTTCTCTTACTGCTTTTAAGATTATTTGTCTTTAACCTTTGGTGTTTTAATTATGATATCTTGGTGTGGACCTCTTTGAGTTCATCTTGTTTGGAACTCTGCACTTTCTGGGCTTGTATGTCTATGTCCTTTGCCTCTTTAGGAAGATTTTTCATCATTATTTCTCCAAATAGGTTTTCTATTGTTCTCTCTCTTCTTTTCTGGTATTCCTATGATGTGAATGTTGGTACACTTGATCTTTTCCCAGAGGCCCCTTAAAGTAACCTCATATTTTTGGATTCTTTTTTCTTTTTGATATTCTGATTGGGTGTTTTCTGCTACCTTATCTTCCAAACTGCTGATTTGATATTCTCCTTCATCTAATCTACTGTTGATTCCTTCTAATGTATTCTTTATTTCAGTTGTTGCATTCTTCATTTCTGATTCATTCTTTCTTATATCTTATATCTCCACTTTTATTTTTCCTATCTCTTTGTTGAAGTTCTGAGATCACTGAGCATCCTTATAACCAGCATTTTAAACTCTGCATCGGGGAGACTGCATGTCTCCACTTTGTTTAGTTCTTTTTTTGGAGCTTTGTTTTATTCTTTCATTTGGAACATGTTTCTTTGTCTGCCCATTTTGGCTGCCTCCCTGTTTTTGTTTCTATGTATTAAGTAGGGCTGCTATGTTTCCTGGTTCTAGTAGAGTGGCCTTATGTAACAGGGGTCCTATAAGGCCCAGTAGTGCAGTCTCCTTGGTCACCTGAGTCAGGTGCTCCAAGCGTGTGTCCCTTGTGTGGGTCATGTATGCCCCTCCGTTGTGGTGTTTACACATCAATGTGAGGAACTGATTCTCAGGCTGATTGATTGTGAGGACTGGTCATGACTATAGTGAAGGAGCTACTGTGCAGGGGCTGACCCTACAGAACAAGATTCACTTTAGCAGGGCTCTGGTGCCTGCCGAGTCTGCCCTTTGCGTGCGTTGTTTGTGGAGGGGGCCAGTTGATGCTCTGACTTGGTTCAAAGAAGCCATCAGACATCTCGAGCCTTCTGGGAAGGGCCACAGAGTGATCTGCAGTTATATTCCACCTGAGCTAAGTTTGGAGTTGCCTGGGAGATGCTAAGCTATGAACTGAGTCTGGCTGACACCAGTGCTGGGCTTGGGACTGCTCAGCAAGAGGTACGGGGCATGCTGAGGCCAGATACTACTAATTTGGGGTTTGTGAACCTTTAAGCATTTTAGGAAGGCTGCAGCATGACCCAGGATGGACAGTTTGTATGGAAAAGCCATCGGAAGTGATGAGGGTGGGCCCACAAATTGGGTGGGTGGGGTCTCAAGAAATCGTCAGGACGGGGCAAATGGTGTTAGCACGTTTGATGGAGACTCAGATATGGCGGCTGCCTGTGTCTGCATACTGGGAAGGGGGAGGCCTCAACAAAGAAACAATGGCTTCTGCCAGCACTTCTTTCTGGAAGAAAGCTGCCCCTTCCGCCGTCGCCCTTTAGTCAGACAACTTAATTCCTCCCCGTATGTCCCTGGTGCCTTTCGAGCTGGTGTTCTAGAGCTGGATCTCAGAGCAAGTAAGTTCATGTGTTGTGGGCCCTTTAAGAGGAATGCCTGGGACTCCCTCAGCCCACTGTTTCACTCAGCCGCAATCTCCGTTGGTTTTCACAGTCAGAAATTATGGGGACTTCTCTTCCTGGTGCTGATGCTCCAGGCAGGGGCCACTTGCTCCTCTAGGGAGGTCTCCAAAGCCAAGATATTCCTTCCCATTCTCTGGAGGTGCAGCCAGATTGTTTCACCCTGCCTACCAATCTCGAGGAGGCTTCTTCTGTATGTCCTTAGTTATAGGACTTCCGTTCAGCTAGATGCAGGCAATTCTCATCGATAGTTGTTCTGTAGGTCAGTTGTAATTTTGATGTGGTCGTGAGAGGGGGCAGGCACAGCGTTTACCTACTCTGCCATCTGGACCGGAATTCCCACCCCTGTTTTTGTAAGCTCACTGATGGTTAGTCTGGAAGATAGGGGAATTTATATGACACAGGTTAGGATATTTATCCTAATATTGATGTACACTTTCCATATTTCAACTATTCTGTAATTCTTTTTATTAATATCACCTGGAAGATGTAGGCGACCGTGCTAGATCAAGATCCTAAGTTGATGGAGGAGCAAGGCTAACGCTGTGAACTATTTAATTTTGTGACTGAGAAAAGCATTTGTGAAAGTACTTGCTTCTGTTGCAAATGATATTGAATGGATGAATCAAGAGAATTGAATAGAACGTCTCATTGCTCAGCTTTTCTGACAAGATAGAAAGATGAGAGAACATTTGGGAATATTGGCACAATTAGAACAGATGCCTCTAAGGTGAAATTGATTGTATTATTACTATTGCTGTTCATTAGGAAGTTAAAAAAAAGCCACACACACATAATCTCCCTCTCCCTATCCTCCAGGATTCAGTTTATTAGCCTACTTCCTAAAGCACATCCGTACCTTTTCCCCCCTCTCTTGGAACAGCTGAGGAAAGATGTTCTCTAAAGCGGGGCTGGCAGCTGCCAAGGTTTCTGAAAAGACCAAACAATTCAACAGCCTAACGACAAAGAAGAAGTCCCAAGTTTAATTGCTTCAGAGGCCCAGAGGAGTCATTTGAACTCCTGTCCAGACCTCTGGCTGTGCATAGCTGTTCCAGGACCAAGTAGATGCCAAGGTGCCTGACAGAACTAAGTGGTGCTAGAAACACAAAACTGTCCTATCATTGACTAAGAACTTTTGCCCAGCTCCCAGGGAGCAGGTTTTCACCCAGCACTTCTGTAAATAAAGCAAAGAAGTAAATAAAAGGGTCTAAATTATTAAATTATATTTTATGAACCTCAAATAGGTTTAAGAGAGGTCTCTTTGATTGGCGGGTCCCCAAAGAAATGCTACTTAGAGGCACTGTGAAGGCTCTCCACCAAGTCAGAAAAGGCCTTGGAAGATGACCGTACAGAGACATTTACACTAACTTCATAAGCAGTCCTCACAAACTGTCTAAGCTCTCAGATATAAAAAGTGACAAATAATTAATTGTGGAAGCAGCTACTACAGAAAGGTAAACTTATAACAGTAGGAAATTACAGATACTAACAAGAGGGGAAAGAGAAAAACTGCTATAACAGTCCCCAGAACTCAAAAGCAGCCACCTGGGCTGAATTAGTGTAGGATTAAATAATCCTTAGAGTCTTAAATCTATTCTAGAATGGACCATTTATTGGTATTTTTGTGGATGCCCCTGACTCTCTAAACAATGCTTTGCCTTGTTTAGGAAGTTGGAATATATTTGCTTAGAAAGATTTTTGTCTCACATTACTAAAATTCTAAAGTTTTCTGTTTAAATGATTAAACTTTCAAGTACTGGAAGGTTTAGTCATCTAAAATGATTCATGGTATGAGATTCAGAGAAGCCCAGGGAGCAAAGTTTCAACTTGAACACAGGTGTGTTTGGAGTTTAAATCAGTTGACTCTTGGTACAAATTATACTTCTCATTTTGAAAGGTGTAATTTGGGGCTTCACACAGACATTTGCAAATAGCATTAATATGATTCATATAGCAATGAATCAGAACCACAGGACCTATTTTTCACTTGGAATTTATATGGGCTTATAAACAAGTTACCAAATAGATTTGGTGCTCCCAAATTAAAAAAGAAATTTAGACATATAACTCAAAGTGTTTGATCTGCTAGAACCATGTGTCTTTTTGGTTTGGTTGGTTATGTCCTGGATTGCTGGAATTGGCCAAGTGTAGGGCACACTGGCCACTGGTCTTTGGCTACTAAGAATCCAGTCCCCTTTCTTAATGTGGAGGGAATCCTGGTGGAAAGCTGAACTCTACCTCTCATGTAGAATCCAGAGGGGCTGAAGCATCCCTCCTAGACCCAAAAGGATGTGAGCATGTGACCCAAGATTGACCTGGGATTGGCCTTTGCTTTTGAATCTACAGGGAGTGCTAAGTGTTGGTGAATTCTACACTATTATAATAAAATAGAGAGGAGGGTCAAGGTAGAGGTAAATGACTGCCCTTGAAAAAAAGCAAAGTAAATTTGTAGGATAGTCGTGTGTGTGTGTGTGTGTGTGTGTGACAGAAGTGTCATATCTTGAGGTGTGAGTGATGATGAACCAAGGAAAATGGAGATGGAAGGACTAGAGAGAGCCTCTGTATCTGCCCTAATATTTATATACTATGGTGAGATGCAGGCTGGATCTATTGATGCAAAGGGTAAACATAATTTTGATAATAATAGTAATAAAAATACCTTATATATTTTTAATACTTAATATGGGCTAAGGAATTAGCATGAATTTCTCACTTAATATTCATTGTTAACATATGTAGTGGGGCTGTTCATGTTCTCATTTTACAGCATCAGTCATGCCTGCTATATTGCCAAATCCGGGATCATGTTAAAGTCCTCATCCTGATCTTTAGAAGCATAGAATAGATTAATTTGTCCCTTCTGTGGAAGTTTGCTTACTTTGTTTTCTAGGACACTGTATTTTTTTAGTAATCCCATTCTCTGACCATGCTTTGTTACTTTCCCCCTGCTCTCATCACTTATGTGGGGGTCTTGCATTCTAAACCCTCACACTCTCTATTAGTAATCCTATAATCTATAGTGCCACCTATACCTTATTGATGCTCAAATAATAATACAAATAACTAAGATTTTCGAGTGATTTCTATGCTTCAGGTTTTTTTCAAATTGGTTTACATACGATAACTCACTTAATGCTCAACATCATGAAGTAGGTCCTATTATCATCTTGGTTTTATATATGAAGAAACTGAGGTACAAAGACTGTTCAAGGACACCGTGCTAGCAGGTGGTGGAGGCAGAATTTCAACCCAGGTGGTTTAGCACACAGCCCCTGAGTATGGGACCAGAGATTATACAATAGTGGGAGCCCTTGTTAAGAAAATTAATGCAAAATTACAAATAAAAATTAAGTATAAAAGTGAATATTAGAGTAAGAAAAAAATCATAACAAATTGCAAATTTTGAACACCTGACAGAGGCTTCTAGTTTTGGCTAAGAAGTAGTAATAGGATCCACATTTACTTCCTACCTGGTGCAACCACCAAGAAAAAGATGGACAAAATATATGAAACAATGATGTTTTAAGACACAATATATCAAGCAGCAAAGGACAGTGATCCCTGAGAAATGAGAAACATATGAAATAAACCTTATAATTGCCCTGACTTACTGAAAGTTTCCAAATGAGAGTACAAAGAAGGAAAAGCTGCACAGAAAGAAAATTTAGAGATCTGCAGAGGGTTCCTCTTAAGTATTTGGCAGAGTGCTTATTAGTGCATGTGTGAAAGGAAAGTACACAGGCCAAGGATAGAACCATTAAAAGGATTAGAAAGAAGACTACCTAGTATTTTTACAAGGCGAAGAATAGTACTTCTTTCTACCACCCAGACTGGAAACCCTCAGAATTCTCAAAACATTAGGTAGAGTACTCAGAAGTATATTGCCTCAGTGTGGGAAACAGTTAATTATAGACTAAATACTGCTCTCTGACACATAAAAAAATCTTAAAAACAAGATGAAAAAGAATCAAACTATTTCTTAGCAACTTAAGTGCATTCCAGAACAAAGTCAAGAATGTTTATAGCAATACAAAAATAGCCAGCAGCCAAAAAAAAATTCATAATAACTGACATCCAATAAAAACAATTATGTAATATGTAAAGAAGGAGATAAATAAAACAATAATAAAGAGAAAAATCAATAACAACTTAGAACTCACATAGATGTTAGAATTGGTAGGCAGGAACATAAGAAGAGTTACTACAACTGATTGCATATGTTTAAAAAGGTAAATGGATGAGACTGGTGATGTTTATATCAGAATAGTGGCAATGGAGTGGTGAGGAGCAGTAAAATTCTGGAGATATTTTAAAGGTAGAGTTGAGAGGATTTGTTGGCAGGCTGGAGGTGGATGTGAGAGGAAGCAGTTTTGTTTAAATGCTTATGGAGGCTAAGTAGCCAGAGAGGTGGACTGTACTGGTTCTTAGGCATGTGTTTCCCAGCCAACCATGTCTCAGCTTTGGCAGCTAGCTCCATGTTAAGCTCTGCTGAGAGGAGGTGCTAGAGGGAGATACAAGGCTGGGGAAGGAGAAGGGACACGCGCTATTGTGTTGACTTCCTTTTCCTGTCAGTGGCATGGAAACAGTACCTGGTTTTAATTTCTAGCTTTTCTTCTCACTCCCAGAGCCACTGGGCCCCTCAGGGGTATAAGCACCTACCTCGGAGGTTCAGTCTAGCTCTGTGGGACTCTGCTCCCAGAGGTTCAGATGACCACAATCCTTCTGTCTGATCCCTTACCCGTGGCTGTTTCCTCTGTTGCCTACCTCTGTGCTACCTCAGTGGTCCCCTTTAGCTTTTTCAGTTCTCTAGCATCTGGTTGACAATTATTTATATTAAACTCTGTTAAAATAACTGTTGTAGTTTCTAGTTCCTAAACAGACTCTGGCTGACACAGAGAACACGGATGACTCCAAGAAAAACCTAAATGGGAAGAATGGAGTTGCCTTAGTTGAGATAGACAAGGCTGTGGGAGAAGGTTTGGAGTTTGGATTTGGATAAATTTTTTTTTTGATGCTTTTCAAACAGTATAAGAGGTTCACGATAGCTATTGAGTGTGTACTGGCTATATGAGTTCTGAGTTCAGGAGAGAAGTCTGGGCTAAAGATAGCAATGTGGAGGACATGCACATGATTTAAAGATGTAAGACTGCAAACCTGTCTGAGGAGACTCTGGGCCTTATTTTTCTTTTTAATTCTAGTGTCTTAGCACAGATCTTGGTACAGAGAGAGAGAGATTTCATAAATATTTGTTGAATGAAGAATAAATGGATAAAAGAACCAGTGAATGGCATTTGTTGAGTTCTCGTGATTGCAATAGTAAACTTTTGAAAATAAAAAGGAAGATTCCTAAGAATGGGAACTAATAAGTCATGGAGCAACTTAGATAGATCCTCAGAATTGAGCCAGATGCAGATACCAGGGTGACCAGGCTCTGAAGAGGGCATTTTCCCTTAACATCAAGCATCCCCTTGCAGTTATTTGGAACCCAAAACCTGATCTCTCTCAGTTCAAAACTAATATTTGGAAAAGGAGGCTCTGGTTGCCGGCAGCTGAATATAAACATCCCTTCTCTGAGCTTCCTTATGAATAACACTTGACCTTTCTTTTAGTATTTCTTTCTTTTATTCACCCTGGCTTCATACATACCATCAGCTTCAAGTTCCCATGAATTAATAATTATTCATCTCTGTTGTTCTTTATCTTGGCAGCAGGAGTTCCTTGGGGTTAGTCTCACCTTCCGTCGGGTAGAACGATGGCAGGTAAGGCTCTTCCTCCTCTGGCCAGGAGCTGCGTGAATGAAAAATAATGCCTGGGCCCTGACGTCCCAGGTGATCACTTCAGGCTGGCACAGGCCAAGGGCTGCAGGTGTCAGGTGGCTGTCACGATTTTTGCTTGTTCATTGCAGCAGCATCGGTGGTGAGCAGTGAAAGTGCCGAAGGAAACAAAACAGGGTAAGAGAAAGAATTCCCCAAACCACATCCTGCCACCTTGAAGAATTAGACTGTATGTATGTCTGATGTGCAGAAGTTGGGCTTGATCTTTCTGGCATGTCTTATTTGTTTTCATCCTGAAGAAGAATTTCCCTTTTGAAAAATCACATAGCTACATTTGCAAATCATGTAATCATGATTATCTCAGCTGCAGCCTGAGAAGAGTTAAAATTAGTGAGGTTTAAGCAAATCTGATTTAAAATGCGATTGAAAACTACTCGCTGTGCACTCCCTGCCACCACAAATATATTTTTGTTTAACGCTTTCTTGCCAGAAAAATGTTACACAATAGCGGTGAATTTTAGTGCAACTGTTTGTGCGTAGTAAATATGAAAATTTTGCCTTCTAATCAGGTCCTTTGATAAAACAGTGTTTGCTGTGCTTTCATGATGCGTCTGTCCCTGCCTCTGGGAGTTCTGCACTTTGGCCTTCCCTGCTCCTTTGCAATGCCAGACCTTCACATCTTAGAGAAGCCAGAGTAGCCCAGTCCAACAGTGAGCCATGGTGCAGATGACCACCAGGGATTAGTTCCTGCTGAGAGGAAACTGTGATAGCAGGCAGGATACACAATTGCTTAGACTCTTTTTTTGCCCTTTAGAATTTAGAGGAAATAATCTACCTGGTTTTCCCCTATAGTTCAAACACTTTTAGCATACAATCAGTCCTTGAGGTTCTGGGAAAGCTTCAGAGTTCCAGGCGTGGGTGGGCGGTGGAAGGAAGGGAGGGGACTTTCCTTTTTTCTGCCCACAAGAGGCTGAGCACTCCGCTCTTCCTCCTTGTCTCCCAAGGCTGGCCTCCGCAAGGTAGTGGGACAGATGGCTGATGGAAGGCCACATCAGTGTTATCAGGAGATGGCGATACGATTACAAGGTTTAGGATGGTTGAGAGAGACCAGAGAGGCATGCGTTTCCTTCCCTCATTGTAATCACTGCACTAAAATTGATTTACGCCAGTCCATTGGCTGTGAAGTCGGGTTGGGAGCGCCTTTGCTGGCAGTCTGTCTTCAGACAAGAGAAGATAAGGGAGATCTGAGGAGCAGGTAATCAGGAAGCATTTAAGGAAAATTGCCTGCCCTCCTAGTGTAATGTTTTAGGGCTAACACGGCCCCACTGATAGACACCATTTGCCTTTTTTTTAAGAGTTATGATTTTTAAATGACTGCAGAGCATGGTGTGTGATCACAGATGCATCAGGGCTCAGCGTGTTCACCTTCAGTAATGCGTAACAGAAAAGCTGGTAGTTGGGCTGATCTACTGATGAGGCAAAAATGCGGTTGAGTGAGCACAAGGTCTTCCGAGGCTGTGGGCTTTGTGCGAGCCCCGAGCGGTGCTGGCAGGACTGCCGCTGGCGTTGCCTGGAAAGGTCGTGCCAGGTGTAGCTGTTCCCAAGCAGATGCTCCCTCACAGGCAGAGGAACTGAATGCTTTCGCTCCACTGCTCTAGACCATCCCCAGACCCTTAGCGTCAATCTCTTCTGCCTTGGGAGTAACTAGTTGGCGTCCTTGAGCCCTCGGTTAGAAACATGAAGAATGCTCACTGGGAGGATATTGGGGCAGGCAGAGGACCCCTCAGTGGGGATCGTCAGACTTTACTCTCCTTCCGGATGAAAGCAGTCATTCTCTATGTGACATCAGAACCCCCATGTAAAGAGTGAGAAACGAATTGTTATCACAAGGCAGTTTGGCCTGGATACGACCATGTATTTTTATATCTTGCTCTGACACAGGGCTTGGGTGTGTTTTTAATCAAAAAGCATTTGCTGTAGTACATTAGAATACCTTTCATCTGCTTTTCTTCGTTAATGACCTTGGGCTCAGCCAGAACCTTTTGCCCGATTGTGAATAGGCATTTTCTTAGACTTTTCACCAAATAAACCCTTTAATGTCAAAACAAGAGATGATATGACAAGTTAATTAGATATTGAGATATAAGCATAAAGAAAAGCAAAAAGAAAAATGTGCTGTCAAATAAAATTCATGATAGAAATCATTAATATTTCTCTAATCTTTGATATACTTCTAAACCCATAATTCTTTTTTAAAGAAGTCTTTAAAATGAATAATTGGGAAACAGCAGCACTTTTTACTATTAATAAGCCTGGTACAAATTTTCAGTGGCCTTAGGCTTGTGAGCAGGAGTGACTCAGGGTTTGGTTAGTGATTAAAAAGAGAAGTGCTGGGATAAAGGCTTTTTACTCATCAATTGGCTGGCCCAGGCCCCTGAGACTGGTTGATTTTCCTGGTGAGGAAGGAGATCTAAATTGATTTAAGGGAAGCTACCAGCTTGCCTTCTCTCTCTCTCTCTTTCCTCCTCTCTCTGCCTCTGACTCTTAGCTTCAGTCACTGTATTTCCATTTCTCTCCCTCTCCTTTTTGTTCTCTCTGTACCTTCCTTTCTATCAATAAACTCTGCAAAATAGTGTACATAAGTGCACACACACACTCACACACAGTGAAAATGTCTGGAAATATATGCACCCCTGACATTTTAACAGTTATCTCTGAGTAAGAGGATTATACATGATTTTACATTTCTCCTGCATAAATGTCAATATTTTTCAATTTTTCATTGTGTATATCTTTCACCATCAGAAATTTTTAATAAAAAAAAAAAGAAATAGGATACTGAGTAGTAGTCTCATATAAAATGAAGGTAAAAGACAACTTTTCTTGCAATGTGAAAATGCAGTTTACACAAGATTGTTCCCTCCCTTGACTATTTATAATATCTCTTGGGGGCAGGGACAGCATTTTGTTCACTGTCATTTCCTCAGGCCTGGCATAGCTGCTTTCACAGAATCAACTTTGATATACATTTGTGGAATGAATAATTAGAGTGGGGTCTATGGTGCAAAAGAAAGTGATTTTGAAGGAGGCAGCTATTCAGTGTTCAAATGATGCTATCAAAGATTCAGTCTAGTTGACATTAAGTAAAAAGGACAATGAATTTGAACTAAATGCTCTGATGGATAGAACTTAGGCAGGATCTAATAAAAACTCTCATTTTAAATCCTAGTAATCTTTTATTAGAGAGAATATTATAAACAGGGGCCCAGAAGTGGTTGTCTCCCAGGAAATATAAATCTGGCATACATTTTTTAAGCAAGGGAGTCTTTTGTGGGAGTCTTAAATACTGGTATTTGGTCACTCACTAAAAATATCTATAACAGCAATTGTGTGATGTGGGGGAAGCTCCATCCTCTCTGTGTTTGACAAGGCTGTTTTTTTTTTTTTTCCAAGGGGAAATATTAATGGATTTACCTGGTGCCAAACCTGCTTATGAAGGGAGGAACCTGACCTTACAGTCTCCTCGTTCTGTATAATCTGGGTGTTCAGCCAGCCGGGGCTCGAGGTATCTGCCTGGCTCAGCAAAATTCCCTTGTAGGCAGCTTCCAATCCCCTCCCTGGAAACAACCGCCTATGAGTCTCTGGTTTGAACAATACAAAAGTTTAGCAGGTTAGAAAATGCTAAGCTGCCTCAAACAGGAGATTCACCAAGCCTATAGCTGTGATGGGAGAAGTTAAAGCTCTCCCAAAGGGAACGCTCTGGGACTTTAGTGGTGGAGAATCCACACCC
This sequence comes from Eidolon dupreanum, assembly GCA_028627145.1. Classification (NCBI taxonomy): domain Eukaryota; kingdom Metazoa; phylum Chordata; class Mammalia; order Chiroptera; family Pteropodidae; genus Eidolon; species Eidolon dupreanum. The sequence continues at coordinate 122,456,536 of CM053503.1, forward strand.
AGTCTTTCTCCCCAAATTGCTTATCTAGTTGTTATGTCTCCTCAGGACTCAGTTATATCACTGATTTTTAGAATATTTTCTGCTGAGCAATTTGCTTAGGGAAAAAAAAGAAGCAATCAGTAATAGCTAATAGAGCTTGTATTGGTAATGATTATTTGAGGACTTGTGCAATTTCTACTTACCGAGTAGTCAACTTTATTTACTTGCAGGATGAAAACAATCTTGTGAGCAAGTAATCTTTATTTATTTTGGTCCTATAAAAAGACCTTTATTATTTTTTTTTCTGGAGTGAGGCAAAGCAAATATATTTCTCAATGTCAAAATAATATGAAAAAAGACTGAAATGTCAATGAGGGCATTTCTCAAGCACATTTAATGCTCAGCGTCAACTAAACTGTGTTTCCATTTATGTGGGCAATCGGGACTGCTGCAAGTCTATAAGCTGTTGTGTCTAAGATCTCATTAGTACTCTTGGAAATATGACTGTTTGTGAACGATCTTTCTTCTAAAGATAGATGTCTCCCTGGTACTGATGGGTGTCCTCGTGTGTCCCTGCTGCCATCTCTGTGTGCATGCTGTGTCCTTCAGTTCAGCTTTTGAGGCCCATTTGAAGAACCAGAGCCCTCAGAATAGACACAGATGATTCCGGGGATACTTTGACCTTCTAAAGCCTTTGTGTCCACTACTGGCCAGCCGCAAACTGTAAAAAGACATCTCATTCATCTTCCCTGCTTCCCACATTCTTCCTTTTTCTCCTCATTCAAATATAAGTTTGCTAAATGGTTAAAGCATAAGTAAGTAAAAACAATACTGCTTCCTGTGCAGAAATTACATGCTTGTTTTGTTGAGGGCCATTTATTTATCAGATGCTTTGCTGCATGTTATATTATCTTTGCAGTCTGCTGAGCCACCTTGATTGGATACTGGGAGGAAATTATTTTTTAATGTAATTTTATGCTTAATTTATAGATTTGATGCCTATGTTTTTGTCATTATTTCTGCTAGCTTTTAAAACTCTATTAATACGTTAATTAGGAATTTTCTTTGTTTTATAGCCTAAGGCAGTAAACACTTATTTGATGATCAGGCAGAGTTTTATAAATTAAATAAGTAGATATGGTTCACTTACAGAGAAAAAGAAGAAAATAACCAGAGAACGTAAACTATTTGGGGGAGTGACTATAACCAGTTCCCTAATTTAAACAAAGATCTCTGCCCACAGTACAGAGCTTTGGAGATTTGAGGAGACCTTGGCTTCCTGAAATATGGAGACTTCTGCACTGGCCTGCCCTCCTTGTGTCTCAGACACAAGAAAGCTTTGAACTATCATGTGCATTTGATGTGAAAAAGGAACAAAAAGTACAGAAAACTGAAGGCCTGTGGGTGCTAATCTTGACTTGATAATTGGGTATGTAAACTTGGGCAAATTATTTACTTTCTCTGAGCCTCATCTCAAAAAGTATCAACAATATCTACTTTTCCTGTCATTATAGGGCCTTTATATGGGAGAAATGACAAAATGGATGTAAAACTGCTTGTTATATTGTAAAGTGTGCAAATATAAGGCAGAGCCACATATTGGCAGCTCCTGTGTCAAATGCTGCACACATATTTTTTGGGCCTGCACTATACTCTGAAAAAATAGAGTTAACAGTTTAAAATAGAACAATTTACCTAACATTTTGGATTTCTGGCTTCTCTGGGAAAAAAAAAAAAGAACAAGCCATGTAGCAAACTGGGCTCCATTTATGTGCGCCTCAGTTGACCTGAGTTGAATTGTGGCAGTCCCTTTATATGGGCCACATAGTTCTCCAGATCCCTCAATCGCTACCTTCCTTGACACTACTCTGACAATGTGAGTGGTTCCTTATGCCTTTCACATGGCTTACCTGGCTCCTACGTGCGTTAAATTTCATGGCACTTGAGGAAGATGTTAGGCTGCTTTGATTTTGTGGCAAAATCCATTGGATTTGGACTGTGAAGATTAGAGCTAAAGCCCCAGCTTTGGCATTTTTCAGCCTGGACAAGTCTCTCTTTCCTCATATGTAAAGACGAAATATGGTGACTGTCTCATAAGGTTTTAGAAAGGTTTTACACAAGATAAAGTCTTCTATTTATAAATAGAGTAAGCAACATTATATGTGTATATATATATGTATGTATATATGTATATATGTATGTATATATGTATGTATGTATGTATGTATGTATACATATGTACATGTATGTATTAGTAAATAAACAGTTACATATGACCACAATGATGTGTTGTGTAACAAATAATCACAAAAATCTCAGTGGCCTAATGGCAGTAAACATTTATTTTTGCTTATGATTTTATAAGTTGGATGGATGGCTCTGCTGATTTTGGCTGGGCTCTCTTACATGTGTGGGGGCCTTGGCTGAGACAACTGTGCCAGCTCAGCTCTGGCCCAAGTGTTTCATTTTCCAGAAGGCTAGCCTGGGCTTGTTCTCATTCCAAAGTTAGAGGAACACAGAGAGAAAGCAAAAAAGTACAAGTGCTTTTTCAAGCTTTTGCTTGCATTATATTTGCTAATATTCCATTGACCTCAGTAAGTCTCATCACTAAACCCAGAGTCAAGGGTTGAGACAGAAAGCCCCAACCACATGGAAAGCCACTACTAAGTTATACAGAAAAAAGATCCAGGAAGGAGGAAGGATTTTGAGCCATTTTTGCCGTCATTCCACCACAGTAGTGTCAACATAAGAACATCCAAACCTGTAGAAAATTTTTATAAGAGTTTATTCACACCAAACAGAGAACATGCTTGGAAGCAAGATCTCAACAGACTGAGAAAAATGCTTCCCAGGATGACAGTTTTCAGTTTCTCTTATATATTTGGAATTAAGGAGGGAATGTATGAATGATTATATGAACATGGGAGAAAGCAAGGCAGGGAAATCTCTAATTGGATTACAGGATAGTTAACAAGATTATGTGCTCTCTTAAGGGTTGTTATGCTTCCAAAGAGCCTGGAAAAGAGGCATTTCAAAGGTACGTTAAACAAGATGTTTAATACAAGATGTTTAACAAGGCATGTTAAACAAAAACAGCAAACAGGGCTTGCTTAAGGCAAAGATAACTATTCACTAGGGAAGTGATAGGCCTGAGGTGTGACTACCCACCATGACCTACTCAGTTAGGAATTTATGTTTGGATCACCTTGTGAGGTTACTGTCAATTACTGAATTATTACAGAGCCCTGTTTTTGTCCATAGTAGTGTAAACTAAACTGCAGTGACAAATTTCCAAAGCATGTAATGGCTCAAATGCAGTAGAAATTAATTTTTTATTCACTTAATAATAGTAGTCCTCATTGGAGGGTAGCTTTCTTCACATAGTGATTTAGGGACCCAGGCACCTTCCATTCTCTAGCTCTATCATCACCTGGGTCCCATCATTGTCACTGTCAACCACAGGATATAAGGAGTTGACAAACTTCTTCCTAAATTGCCAGGTAGTGAATATTTTAGGCTTTGGGGGCCGTATGGTCTCTCTCCCAATAATCCAATAATTCAACACTTCTCTTATAGTGCAAAAGCAGCCACAGATAATACATAAAAGAATGGCATGGCTATGTTTCAATAAAACTTTACTTAACAAAAACAGACAACAAGCCAAATTTTCCCCATGAATTACAGTTTTCTAACTCCTGCTCTAGAGCTATAGGCCTGATAGATATTGGGTAAGTTAATAAAGAGGACAGTTTTATCAGATACTTTGCTCATGGGATAAGAGGAATTTCCAGCTTTCTAGCCTGCTATATCTGTTTATTTGCTATCTGGTGCTAAACCACTAAGCCAATTTTCATAAGCACATTTTTCAAACAGTAGCTCTCCACTTCAAGATACGAATTTCTGTCAGTTGTGGTAGCTTAACTGCTTTAAAAAAAAAAAGACCCCAAGATGTATAATAGTGCAAACATAATAGAAAAGTATGTGTGTAATAGTTAAGGCAGGTAGGTATTCTTTGTAGGTGTGTGGTTCTTCTTTACATGGAGATTTAGGAGTGTGAATCTACTTCCCTTCCCTCTTGGGGCCTTTTCGTCTTCTCACTTTGGCCTGCACCTAATGGATAGAAGAGGAAAGAGCATGGAGGAAACACATCTGCTTGTTAAAGATTTGGTCATAAATGGCACACATTACTTCTAATTTTCCATTGGGGATAACGCAGATATACAGCTACACATAACTGTAATAGAGGCTGGAAAATCAGTCTAACCAGTAACCAGCTACAATCACATTACTAGGCAAAGAAAGAATGGTTTCGAATGGACAGTAGTGTTAACTCTTATAGAATGATTCTTAGACCACAAATATCCCAATGCCTAACATAGAGCCAGATATGGAGTAAATATTTGATAAATATTTACCAAAGAAAGAAGGGAAGGAAGGAGGGAAGAAAGAAAAGAAGGAAGAGAGAGAAAGAGGAATGAAGGAAGACTCCAGTACATGTGTATGCTTACTCATTTACAGACAGCCAGGATTGCCTATAAAGGATTGTGCTTTCCCATTTGGCATCATGTTTTAATCTTTTTGGTACTAAGTACTTGTTTGTGTCCCTTGGATTCTGTAAATGGTATGCTACAACCATTCACTTGTCCTCTTTTAATGTTATAGACCTAGGGGGAAGGGAATTAAACATTATTCATTTTACTTAAGTAATTAACTCATTCATTTTGTCACTTAAGTGTAAGTTGATGGGAAGTAATGAGGAAGAAACAATATAAGAGCAAATAGAATACAACCTCCCTAAACATTTAGGGTCAGAGTCATCAGAAATTCACAGAATAGTGAGAAAGTGTGCTCTCCCACCTTTAAAGTATATGTGTATGGACTGTCTTAAGGTCACCGTCATCACAGGACTTTGAAGTAATCCAAATGGCACTCTCAAGGTGCTGCCTGTGTCTGGCCAAGGGCAAGGCCTCTGAACATTTATGTCTCTGGCCGCACACAGGGCACTTCTCTGCTCAGTCACCTCTTGCTACTTCTGTGGGGTGTTTCATGGTAGAATCTCAAGAAACCCTGGCATCCTCACCATTGAGGACAGCGCTAAGGGAGGGAGGGACTGAGGGAAAGATCCTTGGCACAATGCTGAACTCAATGCAGGGAAGGAGGAGAGGCTGGAAATCACTGCTATTACCTTTTCTCAGGTGAAGGAAAGAATGAATACAGAGGTCTATTTGTAGAACTCAAAATGATGGATAATTGACTGGTATCTGCTTTGTGGGCCTTGTGAAGATTCAGGGATGGTTCTGGCCTGCTCCAGTGTATCTACCTGACCTTGGGTTTGAGCTCCCATCTTAGCTTGACCTTTGCTCATTGAATTGCCTTTTACTTGTAGGTGTGTATGGTCTGCCAGATACAATGAGGACTAACCAATGGCGAAATATGCTTTGGCCGGGGCTCCCAGCTGTGACCTGTGATCACTTTTTAAAATAGTGCCACAGAATTTACAGGTCCTACCTCTAGGCAGGGTATGGAGGTCTACAGAGGAAGGGAAAATGAATATTAAAAAACTCAACTTCTGGATTATATCAAATCTAGCCAAAGAATATAAACTTATTTAATTATTTGAGATAAATAGTCTAGGAAAGAATTCAATATTTGTCAATCTGATAGTGTAAAAGAAAATTTATTTCTGAGCATTTTGACATGCTGGAATTCTGGATTGAATTGGAATAATGGGCCACAGGCTCTTCCTTATTCCATTTCACATGATTGCATTCCATGTCTTTCTAGTCCCTTCCCTTCCCTTCCCTTCCCTTCCCTTCCCTTCCCTTCCCTTCCCTTCCCTTCCCTTCCCTTCCTTTCCTTTTTTTTCCCTTCCTTTCCCTTCCATTCTATCTTTTCTCATTTTATAATACTAGTTCACACCTCATGTTTCATAGTCTATTTGTGCCTCATCGCTTCAAGTGAAATGTCAGTTATGTTGTAATCACTAGGGCAATCACTGAAAAAACTATACAAAGATGTGTGGTAAGGAAATACATAATAAATTTAGATGGGATACAAAAAAATGTTCAGATAATCCAAGAAGGTAGAGGAGAGGAAAATAACTCCAGCTAATACTAATTAGAAGCAGAGATCATAAAAATGAATTAAAAAAAAAAGAACAGAGAAACAAAAAATAGAACAGAAAACAATAAAATAGTAGACCTAAATCCAAACTTATCAATAATTAAATGCAAATGGTCTAAACACATCAATTATATTTTATCTACAAAAAACTTACATCAAATATAGTTATACAGGTAAAGAATGGAAAAAGATTATATTAGTTTTCTAAGCTGTGTAACAGATTATTACAAATTTGTGGCTTAAAACAACATGTATTTATTGTCTCACAGTTTCTGTAGGGGAGAAGTCTGGGCATATCTCAGCTGGGTTCTTTACTCCCGAGTCTCACCAGAGTATAACTGGGTCTGTGACCTCGTTAGAGCCTCGACGAGGGGAAAGCTTCCTCAGGTTGTTTGGCAGAATTCATTTCCTAGGGACTACGGGACTGAGGCTTCAGTTTCTTACACACATAAATTTGTTAGATGAAATGGTCTAGTTTCTTAAAAAACCAGAAACTACTAAAACCAACCCAAGATGAAATAAATAACCTACATAGTCTTATAACTACCATGAGTAATTGAATCCACAGTCATAAACCTTCCAAAAACCAGATTTCACTGGCTAAGTCCACCAACTATTTAAAAAAGAAATCAATCCTACACAATGTCTTTCAGAAAATAGAAGAGGAATTTGTGTGTGAGGGAATTTTAAGCCAGGGTCTGGGATTCATTTGGTTACTTTTTTAAATAAATAATTATTAAACACCTAAGGAAAAAAGGAGAGGAAGAAACACTTCCTAACTCATTTTATGAGGCCAGCACTACCCTGATACCAAAACTAGTTAAAGGCCATACAGGATAACTCCAGACCAATATCCTATGGACACAACCCCCTTCCCCTCCACCAAAATATTAGCACATCAAATCCAGCAATAAAAAAATACTACACCAAGACCAAGTGAAGTTGATCTTGGAAATGCAAGTGTAGTTCAATGTTTGAAAATCAATCAATGTAATCCACTCTATTAGCAGTCTAAAAAAGAAAAGACTCATGATGATATCAATTGAAGAAAAAACATTTGAAAAAATGAAAAATGTTCAACATTGATTCATGGTAAAACCTTACAGCAAATTAAGATAGAGGGGAATTTCCTTGACCTGATAAAGGGCAGCTATGAAAGCCTTGAAAGTAGCAAAACTCATGAAGATTCAGATTCTAGGTAACATTGCACCACAATTGCTTTCCTTGTCCTAGCATGATCCAGATTAAAATCCCAGGCAACACCATTTCCCAGGTTGTGCTTATTAGTTCTGACAATCCAGAGACCAGCAGTTGGTAGGAGCATACATGCAGCCCAAAGTGAGCTCGGCTCCTTGTGTTGTATGGCACTGGCTTCAGGACTGGTTGTTTTATCATGACGACCTCGTGCAGGAATGGGAGGGTGATAAGAACATTAAGTTGGTGGAGAAGCAATTTGCTGAACAAGGATAGAGACTCTGAGAACAAGGCTGTGTGGCAGAAAGTTGGCCATTCAGCTGAACCTACATGCCTCCTGGGAACCAGAGCTGGCAATCAGCCTCACGCAGGAAAACAGCAAGGACCTGGAAATGAGATATCTGAAAGCCAGGGAGTTGTTGGCAGTTGAGTCAGAGCTGCAAAACCAGCTAGAATGAAGACTTTTAACTGTCAGCATCAAGCAATACAGCAGCAAGAAAGGGCTCACTAAAAAGACTAGGAAGAATTTTTTTTAGATGAAGGGATTCAGAAAAAAAAAAAAGGCTTTGCTTAATTAATGTTGCAGCCTGCCAGAGATTCCAAACAGCAGAGTCGTAAAGAGAAATATCTCATTAAGGTTATTCTCTCAAGCAGATGGGTGCACTCGAATCTGTAGTCAGGCCCTTTGCTTTTGAGTTTATTTTTCTCAACTGACTTTTCATACTTTCTTCTTAATGACCTGGAACTTCTGACTATCCCAAACTCTTCCGCGAGTTCAGTCTCTCAGGCAGTTCTGGCAGAAAAAAATAAGAAGTTCAACAATGAGACAAAATTGGAAGTATACTTTTGGGAGTTCTAATATCCAGCACACACTCAAGGATAGGTATGTGATATCTTTTTCTGTCTCAGCCCCACTGGAATTGCTAATGAAATACATCAGTTTCATCACTCAAAGAATGTGTTGGATAAAGCGAAGTTTACCGATAGCTCTGAAGTTGAATTTCTCTGGTTCTCATGATGCCCTAAGCAAAGAAAGTGTAGAATGTTGCAGAGAAAAAGAAGTGGTGTGGGAAAGTCTCCAAAACAAACCAGCTCTTCCAGGAAAGCAAAATCACTGGCGCTCTCAGTGGCCCACGGAAATCACAGCCTTCAAGGCAGTGTGGTGTGGTGGGGCGCTCCCGGCCGGGCAGTCAGACAAGCTGGGTTCTGACCCACATTTGCCCCGTGGGTAGTGGTATAATGCGCTCTGGAGTCAGTCAGTTGGGGTTCAAAGTCTAGATCTGACGTTTTCTCATTGTGTGACCTTGGGCAACTTCGTTCACCGATCTGTGCCTCAGTTACCTCATCTATTAAAAAGATTATACCCATCTCTACCTTGTAGAGTTGTAGTGAGGATGTGTAAAACATTTGGAACCATACGTGTTTATAAGAAAGGCTATATAAATGTTCGCTGTTATTACGTACCACTTGTGGCCTAGAGCAATTACCTCTGTGGTTTCAGTTTCCTCAATTGTAAAGCTAGAGGGTTGGGTTTGGCCATATTTCTCAAAATGTGATCTGAAGACTTCTAGCATCAAAATAACACAGGCTATCAGTTTAAATAAAATCTCTTAGGCTGGGGCCTGAAAAAGGGCTTTTAAAAATGCTGCCAAAGTCATTCTTAGTCATGTTTATTAAATTGTTGCAGTGCCTCTATAATTAAATGAGCAATATTTGAGCACTGAACTGCTTTGGGAGGAAGGGAGAAGTTATACCCTGCAGACGTTGACCCTATAACCAGTGAGTGGAAGCTGAGCCAGAGCTGGACACAGGCTACGCCCGTCCTTGCTTCCTGCAGAGTGGAATTATGGCTGGAGATGAATGAGCTGCCTTTTTCAAGAATGTCCAGAATGGTCCTGAAATTACCCAATAAAAGTTCCTTCCCCAGTTAAATGGCCTTAGGGTGAGTCCTTGAATCTTTTTGACAATAAGCATTTAAAAAAAATCACTTGTTGGAAATCACAACTAATTGCTCCATCTTCTGTGCCCTCATCCACATTATTTCTATCCTATTGTAATTTTCATCCTACTGTATTATAGCGAGTGCCATGTGTATCTCCCCTGGAAAACACGAGCTTCCTAAATTCAGGCCAGAACCTCATTCATCTTGGTATTCTTCTTTTTCTTCCTTCCTTCCTCTAGCATTGTAGCATAGTGATTTGCATGAGATTGTCCTATTATAAATGTTTGTTGAATGAATCAGCAGAGGATCTAGTTTGAACTAAGTCCCTGGGATGGAATTTACAAGTGGATGATCCTAGAGCATGCACTGTAACCGATGAGACCCATTGACACAAAGGCGGTGGAAAAAACCCTGCCTTCATCACAAAGGCCTCTGCAATATTAATACAGTGGAAGAGATAAATCTTAATTAGTAGCGGGAAAAAGTGATGATGTATCAAGGTTCTCAAAATGTCAGC
>CM053503.1:122466790-122484715 GCA_028627145.1 Eidolon dupreanum
AACACATTGTGGGGATGGAGGGCTTTGAAGTTAGGCAGACTCAAGCTGGACGAGCTGCCTCCTACTCAGTCTGCCTAAATTAGTTTTCTCATCTATAAATGGCCTCATTGGGTTTTTGTGAGAATTACATACCGTAAGGCATTTGAATAGCCCAGCACAGTAGCAGTCATATTGCTGGTCCTTGTTTATTTTAAGCTCTTCCTCCCCTCCATCTCCATCTCCATATTTTCCAATTGTGAACTCATTTCTAAGCTCTGGGTTCCATACCTGCAGTGCCCTGGGGGTGCCAAATGGAAGGCTTTCTCCTGGTCAGACACTGTGCTAATACCCTGATTTACATAATCTCAGTTACTGGAATTGTTCTCATTAGAGATGAAGAAAGAGGCCTAGCGAGATTATGTAACTTGTCCAAAGTCACACAGCTGGATTCAAACCCAGGTTTGTCTGACTTGAAGGAGCTTATACTTTTCACATCTACATTTGAACTCATCTTCCTTGATGAGACCTGTTCCTTTCCAGGGGAAGAATAAAAATAAAAACTTCCAGTTCTCTGACTTTTCCTGTCTTAACTTTAATGCCATTCTCTTACCTCCACACCTGCGCATATTCAAGCAGTCATTATTTGTCCAGATCATTATTCCTCCACAGTGTACCTCTTCCTGTTCTCCTTCCACCGTCGCCCTGCCTCGGTGCTCAGCCACCAGGTGGGTATTCCCAATCTGCTGCCAGGAGTTACATTCCTTCTTGATTGTTCTTTGCAAGGCATAGCACAGTGGTGAGCAGGGCAAACTCTGGAGCAACTGCTAACTGTGAATACTGGCTCTACCTGTTACTAGCTGAGTGGCCACGGGCAAGTCACTGTGATGACTTTGTGCTTTAGTTTCCAGTGTCTACCTCAAAGCGTTGTCATGAGGATTAACTTTGTCAATATTTATAGAGCTCTTAGAATTGTATCTGCAACACAGTAAAAATAAATTGCAACCAGATCAATTGTCCTATGCTGATTTTGGAATTCTCTCCAGATACTCCTTAACCCTGAAGAATTCAAGGCCAGGGTTATCCCAAAATATTTGTCCAGCCTGATCCTGTTGTTCTACCAGAGAATCACTCTGCTGGTTCTCATCTGATCAAACTTACCTTGTGCTTTCCAGATCTCAGCCTCACACACCTGATTCTTGGCTTGCCCTTCCCTCTCCTGTGCTCTTACTCATCTTCTAGGTCTCTTCCTCCATGCATTCTTAATAAACAGTGGTGGCCCCTGCCTGAGACTTAGGGCTTATCCCACTCATTGTGTAATTAATTGTGACTTGCCACGTGATATTTCTTATATTGCATTACTGTGCATTTTTGTCTAATTTGTCACACTATTTATTTGTCTATATAATTTAATTATATGGTTGATGGTGGGTAGAGATCCTGCTTTTTGCTTCTTTGTATTTCCTATCATGTCTGGAATAATATCTTGCACATCGCAGATGCCCTGTAAACATTTGTTATTGAACCATAAACCATTTTAAACAAAAATAGCTGACATGAGGTTAAAAATAACAAAATTATGTATAACTTGGTTTCTTAGTGAAATCTTTGTTTTATTTGTAAAGTTTAGAAATTAACAATGTATTTATCCTATTTAGTACCTTGAAATAAAAAAATGTTAGAAGTTATAGAACTTTATCATTTTCTTGAATTGTAAAGTGATATGTAAATTGAATATTGTTTGACTAAATTATTTACATTTGTATATTTTAATATATGAAGGAAGTTAAAAAATTTTTTTTGAAACATGGCCAAAAGTCAAGAATATAAATAATTACCTTATTTAATTTTAAGATTAGATAGAAGCTAAAGAAACCTCAGCATTATTTAGTTCTCTTTGCCTTTAGAAAGAATCGGCACCTATCCATAGAATCTATGCTTGCTTTCTTCTTTTTCTTTTTTTCTTTTCTTTTCTTTTTTCTTTTCTTTTCTTTTTTCTTTTCTTTTCTTTTCTTTTCTTTTCTTTTCTTTTCTTTTCTTTTTTCTTTTCTCTTCTCTTCTCTTCTCTTCTCTTCTCTTCTCTCTCTCTCTCTCTCTCTCTCTCTCTCTCTTTTTCTCTCTCTTTCTACCTTTCTTAATGCTCAGCTTAGTCAGATAACTATTCTAATTTTCAATATCTTTTCAGAAATAGAATTCTATCTCTCATGTTAAGATAACTCAAATTCTCCTTATCAAAAGACTAAATGGAAAGAGGAGGAAAAGAGGAAAGAACAAATATGTTATTTCTATGACTAGTACAATTCTGTAGTATTGCAGCTAGGGACCCAGTCATCCGCCTGGTATAGGCTATTTATTTAATCATCTTAATCTTTTCTTTGTGCTGAAAAATTCTAGATTCTTGAGCTTTTTCAAGAATTTATTCTCTACGACTTAAATTTTGTGGCTCTCTTTTAAACCTTCTTTAGTTTCACAATAAATATGAAGTTTCTGGTACCTAGTGCTTTTTCTAAAGGAATTTTTTTTTCACTGGAATCTATCCTTCTCTCCTTTCTTTTAATGTAATGATGAGTTGAGCAAGAACTAAGGGAGTCATCAGGTTCTGTTCACTCTTCCTCTTCAGCATAGGTCTCTGTGTATGTACATGTGTGCATGCAGTCGTCTCTCAAAAGACGAACTTATAGCTAATATCAGTAAGAGATGTCTAAACTCTCCTTCTAGAATAAAGCTTGGGGCTCTGGAAGCCTGGCTTGGTGAAGAAAATGAAATGGGGTTATGGTGAAAACATGGCCTAGAGCATGGGAATCTTCAAGACCATTTTGTCCAATCTTTCCTAGTAGACATCTGTTGTTTTTCCCACTCAGCATCCTTTCACTGTTTATCTGGGAGTAGAAGTCCTATTTCCTATGGGAAGCTCATTTCGTGTGACCTGAATGGGCCAGACCTGGCCCCCATCTCGCAGGAGTGAGTATTGACTCATGCTTGGCCAATCAGAGGGCTCCATCTTCTGATTCATAGTGATTGGTTCAGGGCTGAAGATATGACCCAAGCCAGATCAGAGTGCTCCCTGGGACATTAATTTGTACCTGTGAGTTCACTGTGGGGACTATATATTGTACACTGTGGGTAGCTGGTGGCCATCTGGTTTTTCATGTAGAGAAGTCCTGTTAGAAAGACAGAGATCTCTGATTGAATCCTTTGAGTGATGCCTGAAATCAATCTATTCTTAGACATGTCTGGAATGTAAGCAAAGAAACTACCTTTTAAAAAGACTAGTTTGAACAAAGCTAGATGGAGTTTGTTTCTTTCACTTATAAACAGTGTCCTGACTAATACACTTTTCATTTTATACACGAGGACACTGAGAGCTAGAGAGTCGAAGTGACTGCAGTAGCTACTTAATTAGAATTCCTGCTGCTGGGTTGGGATTGCGCCTTTCCCCTCACTTACAGTCCACTCCTCCTCCTTGGTCCCTGATGCCAGAGTGATCTTTCTGAAACACATATGTGAATGTGTTATTGTACTCTTTCTGGTGCATATTTGAGGACTCTCTTGTTGCCTATGCTGAATACAGCTGAGGTTTCCCAGGAGGGCACACAAGAGCCTTCAAAATCAGTTCTGCTTAAGTCCCCACACTCCTACCTCTTCTTCTCCTTGATATGTATGCTCCAGCTTTGTTAAGTACTTATGGTTTCCCAAGCATGTCGTGCCATTTTATGCTTCCTTCTTTTGCCACCTAGAACTCCCTCTGTCTGAAAAGCTTTTTATAACTTCTGCAAACTTTACACTTTCATTTGTCCTTCAAAATTAACCCAATAAAATAAGTGAACCCTGTCATCATTGATGGGGCTAGGTACCTAATTTGAATTCCAGTGACTTCCCTGAGATGACTCGGCAAGTAGCCAGGAATAGAATCCAAGTCTCTTGACTTTCAGCTCAGTGTTCTCCTTCTGTCTCACAATGATTTTGACCTGGAAAAAGTTTCAGTGGACCCTTAATTCTGCACCATTTACAAAATCACATTAGTTTCACTGGATCTACACCATAAATAATCCCCACCCTGGCATCTGGAATGGGAGCGGCAGACTTCACTATACTATCCTATTCTATACGTCACTATAGAATTTTTAATGTACCACTGATTATATGTTCTCTTTCAGGTTATGCTAATACTATAAAATGGATGATACTCCTCATTTTTCTCTAATCTATTCATGTATAGTGGTAGCTCTGTGCTCTAAGCATCTGGTCTCCTAACAGCATAGCAAATAACAGTAAATATGCTGTAAGTCTTAATGAGCTACTTGAATAAAATTTCTGTATAATCATGACGCTATTTTTGTTATTAATGATATCAGTCATTGTGGATAGGTCTCTGGACCCCACTCTGGCCCAATTAAATAAGAATTGCAGAGGCTGAAATCAAGTCTTATGTTTTTAAAAGCTCCTGTGGTGATTCCAAGGTGCAGTCAGGGTTGACAACCATTGACTTGTCACTTTCTTCTTGAGAGGTGGTCTGGGCAGGATTTACAAAAGTTTTGAGCTTTGGACAAAAATTAAAGTATAAAGAAAAGATGTGACTTATTCTAAAAGAATTATAAAATATATTTACTTTTTAATTGTTAAGGCTAAATGTTGTCTCAGGCTAAACTGTTTTCTTCATCCCTTTTGAACAGGCAAGTTCCTTATTTGCTGGCTCAGATAGCCGGGTCAACAGTGTGTGGTTTCCAGGAACCACTACAGCTTCCTCCAAATGTCTTTGTTCTACAGATTTCCCCCACCAAAAACAGCCATCTCATTTATCTTTGAAAAGAGAATTTTACTTGCAATGGTAAAAAAAAAAAAAAGTTCTTAAGGTTGTTATAATCTCTAATAGAATTTTCTCTAACGATTATAAAATAGTTTTTAAAAATAAGAAAGAAATGGGGAGATAGAAAAGGGTAAAGGAGGTTAAATATATGGTGACAGGAGATTTGAATTTGGGTGGTGAACACACAATGCAATGTACAGATGATGTGTTATTGAATTGTATACTTGAAACTTATATAATTTTCATTAACCAATGTCACACCAATAAAATTTCAAAATCCATTAAAATTTTTTAAATTTAAAATTATGTTAAATTACAAAATATGTAAAGCTTATAGAAAAGAGCATAAAATATAAATTATAGATGAAAGGAGATCCCATGACCCATCGATTCTACTCCATTAACAGGAGAATGGATAAGCTGTGATATATCCTATGAAAAGGAATACTACTCAGCAAAACAAACAAAAACAACAGAGAAAGAACTACTGATAAATGTACAACCTGGATCAACATTTAAAAACAATACACTGATTGAAAGAAGCCCTAACACCAAAAAGTACATACTGTATGATTTCATTAATATGAAATTTTGTGAAATTTATATGAAACTTGGCAACTGGCAAAATGAACCTCTGATAGAAGTTTTGCCAGTTATTACTTCTCAAGGGGGTTGAGAATTAAGTGGGAATGGGCACAAGGGAATTTCTGTGGTCATGGAAATGTTCTGTCTCTTGATATACACTTGACAAAATTAGACTGAATGGTACACGTAAGATCTGACCACTTTAACTAAATGACACTTCAACTAAAAAATAATATTAAAGGAGAAATTTTATAAAAATAATATTATCTTGAGGGATCCTTAAGAGTAAGCTACAGAGTCTTACTTGTTTCTTATTCTCTATTTATTTTAATATCTGCAACAGAGTACAGACAAATATTTGTTGAATAAAGAGTAATAATATCCTGTACTCATTCACATTCATCATCTTAGTTAATCCCTGTAGTAACCCTGTGAGTTTACAGATGATGCCCAGAGAGGCAATGAGAACCATCTGAGGTCACACAGCAGGGAGTGGTATAAGCAGGATTTACACATGGGTCTCTATCACAATCATCTAACTCTAAATTTAATGCTAAATCCATGAAATTCCAATTTATGACATTCAAATAATTATTGCATTTTTTTTCCTGTGGTCAATCTTGTTAATTGAACATATATTATGCATATATAACTTCTAAATTAAAAAAACTATGATAAAATTATTTAGAAACTTGGCATGGTTTAATTGACCTTTAATATAAATTCCACCACAATGTGGCATTCTCTATAGATTTCAAACAGGATTTGGGATAAGTATCTCCTGGCTATAGGTATCTTACCTAAGAGGTAATTGAGAATCAGAGATAAAGGGAAATCTTTCCCTGTCTTTAGTCAAGTTGTCATCAAAGCTACTGAGTAGAGCAGACTTTCAGGCAGGCCCTGCTGATGTTTAACGGTGCTGGTTTATGAAGAAATTCCACTGTCCACTGTCAATCCTTAACTTTCTGGGCCAGAGAAATCCTCTCTCCACTGGATTTAATAGTAACTAACCTTATGGCAATGTAATAAAAATCAGCATGTGGTTAGCTTTGATGCTGTTGGCTCTTTAATGTGAAAGTAAGAGGAATCGATTCCTATTTATTCAACACCAGTTGTGGGCCAAGAGCCCAATGCTTTATGTTTATTTCTCCTTTAATCCTTACATCAAAATCAAGTAGGTACTCTGGTCTCATTTTACAAGTAAAAAAACTGAGGCTCCAAAGGTTTGCGTATACTGGCTAAAGTCATACAGCTGGTAAGTGGCCAAAGCCAGGATTCGAACACTGCTCTCCTTTACACCCAGAATATGTTCTATTTGCTACTTCTGTGCTGTCTCCAGGATTCTGCCTGATGCTAAATGCCAACCACAGTTTTAAAGGGATCGTAAACAGAATAATGCCTCCTTCCACCCCGCAAAGATGTCCAAATTCTAATCTGCAGAACCTGTGAATAAGTTACCTTACATGACAAAAGAGACTTTGAATATTGAATAACTAAGGATCTTGAGATAGGAAGATATCCTGGATTGTCCAATGTAATCACGAGTCCTTCTAAGGAAAAGAGGGAGGCAGGACAGATTGGGGTCAGAGTCAGAAAGAGATTTGAAGATACTGTGTGCTGGTTTTGAAGATGGAGAATGGGCCGCAGCCAAGGGATGCAGGTGGCCTCTAGAAGCTGGAAAAGGCAAGAAAAAAGATTTTCCACTAGAGCCTCCAAAAAGAACACAGCCCTGCCAACACTTTGAATTAGGCCCAACAATACCTATTTCAGTCTTCTGATCTCCAGAACTATAAGGTAATAATATTGTGTTATTTTAAGCTACTAGGTATGTGTTAATTTATAGCAGCAATAGGAAATTAGGATAGAAGGGCAGAGCAGTAAGGCAATACATAAATTATCTTCTTTTGACACTTATAAGGAACAAATTTAATCTTCTCTTTTAATAGCTTGTACCTTGATTGGAAATCCTTATGGCTAATTCCAAGTTAAAATATGCTTGCATTGTAAGAGTCTTACTGATGTAGAAGAAATCCAAAGTTGTCAAGGCTTTTCTATGGAAATGACAATAACAAGGTTGGTGGCACTAAAATTCGTAAGAGTAACGAAATAATTTGATAATTTATTACTTTTTTTTATTATTGTGGACATTATCTGACTTGCCATCTTAACTCACAATATTATTACATTTAGTCATCATTTATTTAACAATGTCTACTATGCAGCAATAATCATTCTCTGTATATCTGTAGGGACGTAGGTAAGTAGACAGATAAACAGACACATACAAATTCTGTAGTGCCCCAAATTCTGACAGGCAGATTTTCATTTTAAGTATTAGTTCACTTACCATCTTTGAATTAGGAGGATATATAAATGTTTAAAAGTTTATCAGGTATCTGATTACAATAGAATATAAATAATTCAATATAGAAAATTACCCCTTTAGAGTTAATAGAAGTGGCAAGTAATACAAATTCAATATAATATAAATGAGTAACTTTAATTTTATACTAAGTGGCTTTGATGATTAATCTTTTCTTCTTCTTTTTTTTTTTTTTAAAAGAACTAGAACTCCTGCCAGAGAAAGAACACTCTGACATCAATTAGATCTTATAGAAGTTTGATTACTTTTTTTCTATTAGAGTTCACTTTGAAAGTTAGGAGAATACCTTGATGATAAGTGATATGAAAAATTGTTCACACAGTATAACCATCCAGTTGGAATTCAAAGTCCCAATCAAATTGTAAGGCTGCTCACTTATCACTAGACCTACATAACTGGGAACCCAAGGTTTGGTCCTGCTGGCTGTGAGGGGCTGCTTAGGGCCTCAATTAATGGAGAATTTAATTATATCTCACTTCGCCTAAGTATGCTATTCCAGAAAGTCAGTAATCTAGATGACCTCTCTGAGCTTCTTTTTGACTATTAAATGGAAGGAAATGTTTTCTAAAGTCTCTTCAATTGGTAAAATGACATTCGATTCCAATGAGCGAACCATAGTTTTGCTGGGATCTTCTCCCCACTAAGAGTGGTATCAATACAATTATTAATTAATTATCAATTAACACTATATTGGCTCAATTTAGTTGATGTATACTGACGGAGCACCTGCTATATTTAAGAACTTTGCTACATGCAGTTGAAAAATAAGAATAAATATAAGACATAGAGGACCCATCCAGTGCTTTTGTATGAATTATGAAATGCTGTAGAACCGGGTGAGCAACTGTGCCTTTATCATCATTAGACGAAGTTTTCTTTTTCTTTGGGTAGACGAAGCTCCACACCAGTGCACATGTGTTGGTGAGCAGAGCACGAGCTAGATTTTAGCTCCTGCTCTCTCCTTGACTGGATGACTTTGGACAGCATAAAACTTCCCCAATCACACTTAGCAACTGAGGAAAGAACAGTCCTCACTTTGTAATCTAGTTGAGGAAATAGCACATCTACTCTGCATCCAGTTCTTACAAGTTACTTCTAGTGGGTGCATTGCTGATTCAGTTCAGATTAAATCAGAGAGACTATGATCATTTCATTCTTAACAATTCTTGTGAGGAAAACACCATATGGCTGTTTGCAAACTGTTTTGTCAAGTTTGTTTTTAAATATTCAAAATGGTTATGAATTTCAAAAGTCTTGCATAAAGAAAAGAGGTTGCTAAATGTCATCTATCCATTTAGCAAACATGTTTTGAGAACTATTGCCAGGCACTGGAGATCAGTAGTTGATGGTAAACATGACAGCCACCATTCCTACTTGCGTGAAGAAATATTCTGGGGATAAAAGTTGTAAAATAGAGACACTCCAGATTCTGAGAGAGAGTCTTGTTCTTTGCTAATATCACGGACTTACTGGGCAGGAGGAGTGGGAGCAGTGATGTAGATGGTTGTCAAGGAAACCTTCCCTGGTTGGACAAATAATAGGTGTGGGACTGTGGATGTGCAGACGTGCGTATCATTATACTTAGCCTTTGTACTCTGACTTTGAAAGGAAAGGAGGTTGAAGTCTTCACTTTGATAGGCAGTTAGAGAGTGCCAGAGGTACTTAGGAGAATTAAAAAGGCTAATTAATTGGTCTTACTGAGAAGGAGTAAGCAGATAGTTAAGACTTTAGAGGCCAAAGCATCTCTGAAGTCACAGTGGAACCAAATGTGGGAGCTTCCCTTGGGAGCTGTGTGAAACATGGAGGGTTCTGACACCGAAGTAAGACAGAGAAATATCTATGCTTGTCTTTTACTTTGAAGAGCCAGTGATTGAAAACAACTCATTCAGCATTGTTTCACCAACACATAATAACATTCTTAATATATTTAAATGTTTTTATTTTGATCATTCTCTAGTCTATGCCATATCTTTCCCCTCAAAGTTATGCATAAACCTTAAAAATACTCAAATCCTTTCATCTAGCAATTCTACACCTAGGACTTTAACCTAAGATCAACAGTTGGTATACAAGGATTTGTATAAGAATGTTAAGATGTTGATTGTAGTAGTTCTTAAACATAAGAAAACTGGAAACAACAAAATGTTCATGGAGGAGCCACATAATGAAAACAGAAATGATCAGTAACAACTGCATTGTAGACTAATGGTTCTCACATGAGAAGCACGTGATATTCTCACTTATCAGAACAACACTAATCTACCAGGAAGTTTTAATTTGAGGGTGGGATTGTGCTGGGATGTAGCTTGGGAAGGAAAGTGTAACTTGAAAAGGATCTTTGCTGGTAATTCTGATACCTGGAGTGTGGGCATATCCCCCTTTAAGAATTACTATTGTACTTAAATAATTGTACCCCTACTTCTATAATACTTTTAAAAACTTAAATATCAAACAGTAGATGGTCAACTTTGGTAAAATGTACACACATTTTTAAAAAATATCTGAAAGAAAGATACTAAAATATTGATGGTGATTAGTTCTGGGGGCAAGATTATAGGTGATTTTATTTACATGTGTGTCCTTTTCTGTATTTTTCAACATTTTGTTTACAAACATGTACTACTTAATAACCAGAGAAAAGGAAAACATTCTTGAATTTAAAAAGGATGCAAAAGTTAAAGTAGGAGTTGTTCTTTTCTAAAGATTTCTGAAGGATATTGATTTGGACAGAAAATAAGCAATAAAAAAATAAGTCCATGGATTGCTTATTATACTTGTTCAGTCTCTTAGTTATCCATAGCTTAGGAAAGCCCAGCTTTTGTCTTATAGTAGAACTAAACTCAAACATTACAGCTCCTCATAGCAGCTACACAAATTTCATGACCAGTGACTAAGAAAGTAATCTCGAATGTGATGGCAAACACCTTAGTTCTCTTTCAAGTCAACTTTAAATCTGAGTGAATTTTTGGAGAGTCAAATGGTTGTCCAAACATAGCCAGAGCCTTCTGGAACATCCTATGGTGACACACACACACTGCTATAGGCAGGTATATGTGTCACCATTGATGTGGAGAGCTGGTTTTCTCACTACTGCTCCATTTTTCTCTTAGCACCTTGAAGATAATTTTACCAAGGGATTGAACTTTTCCTTTTGGGGGTAGGGTTCAAGATTGGAGGGTAATGAGTTGTGGAAGATCACTGAACCAAAAAGTCAAATTCTTGGGTTCTAGACCTGGCTCCACTCTTTAATTTCTTTTTCTTTGTCAGCAAAATGAAGAAAAGAGTGTCAGCCTTTTTTGCCTTCCAGGATTTCTCTAAGAATTTGATGAGATAACATTTGCAAAAATGTCATGAAAGCTATAAAATGTTAAACCTGAATAAGGTAGTATTACTTTTTAAAGGTAAGCAGCCTGGATTTTCCATAATCTGGGACTTAAGGGACCTACGTAAAATTGCTGTGGCCAGTTCCTGTGAAGAGTAGCAGCCTCTTTTGCCTCATGGAGTCATTTCCTCCTTACCCAAAACCACGGATAGGCAGGACCAGGGTTTGTGCCCACCTATCTCTCTCGGTTCAACCTGCACACTTCTCTTTCTGCTTCCTAAGCTCTGGCCGTACTACAAATCTTTCAGTTTCTAGAATATGTATTTGCCCTAATGCTCTATCCTCTCTGGAGAAAAAAATGACTCTGCTTCGCTCTGCCAGGAGCATTCCCTTCCTGTTTCATCTCTTCTTCTCACCTCCTCCCCTGAACCCCTAGTACAGTGCTTCTCAAGATGTGGTCCCTGGCCAGGAGCAGCTGCATCACCTGGGGACTTGTTAGAAATGCAAATTCTGGGGCTCTTCCCCACAACCTATGTCTGGATTTGGGGCCCAGAACTCTGTTTTACAAGCTCTCCAGGGGGTTCTTATGCACCCTAATATTTGAGAACCACTGTACTGTAGCTATGATTCTCAAACTTCTCTGCACATTAGACTCATCTGGGAAGCTTTTAAAATTGCTGGTAGTCAGAGCCACACTCCAGAACAATTCAATCAGTCTCAAGGGAGCGGGACCCAGGAATCAGTATTCAAAAATCTCCTAGTTGATTCCAAAGTGCAACCAAGTTGGAGAAACACCTCGCAGCTACATTACCTCTGTCTGTCTTGGGCTCCCATGGCACCTTGTACTTCTCTTCTGTACCATTCATGAACAAGAGTCTGCTTTATATCACTAGGATCTGTTATACCATGACACCAGTCAATGGTGATAGAATGAATCCGACTGTGCTTTGATTAGAGGGTATGTTAGAAGAATTAGTTAAAAATACTAACAACAAAAAATTTCAACATGGTGTTATCTAAAATATGATTGGGACAAAATTATGGCAATATGATAGTAGTTCCACAGAATTTACGATGAAGGCAGATGTTTCTTTATGTAGAGAGAAGTATAAAAGTGTAGGCACGACTTCGCCTCCCCCCCACACACACCTGGAACATGACCCATACCAAAAGCAGACAAAAAGCTCAGTCTTTGCCTTTTTCCCTTCAGGCATTCTTTCTCTCATGTCCTTTCAAACACAGGTGAGCTCTGTGTGTACCCAGTGTGTGTGTTTGTGTTCATGTGCCATAAAACAAATAAATTCTAGACCCCCAAGTTTTTAAAACTGCAAATTAAATACATTGCCTGTTTTTCAGTGGCTGCTCTGTTTAGGACAGACTTAATATCCAGAGATCCTATCTCCTTTTACCATTAAGATCTGTTTTTGTTTTTGTTTTTGCTTTTTTTTTTTTTAAAGTAACAGCTGATGACTTTGGCTCTCATTTGACTTAGAATGTGATTTGGAATTGAGGGATAAAACCCATGAAATGAAAATGTGGATATTAAAATAGAGCAGAAAATGGATTATTTGGTCCTGCTAAAAATACATCTGTTTAGAGTAAAACTTAATAGGATGCTCTTTGGAAAAATTATTTTGGGGAAGAACCCAAAATTTAGCTCTTTTTTCCCTTCCTTTGCTGTTCTTTAGCCACCAAGCATGGTGCCTGGTATCCATAAATGGATAGAAGAGACTAAAAAGGTTGACCTGCAGTAATTCATTTTTAGATTTTATAAAATGCTTTGCTAGTTTTGAAATGTTTCCACTGTATAAAGAATTTAAAATTTAAAATCTTTATTTCTGATGTGCTTACCTTCTGAAGGTGTTTTTACTTGGGGTGTGTGTGAACTTGTGCATAGATGTGGGCATATATGCATATGAATGAACATGATGATGTTATTATTTCTGGCTCTTTAGAAAAATAAATATTGTATATAAATTTCTTAGTTATATTAATTGCCTTTGTTACATAAAGAAATTACATTCAATCTTTATTCATTCATTTATCTATTCATCCATCCAGTCAGTCATTTCTTTCAACATTATGTAGCCATGTACCAGGCCCTATGTTAGGCCTTGGGTACATAACCTGATAAGTACAGCTTTTGTCCTTGTGTTGCTGATTATGTAGTGATATCAGCACCTGCAAAAGTCATCTATAACATTATTTTGCTTCTGAGTTCTTGAGTCATTGCTCAATGTGTATATTTCTTATTCTTGATACCATGTTATTATTGATACCACTATTTTTATAATCATGATATCATTATTATGTATTATTATCCTTGATGCCATAATTTTCCCTGCCATTCTTAGATGAACCTTCTAAACAAGCTATCTTCCAACCTTATCAGTATATCCCAGAACAATTGGACATCCCAGAATCAGTTGATGATTCTAAAGTAACACAAATTAAGGGTCCATTCTGCCAAAGATCTCCTTGGAGAGAACAAATAATACACTTCATAACTTGTGGATTTAAAATCTTCATGGTGCTTTAGTAGTTACCTCCATTAAAGATAGCAGCTCAAGCAAATTAAAAAAAAATTCTGTTATGTTTGCCTATTGTTATTTTTTAAGCCTGATATAGAAGAAAAATTATGCAAATGGATGTCAGGCTGTTGCTACTGCACTCACGGAGAATGTGTTATCACTCGTTTCTTAGATGGGAACAATCAGAAGCATATCAGGCTCTCAGCCATTTGCAGTAGCATGTCCCTTCTTTCAGATGGTCTGTTTTGAGCAAATAAATATTGTCGGGATTGAGATAGGGGATGGAGAAGTAGGAAAGGAAGGCAGGATAAATTACTGGGATTCTATCATCTGGAAGGGCTTGGGGCAGATTCTTGGTAAATATGTTTTAGGAAGTCCTTTGCTGGGGCCTGAGTCAGCTGTCAATGACCTCCAAGACTGTATCCCGCTAGCCTTCCTGTTCTGCTCATTCTGTGAAAAACTGCCAGGGCAATCTCTCTCAAAGAAAATTTCCAATTCTACTCCACTGTTTAAGAACTTGATGTGGCTCCCTATGACTTCTGGGATCAGATTTTAACCCTTCAGTCTGTCTGAAACTGCTGTCATCCACTGACTCCTGTGAACTGATTCAACTTTATCTCTTTTTTCTTTATTAGTTTCAAGTATATAGTAGATTGGTTAGACATTTATATAATTTATGAAATGATCGCCCTCATTACTCTATCTCCCTTCTGGCTCTACACATAGCCATTACATTACTACTGACTGCTTTCCCTATGCTGTGCTTCCAGTCCTCAGAACCCTCTATCAACTACTAATTTGTACTTCTTTAAACCCTCATCGCTTTCTCTCAAGCCTCCCCACTCCCCTCTCCTCTGGCCATCATCTGATTGTCCTCTGTGTTTGTGGGTTTTCAACTTCATCTCTTGATTATGTCTATAGTCCTTCTATTTGAACCAGGTCTTTTCATATCCTATTCATTCATTCATTCATTCATTCAGCAAATAGATGGAACGATCAATAAGTTCAGTCTAACTATAAAATTCTATGATTCTACCAGCTATAATGTGAGTATCTATTATGTGCAAATGCTGTGAGGGATACAAGTACATAGAACACATCTTAAGATTCTATGGCAGGAAATGGAAACACAAAAGTCTGCATTCACCAGCAGAGGTAAAATCTTTCTTCTCTAAACCACACTCTTATATCTGCATCTTCTGAGCGTTCTTTCTTGGCTCCAAATTTCCCTCCTGCCTCATCTGCAGTAATCCGTTTCACTTCTTCCTTCAAAACCATATCTGAATTTATCTGCTCCAAGCAGCATTCCTGCTGGATTCTTGGTCCTGGGCTGAATAGACTCTTCCTCAGAATTTATGGATGTAGCTAATTTAATGTTATTTGGCTCTTGCTACCTGCTCTTTGCAGTCTTCAGCTAATTTTACATGGGACTGCTCACTGCAGGCAAACAGGCTCTGCCTTCGTGTTCCTAGCTTCCCTCTGTCTTCTTAGCCCGGTGCTCTATGCACAGCCCAGGATATGCTGCTGAATGCCGTTGAAAAGTCACTTTTCTTTCCTCAGGAATTTAGATCAGAAACTCATGGCATATCCCATGGGTACGTCTGTAGCTTGGAAACGTGAACCTGCCTACAGGCTTTGACTGAGCCCCTGACTCAGAAAAAGATGATTAGTTTGATTGTGCAATGTCTGTAATGAAGGAGCAATGCAACCTAAAGTAGAGGAAATACAAAATTGGAGATATTACATGAGATGCATATGGGGCCTGGGAGAACAGTTTCGATTCTGCTGCTTGTGCTGGTAGGAGACACTAAACAGATCAAGTTCACTACCAATTACGGTCATGTTAATCTTGGCTAATAGTGACGCAAAACCCCCAAGGATTTGGTAGATTTATCAACCTCTCCTCACAATAGCTATCTGAGGCTAACACCGCTTGGAACCAGGGTCAAAAGAAAGTCCTCTGGTGACAGTGTGTCATGTATTCTGGTGCATGCTTTCCTCAAAGGTAATTTCTGGGCCTGAAATGTTCTGCAGTTTTTTGGAGGTATGAGAATCAAATCTCAGATGAGCCGGATTCAGGAAATAGGTCATTGATGTGAGTTGCAGTTATTTTTCTCCCAGCTTTCTTCTGTGCTTGCTTTTGATTGCTTTTCTGCAAAGGACAGACACAGCTGCCATGGCTGGTAGGCAGTCAAGGGGGTGACAGACACTCCAGCCACAGGCCCTTGTTAGGCACCACCCAGATTCCTGTGTCCTCAGGACCAGCATCTGCCTTTTGCCTGGGCTGCTAAATTCCTATTAAAGGAGTGCAGAAATACTGCTCCTTAAGCATTGTTTTACACACACACACACACACACACACACACACACACGCACGCACGCACCATAGTTCATAGCCACTTGATTTGCCACCTGCAGTTTGTAATAGAACAGACCTGTGGGATTATAAACCACTTTATTTCTGCACAGAATTTTTCAGCTTGAGGCCAAATCGAAGGGCATTAGTCATCAGTAATTTGCAGTTGTTTTTAATGCATTTCACTCAGAGATTTAAGGCAACTAACGCTAAGATAAATTTCCCCATGCTTTGGCGAGGAAGTAAAAAAATCTGATCATTCAGTTAATCATTTGTCATAGCTGTGGGCATGTATTATTCTTCAGTGACTGTAACATTGTGACTGATTTGTGATCTGGTAACATGATAATCTGAATAATATTAGATCAATTAAATTGTGCCGCAATTCCTTCCTTCCTACCACTGCACCATATTGGTATAGATTTAAAATTCATATTCATGGAATGCTAGACAAGGGAACTTAGAGATAAACCTAGAGAGATCATTAGAGTTGCCCAGGGAGTTCTGTCAAGTGCCAGTTCTCAGTCTCTCACCTGGTGATTCACTGTCAGCTGCACAGGGTTTGAGGCAGTGAGGGGTCCTTTTCTAATGTGCCCAAAAGGCTCCTTGGGGCCTTGCAGTGGCCTTAGGGGTGGTGGTGACAAGTGTCTGGATTCAAGAATGTACTTTTATTATAAAAAAAGTTTTTAATTAAAACATTCATTTTACTTCTTTATTTTGAAACAGATTTATTGAGACAGAATTTATGTACCATACAATTCATCCATTTAAAGTGAATGACTTGATACGTTTTAGTACATTAGATTATTAATTTTTTAAAATTGTGGTAAAATACATATAACATAAAAGTTACCATTTTAACCATTTAAAGTGTACAATTCGGTGACATTAATCACACTCACAGTGTTATATAACTATCACTACTATCCATTTCCAAAACTTTTGTTTTTAATTGAGGTAACATTGGTTAACAACATTATATAAGTTTCAGGTATACATTACAATTCAATATCTGTATACACTACAGCATGTTCACCACCAAAAGTCTAGTTTCCATCTATCACTATATATTTGACCTCCTTTACCCACTTCACCCTCCCTCCACCCTCAATCCCCTCTGGTACCCCTTAATCTGTTTCTGTATCTATGAGGTTGTTTTTGTTTTGTTTTCTTTGTTCATTTGTTCCTTTTTTGTTTTACATTCCACATATGAGTGAAGTCATGTGGTTTTGTCCTTTCCTTCTGACTTATTTCATTTAGCATAATATCTTCAAGACCTATCCATGTTGTTGCAAATGGCAGTATTTCATCTTTTTATGGATGAATAATATTCCATTGTGTGTGTGTGTGTGTGTGTGTGTATAAAATACATACAGACAGACACACACATATATATATATACACATACATATATGTGTATATATACATCTTCTTTATCCTTTCATCTGTCAATGGACACAGGTTGTTTCCATATCTTGGCTATTGTAAATAATGCTGCAATGAACATAGCAGTACATATATATCTTTTCAATAGTATTTTCATATTCTTCAGATAGGTACCCAGAAGAGGGATTGCTGAGTCATATGGTAATTTTATTCTTAATTTTTTGAAGAAATTCCATACTGTTTTCTATAGTGGCTGCACAAATTTGCATTTTCCACTAACAATGCACAAGGGTTCCCTTTTCTCCACATCCTCTCCAACACTTGTTATTTCTTATCTTTTTGATAATAGCCATTCTGACAGGTGTAAGGTGATATCTCATTATGGTTTTGATTTGCATTTCCCTGGTGATTAGTGATGTTGAACATCTTTTCATGTGCCTGTTGGTCATCTGTATGTCTTCCTTGGAAAAATGTCTATTCAGATCTTCTGTCCATTGTTTAATTAGGTCGTTTGTTTGTTTTTGCTGTTATTATGGAATTGTGCAAGTTCTTTATATATTTTGGATATTAACCCCTTAT
>CM053503.1:122485215-122543621 GCA_028627145.1 Eidolon dupreanum
GTGCAAATATTTTTTCCTAGTTCGTTTTGGGAAAATATTGATACTTAAAAAATTTCGGGAATGGTTCCATAGAGTGATGGTTAGCACATCTGATTTACATGCAGAAGGTCCTGGATTTGAGCCTCAGCAGAGTAATGATCCATACCCCAGTTGCGCCAGGTATTTTGTTTACCTTTATATATTATATCCTGTTCTGTATTTTACTTGTCTATTTATATCTAGTCCCATAACATAATGTTTTTATTACTATGACTGTAAGATGTTTTAATATCTGTTCGCATTTTGTTCCCTCATTTTTCTTTTTTAAAATTTTCCTGTTTTCATGTTTACTTTTCTAGGTGAACATTAATGCCATTTTGTCAAATTCTTTAAAAAATAAAAATTGAAAACATAATATTTACTTTTAAGATAAACTTTAGGAAGAATCAACATCTTCACAGTGAAATTTCCTATCCAGTATAAGATATGTATCTTTCCATTTATTTAAAAGTTCCTTTTTATTTCCATGATTTTAAGATTTTACTTTATATACATTTTGCTGTACTCTTGTTAGGTTTATCTTTGCGTAGTTTACTTTTTGATTCCTATCAAAATGGTATTTATTTTCTTATTTTTTTATATTTAGAAAAACTTTTGATTTCTGTATACTAATTTTATACTCAGCCACCTCACTGAATTAATTTTTAGTTATTCAAATTACATTTTTTGCAATCTTTTTAGCATTTATTACTATTCTTTCTTTTGTATAATTGCAATGACCAACTTCTGAAACAATGCAAAATAATATAAAGACTATGGGAGATATCTATTTTTTCTCTGACTTTATTCATGATGGTTTTATTAACATATTGCCAAACAAGATGTTGACTTTTGGCTTGAGATATATATTTTAATACAACTTAAATGTTATAAAGGAATTAACTTATTTCAATTTTTCTAATGGTATAAAAATAGAAAGAGATATTACAATTAATCAAATTCACTTGGGGTATCAATTTGTTCATTTGGTTTTGTACTTTGATATACTAATGGGAAAAATCATGTTAAGATATTACCTAATGTTGAATTATCTCTGGTGAATTCTAGTGGCTGATTTTTTTAAAATGTGGGTATTTGTTTTTTAAATTTTTCTAGTAACTAACTTGTAGTGTGTTTTACAAGAGTTTGGGTCTACAGGGAGTAGAAAATAAAAAAATCTTGTTTTTTGCCACATGCAATTTGAGAAACACTAGTGTACATTACTTTCCTTCATACTCCTTTGGCTGGAACTTAGTCCATGGTCAATTCTAAGTGTAGCAGAGGCTGGAAATGTGGCCTAGTTGTATGCACAGGGGAAATGGAGAACACGGATATTGGTGAGTATATAGAAGTCTTTGGCACACTTAGCTTGTACATCTAGAAACAGCTGAAAGTTTGATATGGAAAAGAGATTAAGTCCCCTGGGTGAGGTTGAGCTATGGGGGATATATCCATCCTACTGTTATCCATATTGGTTGATTTTTAACTTAAGATTTTTACACAAATATTCTTAAGTGAGAGTTATATTACTTTTATTTTTCTGTGCTACTTTTATCAGGTTTTAATAAGAGTGTTTTGCTATTTTTACTATAAGTGATTTGAAGTTTTTTTTGCATCTATGTACCAGAAAAGTACAAATAGTATTAAAATTTCTTGTTCTTGGAAAGTCTGAAAAAGAAACCATCTGAGACAGGCTTTTGAGAAACCAGCTCTTTTTTAATATTCTGAATCTCTCTCATTGTTACATGCCTACTTAAGTTTTCTGTTTATCTTAGGATCAATTTTTATTATTTATATATCTCTAAAGATGTATCTACTTTATAATTTGTTTATAATTACAACAAATAATATTTATAATTTATTTATTTAGAGATTTTCAAAGTAGTCTTCCCATTCTTGAATTTCTTATGTATGTGTTGCTTTCCTTTTTTATTTCTAATTTTATTTATACTTTCTTTCTCCTTTTCTTGACTAAACTGTTTTATTGTTATATATCTTATATTTTTTAATAAAGAACTACACCTTTAATTATGTACTCTATTATTTTTGTTTTATAATTCAATCAATTTCTGCTTTTATTTTTTTCTTATACTTTCCTAGATTTATTTTGTGTATCCATCTCTATCTTCTTGAATGGAATGTTTTTGAAATTTATTTTTATTGTCATTTGCTTGGTAAAATATTTAATGCTATAAGGTTTTACCTTTGCTATGTAATATTTTTAATATTGTCATAGTTTATATACTTTGTATTTTCAGTTTTAGCTTTTTCCTTTGTATTAAGATCTGAGAGATCTGAGAGAGTTTTAAATTTTTCATGTGGCTTTTTCTTTTTATATTAATATTTAGTTTTACTCTGGTGTGGTCAGAGACGATTGGTCTAATTCCACTTTCTGGAAATATATCGAGCCTTTACGTTGTGGACTAATTTATTCTTGATTTTTAAAATTAAATATCCCATCAGAACTTGAAGTTTTGTTATGTATGTACTTTGGTATATAACTATATTGTTTATATGATGCATATTTCTTATTATTCATCTCCTTGTTCTGTCATGGCTGATAGGGTCTGTTACTATTACTGTGTTTTGTTGATGTCTTTTAGAAGTTTATATTTTTAAAAATTTTGACACTTTGTTTTTGGTGCTGAAATATTTATAACTTTTATAAGCTCATTATTGATTTAAACTTTGGTCATTCTAACAGTGTGTAGAACAGTACCTGGTGCATAGTAATTGTTCCATTATTATAGAATGTACAGATAGCCCTATATACTCTTTAAAAGTTTTGCCTTGAATTTATTCTTTGCTGATATTAATATTATGATTATTTTTCTTGTTGTTACCATTTGACTGGTTTATCTTTGATCTCCTTTTTACTCTTAACCTTTTTCATAAAGAGACACTTGGAAAGTTTATTTTAGATGTGGATCTCTACAGATTTGGTTTGCTCTATATTTTGGTATTATTAAAGAATCCAGTATTCAATGGTATATTAAGTATTTTCAGCCTTAATGTTTCTTAATTTACGTTATATTTTCTATCTTTAATGCCCCCACACCATCTCTTACCCCATGGATGGTCCTTTTTTTATATGGTGTATGTATGTGTCTATATGGGTAAGTGTACTTTAATTATGATAATGTCAAAGATTTATAGTCTAATTTTTGGTTTTTCAGAGATTTCTTTTATAACTTTATATAGTAGTTTTAACCTCTATCAATTATCTATTGACTATTTACTGAGATGGGTGAGAAAATTAACATAAATATTTTCTCCTTATTTTTGTTACAATTGTCATTTCACTTGGCTGACTTTATAATTTCAAATAGCACACTTAAATCTAATTTCTTGACTTATGATCTGCAGAAAATAAAGAAATGTGAGAAAGTGCTACCTTTATTTTTCTGCTCTACCTCTCCCTAAATGTTAAATTTTGTTTATTATTTTTTATTGTTTAAATGTATAACATTTCCCTTCTATAAGAGTATCTCATATTGCTTAGCCTTCTTTCTAAATATGAATAGGTTCAGTTTTCCCTATCAGACTTTTTACTAGAACTCCACATTTACCTCTTGGTTTGCTGGATTTTGGACTCAAACCATTTTTTCCAGGTAGGGCTCATGCAGTCACTGAGCTCTTGCATATCTGAAAATGTATGTTGTCTTTATATTTGAACAACTATTTGGCTAAATATAAAAGTATTTCTTCACATTTTTTTCTCCTTCAGAACTTTGTACACATAGATTATATATTTTCTTGTGTTGAATATTGTATGTTGCTATGGAGAGAAGCCTGAGTATCTCATTTGCTTTTTATTTTGTTCTGGGATGTGTGTGTGTTTGGGGGTGGGGCGGGCCGTGCATGTGCATGTGTGCATTTGATGTACCTGAAAATTTCTTTCTCTGCCTTGATATTCAGTAACTTCACCAGGAAATGTCTGTCTGAGGCCTGTTCCTTTGCCCTCTGATATATGGTATTGGGCATTCGAGGAAGTCATGGTTGATGGATGCTGACTGTGCTGTTCTTTCTGAAATGTCGATTTAAGTGCTATGCTAGGGTCATTCCACCCGGCAGGAGCCATCTTTTTCTGCATATCTTTGGGAATGTAACTTGTTTTAGAATAGAGCCTGACTGTTTCTTCTACTTTTAATGATCCACAGAGCCTAGTGTTAAGTAGTGTATACAATGGGTTCTTAATCAATTTTTATTGAATATGTAAGTAAATGAGCATGGACTCGTTTCTCTGGTACTAATTCACCCTCTCGGTCTATTTCTCTCTAAATAGGGAATGTTGCCAAGTTTTTTCAGAATTTTGTCCATTTACCACCTCCTAAACCCACCACACTTTTGGGAGAAGAGAGAAAGCTGGGTTGAGAATGGCAGTAATTCCTGGGATCTCCCGTCTCTCACACGCCCTAAACGCTTTTCAAAGATTATGGTGTGAAGTTGTGGCCCTTCTTTTGTTTAATTGTTGCTAGTACGTTTTTGTTTGTTTTGTTTGCTGGATTTCAGTTTTGTGTTAACATTGTTCATTCGTTTAGTTTTAGGGAAAGTTGGTACCTGACTGTTCTCTTACTCCTTGCCCCGGAAGTCATAAAGGTTTTCTAAAAGAGTTTAGAACCTCAGAAATAGAACTGAGTTTCTTATTTTTCCTTATATATTTCTTGTAGAACTTAGTCTAGTTCTCACATATAATTGGTATGGAGAAACTACGTACTAAATGAATAAATAATAAACTTTATGGTAATTTTGTCCAATCTATGCCTTATCGTTGAAACAAGGGGCGATACCTGCAAATCACCATATCTAGTTTTTGGTTCATCCCAAGAGGTGATGGGTAAAGCACAAGGAAAGAGCAGTAAGGCATGGAAGAAATGACCACACTTTAAAAAGAAGATGTTTAGTGCTGCTCACTTCAACCCTGAAAGAATTGAGTGGATCTATTTGCTTTTGGCCCCATGTGGGATATTAGCCCTTAGGGCCTCTGAAAAGACACAGGTGAATGAGCAGGGAATTTATCAGGAGCACCTTTCTCCTCTGGGCTACTTTATTTTTTTTCTTTACTAAACATATCAGTTTTAAGGGCACCATATGAAATTTGTTTCATGAATTCCTTTTACTGCTAAAGTCAAGACTCAAATTGGATTATTCATTTTTCTTCTAGGCCTTTCCTTGGCTGCTCACGGGGGTGAGGACGAGGGGGAGGTGTAGGGGGCAGAGCATGGCCCACCCAGCTAGTTAATGAGTACACATTTTTCTCTTCTTTATGTGACTCTGTGTTTAGCCGTGGGCGGATTCGGCTTCGTGCCATTGGAGAGTTTCTTTTTCAGGGGCAAGATGAAAAAGATTACAGATCTTTGTGGCAATGAGACTTTTTGTTCATTTCGGCATGTGTGTATTGCTATTCTTTCTCTTTTCTTCATTCCGGAAGAAAGAACGGGAGTTGGATGGGCAGAAGAAGGTCACTTGCCTTCTTCTGCCTATTGATTTTCCTGTGCCAGTCAGTGGTTCATTAGCTTCTCCTAACTACAGTTCTGTATTTAGCAGCAGCAGTTTGGGCTGGGACATCAGCCATGGAGGGGGACTGACAGTGCCTCAGTCAGCTAGAGGTGGAGTGGGAAGGCGACCTTCTGACAATAAGAGTGTAGGTGCCTGGGTGTTTTTGTTGATTTTATATTAGTGGTTTCTGTTTTCTTCATGAGTAAAGTGCTGGCCCACATGAGACTTTGGGACTTTTTAGAGTATTATCCAGGGTGGTGGTGGTGAAAGGCTTCAGAGAGGTGAGATTGGTCATGTGTATGAATATCATAATGTATACTGACATCCATTAATAATGCAGAATTTTCAAACTTTATTATGGGAATTTAAAAACATACAAAAGTAAACAGAATATAATTATGAATCCTAATATTCTCAGCTTCAATATACATTTCAAATCACCCATGGCCAATCTTGTTTCATGTATGCCCCTACTTATTTCTTTCTATCATAGTTTTCAAGATATATTATTGCACCTGTAAATATTTCAGTGTGTATCGTTAAAAGATAAGGACTCTTTTGAAAAACATAACCACAAATACAATTATCACAACTAAAACTTGATTAACAATGCTTTCTTTCTTTTTTTTTTAAGTTTATTGGGTAACATTGGTTAATATAATTATATAATTTTCAGGTGTACATTATCATTTGATATCTGTATATTCTATTGGGTGTTCACCACCCAAAGTCCAGTTTTCTTCAGCTACCATATATTTGATCCCCTTTACCCGCTTCACCTTCCTCCTACCCCCCTATATTTGACTCCCTTTACCCTGTCTACCTCCCTCCTCCTTCCCCACCCCACTATAACCATTACTCTATAGTCCTTTGGTAACCATTAGTCTATAGTCCATGTCCATGAGTCTCTGTTTGTTTGTCCTGCTCATTTGTTGCTTTTAGATTTATATCCCACATATAAGTGCTATCAAGTGATTTTCAACTTTTTCTGTCTGGCTTATTTTGCTTAGCATGATTATCTCGAGTTCCATTCATGTCGCAAATGGCAGTATTTCATCTCTTCTTATGGCTGAGTAATATTCCATTGTATATATGTGCCAACAATGCTTTCTTAATATCAAATAACTAGTCAGGAT
Source organism: Eidolon dupreanum (assembly GCA_028627145.1). Taxonomy (NCBI): domain Eukaryota; kingdom Metazoa; phylum Chordata; class Mammalia; order Chiroptera; family Pteropodidae; genus Eidolon; species Eidolon dupreanum. Next base: position 122,491,869 of record CM053503.1, read on the forward strand.
CTAAATATCTCATAACCGTTATAATTTTTTGTGAATCCACACCTTATTTCACTTTTGATATGTATTCTAAGCCTCTTTTAATCCTGAGGTTACCTTTTTAAATTAATTTATTTTTATTTGTAATTTACTCTTTGCAGAAATTGGGTTTTCTTAGAGTATGGATTTTGCTTATTATTCACACATGGTGATGTCTAACATGCTATCCTTTTCTTTTTTTATTCCTGTATATTGGTAATCTAGAAGCCTGACCAGATTCAGGTTTAACTTTTGGCAACACTGTTTCTTAGGTATTGGAGTATTTTTCCATCAGGAAGCATAATGCCTGACTTTCTTTTTTGAGATGCTAGAAATCTGTGGAACAAAGTTCAACAAAAGCAAACCTTAAAATATTTTGTGGCTTATTTTTTAAAAGTATGTCCTCTGCCGATAATTGAAACCAAAACACCTAAGGAAATCTTTAGAAATTCAATCCTGAGAAGATAAAGCAGCAGCTGTGATATTAGTTTACAGCCGTATATGAAACTCCTCACTGTAGTGAGATGTGTAACCTGGGCAAGTCCCTGCTCTTGTGGTAAGAGGGATCTGGTGCAGAGCTGTTCTCTGGTGGTGTTCACAGGTGACCTGCCTGTGCTGTTAACTGCAAGCGGAGATCACGTTCAGTCCATTTGTGCTTATCAACAGAAAGAATATTATTGAGAGCCTGCTTTCTCAACCACCATGAAGAGACATGGCTTCTGCCTTATAGGAGTTTGTCTTCCAAAAACAAAACAAAATGAGAAAAAGATAATTGCCCCTTAACAAGGGACTGTACTACCACAAAGATAAATAGAGTCTCTTACTAATACCTACCTTTCTACCTACCTACCTATCAGCTTAAGTAATGAGGAGTTCGGTTATTTCTTAGATACTTGGTTAATTATGATGTGGGGACAAAGACAGGAAAATATTTCTTTAATACCTATGTAACCCTTATTTACTGAATGGAATATCTTTCTTAGGTGATGTCCTCTTTGCCTTGCTAATTGTTGAAATAATTTAGATGGAAGAATTTAGATGCCACTGGGATTTAGGGGACAGCAGGATCTTGTTCTCAGAGAGTAATGACTTGATGAGAAATTTGTTTGTGGTATTGACTTACATAATACTATTACATGCAAAAACAAAGAGTGTTCATCAAATCTTCACTTTAGAGCAGCTGCACATGCAGACCAGTCCAGGCCAATAGGATTTTTGATTGGTTTATGAACTGCATGAATCTGCCTCATGCTGACAAATGCCATCATTCACCTTTGCTGAGACAGACTTAGTCCTATTTGCCTTTCAAAGAGAGTAGCTGTGTAACCTGAATTTTCTAGCCTCCTGAGGTCACCCTTTCATTTCATGTCTAAATAAATACTGGAGGCCCATTTGGAAGTCCAGGTGCCTCCGTGGGGGACTTCTGAGGGTTCTGCAGAGTCCTGAGGTCCCAGTTTTATTCTTTTCACTCCAAACTGCTCCTGGCTCTTTGGTCAATTCTGGCTACTTCTGCGAGGCTCCAGCTCTGTCATACTCCATAGATATAGGCAGAAGTGCAGCCTGCCTTCAAGGTTAACATTCTGGCCAGGAGCGTCTCTTTGGTTGTCAGAAGGGCTGTTCCAGCTGGCTCCCTGGAGGAGATCACCACCTTTATAGGGCTGTATAAGCAGCCACAGTTTGAGCTGATTATTTAATCAACTGAAGAGTTGATAGAAGTGGATATTGATTTTAAAAAGAGAAGACCTGCAACTCTTGATGTGCACCTATTCTGTTGCACCTTTACTTAACCTTGTCTGTGGATGTCCATATGGACATGATGGGCATGACTGGTCTACCTTCTACTCACCTGTCATTGGCACCAACTATAGATTGATCCCTCCAGGTGACCTGTTCTTGTTTGGGGGGAGTAGAGATTTCTGTTCATTAGGTCTGTGGGGCATTTAGGCTCCTTGTGAATGTGGATATTCCCACACAGCATTTTTCAATATTTAGTGCAGTTGGTCAGAAAGAGCCATTGTTAACCAGCTGACTCCCTTCATTCTATTTCATAGAACTAAGGTCACGGGATTAGGCTGAGGGAGGACCAGATTCTCAGGTCACCAGTCTGGGCTTCAGTTTCTTCATTTGTAAAATGGTAGTGCATTAGTTCACTAGGGCTGCTGTAACAAAGTATCATGGTCTGGGTGCCTTAAATAACAGATATTTCCTCATAGTTCTGGATGCTGGATGTCCAAGATCAAGGTGTTGGCAGGGTTGATTCCTTCTGAGGTTGCTCTCCTTGGCTTGTAGATGACCATTTTCCCTCTGTGTCTTCACATGGTCTTCCCTTGGTGAATGCTTGTGCCCTAATCTCTTCTTATAAGGACATCAGTTATGTTGCATTAGGGCCCCCATATAACCTCATTTTACCTGAATTACCTCTTTAAAGGTCTCATTTCCAAATATGGTCACATTCTGAGGTACTGGGGGTTAGGACTTCGATATCTAAATTTGGGGGGAGATACAGTTTAGTTCATAAAGGAGACAAGGAGGGTATGGATGTGGGGGTATGTAAACAATGGTTTTCTAACATATCTCTGAGGAGGCTCCAGGTTTTAGGGTGATGGATTATCTCAGTTTTCCCAGTTCTAAGAGGTTCCCCAGGATATAGGACTTTCAGTGCTAAAACCAAGGTAGTCCCAGGCAAACCAGGACAATTGGTCACCCTATCTGTCCTCCCACCAGGGGCACAAAGCTGGCACTTGATTTCCCAGCCTGCCTCGGCCAGAGCTGCGCTGCTTCTCTCAGCTTATACATCAGTATGCTAAGCAAGATTTAATTTAACAAAAGGGTTTTGTGGCCAAAAAGCACTAGAAAACCAATTGATTCAATGGCCTCCAGGACCCTCTTCTGCTGCCACATTCTATGATTTAATTTCATTTGGACATACCAAATTCCAACCATTTGTGTGAAAACTATTAACTGATTGGAGCAAAATTAATTTGGTTCTCATTTAGATAGTGGCTAAAAGTGAAATAGAACAGAAAGTTGTTTGTTAAACCTTGCCTATTCTGAAGCAAAACTTGGTGCCACTCTTTTGTGATGGCAGATGACACTTGCTGAGCACTCACTATGCTCACTTTATTATATCATCATCTCGTAATCCTTAATGCAACTCTGTTAAGTGGGTTGCATCACCAGTAGCAGCAGCCCCATGATGCAGATAAAAAAGCTGAGGCACAGAGAGTTGAGTAACTTAGCCCAAGTCTTAGGGCTGGTCAGGGCAAGGCCAGGATCATGCAGGCAGTTTGACTTGAGGGCTACTATGTCGAAGCATTGAACTTACAGGGCTCCATCCTTATTAAATAGGTAAAGTGAGTTTGCAGCTCCTGGTTAACCGCTCAGTGTGATTTCCACACAAGGCTGGTGCTGAGCTTGGCTAGTCTTTGCAGGACCTAAGACCTGGTCGGCAATGGTTGCTGTGCATTGACCGATGCCTGGTACAGGCACCACATCCTTCCTAGCAGCCAAGGCTTTGCACATAGAGGTTGGAGATTGGTTTCTAGTGCCAATCAGAGAGACCTGGTCATGGTTACCATAACCCTGGGCGCAAAGATCTAAGACCTTTGGCTTTCAGACTCTTCCCCTGGCAGCAGCCTAGAATGACAACTGTCCAGTCATGACAAAATATCCTCTTTAGCTCTTTTACTCCATCCTGTAGTGTTTATATAATCTTTCCACCCTTTTAAAAATCATGTTTTTAAAGGTATTTCAGAGTCAAGTTTCTTCCCCGCTAACTTATACCCCCACTTCTTAAGGAGGCTTCAAATCCCTTTTAAAAAGTATACTTTAAATAGAAAGAGAAAATGAAAAGAAAGTACCACGAGGTTGCTGGTGAAGAAATAAACATATTCTCGTTTCGAAAGCCTACTGTTCCCAATCCTATGATCTGCTGCACATAACAAACTTATCTCCCCACCAGGAAACATTTGTATGGATTGTTTCATTACAACCCCACGATGCTTGGACTTGAATCGCTTCCAGATCCCACAGATACCTGGGAAATTATAGAGACCATAGGTAAAGGCACCTATGGCAAGGTCTACAAGGTAACTAACAAGAGAGATGGGAGCCTGGCTGCAGTAAAAATTCTGGATCCAATCAGTGTAAGTAATGGTAGTAAATTGTAACCGTGATATAGTATTTCATGAACACTGAGTTTTCAACTTCGTTCCTGGTTCTAGGGATAATTTTCATGAAACCTGGCTTGAAATCTCAAAATGAGTCATGATTTGTCAGCTCAGCTGAATGACTGGACTCCTTCTGGAGTTAAAACTTGCCTTGACTTTCTGTTTCTTGTCCATTTTACTATTGTTTTGATTTTGGCCCTCTGGGCTCTTCAAAAATTATTCCCCTGGAAAGAGTGATATATTTCACTCCCTGGGCTTATACAGAGCCTGGTTTCTCTATAAGTTACAAAGTGACTCAGACCTATGGCATTCAATCAGCCTCACAAGTTTTTTCAGAACCCTGAACATCGAGGTTAAAATGCTGGATGCTGTTTTTCACAGTGAGGTTATAGGTATCCTACCCTATGCTGGGTCCCTTTGAGCTACTTCTTCTACTCACTTTGACATTTCTGACATTTTTAAATAAAAAAAAGATATTTATAATAATATTGTTAAAGATAAAAGGATATAATAGATGCTTTATTAATATAATACTTAGAAGGTTTTAATTGGGATCTGAATGTCCATCATTAAGTATATTCAAGATGAGGTAATGATGACATTTAAAATACAGAATAAATATGCTTTATTAAGTGATTACTTGATTGCGATGTCATACCTGTACCCTTCCTCACACAGTAGACTTATTCTAGTATGCATTTTTTTTACCTTGTTTAGGATATGGATGAAGAGATTGAGGCAGAATACAACATTTTGCAGTTTCTTCCTAACCATCCCAACGTTGTAAAGTTTTATGGGATGTTTTACAAAGCAGATCACTGTGTGGGAGGACAGCTGTGGCTGGTCCTGGAGGTAAGAGGCTTGTGTTGAGTAACCATCCATTCAAACAAAGCTCCAGGTGCAAGCAGATGTGTCTTTGCCTAAATAGTGCAAGAGGCACATTTGAGGAGTTGGTCCCTCCTGTGTGTCACAGGTACCTTACCAGATGTGGCATTCTCCTGCATAGTTCTTACAGGTAGGCTGTGTAATGCAAATGTTCATGTTTCTCTGCTTTAAAAGTTTACTAACCTTTTCTTCTAATACTGAGTGAATATGGGAATATAGTTGGAAAAGTTTATTTTCTTCCCTAAATTGAAAATTTTATAGAAAACATGATGGAAACTCATTTTCAAAAATTATTAGCCCGAGATTTACTCGGCTCACCAAGTTCAGATTAGGCCATTTAAGTTCATTAATCATCATCTTAGCTTGGCTTCCTTGAAACTGATTCTGAGAGCTGTGTGCTGCAGGTGTACAGGAGAGACCTTGCAGGAGATAGATCTGGCAGAAAGTGAAGAAAGCAGGGTTGGGCGAGGGAGACATTGAACAGCAATGTGGTTACAACTGAAGCCGCCGCTCAATCTCTGGGAGGCAGAGAGCTGGGATGCCCTTGGCAGAGCTGTCCTGGATTGTATCTGCCTCAGCTAATCACTGGCTGCATTCTGCCCTGAGAGGGAGTGTGACCTTGGGGAAGGCAGTTCCTTATAGCTGGGGGAAATTCCTAGTGAGAAGTGCTGCTGGGAAGTAGGAGCAGGGAGCAGGAAGACGCCAATATCCCTCGCAGTATCTGCTCTGAAGAGGGAATCTGAAAGCACCATTATATCCACTGTCGTCCTCCCTTATTAATGGGAATGAATGTGTATATCTGGTAAAAGATTCCCCACAAATACAATTCCCTACAAATCCAATTCCCGATGAGACTAAAATAGAAAGACATAATAATGACAATCTGTGAAATTAGCATATTAGAACAGGTCTATTGCTTTGTGCTCATGAGGCCCACCCTGATTTGTTCTGGACTTTGTTTCTCTGAACCAGCACATGCCTCTGTGCTTGAGATCACATATGTGATCCAGGAGCATGTTGACACATATGAAAGCCTTAAATGAGAATCTCCAAAGGAGAAGCCAGCCCTTGATTCACCATCTAGTGCCTCTTGTCCGAATCTTCCTCCTGGCTCTGGGAGGGCCTGGGCATGGGACAACATATACTGGTTGCCATGGCAACCATGTATGGGGGAATTAATTTGTTATATTCAAATGGGATAATCTGCAGAAAAATTAATTTGAACATTTCTGTCGCATCAATTGCCTTCCTCAGAATATAAAGACGTAAGGGGTTTTGGTTTTTAGAAATCATCTTTGTCTGCTTAGTTGGCTGGTTATCATATAACACGTTCTCATAGTATCACCTTTTGGATATTATTCCCCACCCCTTCCTTGAGAATATTATAGATTTTATTTTGCCAGTGAAACTCTAGGATAACAATTTTTGAAATGCTACTTTTCTTGGGGCGGGAAAGCATTGTTTCCTGTTATATATTGTTTTCTGGTTATATTCTTCTTTGGCTCAATAAGATCATCATGTTTTAAATCTCATTACAATTCAATATTGGAAGTATAGTGACCAAGAGATCTTAGTTTCTGTTCATTTTTATCCCGTGACTCAAAAAAGCTCTGTATTTAAACATAGAGAACTGGAACTTCTAGGAATTTTCTAGGGCCTCCCTTTGATGTGACCAGGTAGGTAAGTGGGCTACTCATACCTGTAGTCACCTGGAGAATAAATGTTCTTCCCCATGAAGAGTGACCAAAGGTCAGCTCCTCAGGCATGGCCGAGGCAGCCAGAAAGGGCCACACGTGGTCTTGAAAGATGAGAAGGTGCCCAGAATGGTGAACTGAGCCTCGCACATATGTTCTCCTACAGACTGTCCTTTGCTTTTTCAGGGTGACCACCGACAGATAATGAGGCTACCCTGAGACACTGAATTATTCATACCTTGGCAATACAATATGCTGACATTTATGCCTTCTGCAAGTTGTTTTGGTCCATGACAAAGTTGATGGTAAAGGGATATCCTCGCTTTTTTCTATCCCAGAACAGGCCCTTTATGCCAGCCTGCTGGGTAGTTAGATCTGTCCAGTGCCTCCAAAACACTTAATAGAAACAGGGATTGATTCCTGGTCTCATAGAACTGGCAGAAACAGAGGCCCAAGGGAGTGACCTACCTCCAGTAACACAATGAGTTACTGGCAGAACTGGAGGGAGAACCACATGTTGGCAGCTTGTTCCCATCACTCACTGCTGTGGTGCTGTCTGCTGGGCCCTGGGAACACAGACACGGGCTGTCTGGCTGGGATGCAGCAGTTCCTGGACTCTGTCTCTCTCTGCCTCTCTCTCCCTCTCTCACCCTCCATTCTTTGCTTCTCCCTCCCTCTCTCACTCCCTTCTTCTCTCTCTCTCTCTCACACACAGTGGGATGACCATGATATCCACACATTTTACTCCCTCTGCAGCTTTAAAGGAGTGCTTTAGGAGACTCACACAACAAAATTATGATCTGTTTAATATTGTTCTCCTTGTCCTGTATATTGAGATTAAATTTATGTTGCCTTTTTCTCCCCTCGCTGAAGGAGATGAAAGACCAATGAATAGTTATTCTATTGAGCAATTCTAAAGGATAGAAAAATGTTATTAATAACCCACTTAAATCACCACAGCTCTGAAAACAAAAGCAAATAAAAATGTCATTTCTGAAATTCATTACTAATTGTTAGCTGAAAGTAAACCAAAGCCTTCTTTCATGGCAGACACCTATGATATAAAGAAAAAGCACTCATACATAATAATATTTTGGAAAATTTGTGAATAAATTTAATTCTAAACTAATTTTAAATTATAAAAACTTTAAGTCCCATTATCTCTCACCTAAATGAATTGTAAAAAAAATTTAGACCTTTAAGAAAAACACAATACTCAAAAGAAATACCTAGTATGTACTAACGTGTGAACTACATTTTTTCTTTTTTCCTTTCAACATAAAACTTTCAGCAGTTAGATACTATTAATTTGAGCATGAATCACATGTTCAACTTAAAAGAAATGGTTTGGAATCTGAAGTCACTAGTAAATGAGGCTGTAAACAAAAAAATAATAATAAACCCAAAACTTCTTACATGTATATTTTTAAATGCCAATTTATTATTTTTTTCATACTATATATGCATATTTTTTAAAATATTTTTTCATTTTCCCCCTCTCCCCTCCCTCCTCCTTTCTGGTAACCACTAGTCCCTTGTCCATGTCCATGAGTCTCTGTTTAAAACTTCTTATATTTTTAAACCAGATAAAAGAATTAGTTTTGTAAAAAATTAATTTGCTTTTTCTCTTAGAGATCTATATATGAGTTTAGTAACTAAGCAGTGTTGGGGTGGGGGGGCGAGGGTGGAGCAGGGACACCTTTGAGGCCCTAGAAAGTCCAGAATATGCCTGAGTATCACTGCAAGTGTTATACTTTAAATAATTTTCACCTATTGATATTATGGCATGAATCAAGTTGATCACATTAACAAATGAGGTCATAGTAGGACTCTGATGGTCTGGAACATAGAACTGATAAGTTTTGATTGGCCAGAGATGGTTACAAAGCACTGACTCAGATGGCCGATTCTGGCAGGACTCTAGAATGAGAGTCACTGGAGTGCTGGGTCAGAAGGAAGGTACGGATCACTCAGACGTAGAGAAGCAGGGAGGAACTTTGACATGGGACAGAGTTGTATCCTACATACATGTGCTATATGTGTTCAGCAAAAGCAAGAGAGAGAGTTAGAAGCTGGGGAGTGGAGCGATTCCACCCACCCACCATTCTACTCAATAAGCACACGTCCTGGAGAGAGACTGAGGTGGGAGGTGGCCATTGTGGGGCTCACCTACCACTTGTGGTGCGAGCATCTCCCCACTCTGATTTGAACACTACAGTTGCAAGTGACATAGTTTTCATTCTTCTAAGTGTAAGCAGTGATTTTACCTGATATGAGAAAAACACAATCTGTCCTAAAAGTGTGGAGGAAAAATACATGTTGTTCTGGCCTTACTGAGAGGTGGACAATGTCCAACGTGGTGCTTCTATAGGCAAATTCTAGACCAATTTTGATGATCTTTGATCTTTGCTTTATGTCATCTATCTTCCAATATCCCTGAAAGATAAAGTCCACTAAACAAAGGACACTGAAAAGAAATTCCCCTTAATTCTGCATTCTGACTAGGTCAAATCAACATGCGAGTACAGAATCCACTTGCAAGTTGGAGCTTCAACTAGTATAAAGTTCTGGTGATTGTATTGCATGGGCCTTTTTAATAACACAGAGGAAAGTTGATGATGTACTGAGCAAGGAACATTTTATTGCTTGAAATTATGACCTTCTTAGAAAATGCACATACTGTGATTGAATCAATATTCAATGATGTTTTGGAAAATGTGGTACATAAATGATTTTTCTATTTTTCTTAGTTTGGAGCAAAATGCTTATTAAATTCTAGATGCATTCAACTGCCACGTTCCCTGAATGCCGAGGGCGTAGGGAGGAATGCAGGCATGGAGACACACCTCTGTGTTTGAATCTGATGGCTGGCAGAGTGGGTGGCAATAAAGGGCTACACGTGCCAACCCTCAGGGGTGGAGCAGGAGGCTTGGTTGCCTTCTTGAAACTCTAAAGGGGATTATTTTATTTGATGCATTTAAATATAATTTCTTTTCATGCTTTTAAAATATTCAGCTCATTTCACTAAACATTTACTCTGGTTAGACGATATAAGTCTGTTCCTGCTTCCCTTTTTAACATTTCCCCTCCCCTCCTCGAAACTGCTTTCTCTATAACCCACAAGCTGCCCTTTAAAACTTTGCTGGTGGGCTTATCAACTTTACAAGACAACTTCCTCTAAAGTTGCCTTGAGCAGTTTAATGATATGTTTTTTGTGAATCACAGACAGTCAGACAGCTCTTCAACTCAGACATTTAGTGAACAAAAGTCACCCACTGAGTAAGCTCCTATTATTGTTTTTAAACCCACAGCTGAGTTTTGATCCTGCTAACAAAATGGCTTCTCTTAATACCTTCATAGGTTCTAGAGCTATGAAGGAAGTTTATAAGTTGTCTACTTATATAAAATATTGCTGAGTAGCCTCCTGTTGAAAAAAATGGCCACATTTAAAGTAGGGCAGGAGAGAGAGTGAAATGAGGTTTCAGGGGAAAATTCCAGGGTTGAGTTAGCTTGGATCATCAGCCAGCATTTAATTTAAATTTTATCTGGGTAGAATTTTAATCATGTGCTTGCAATTCAGTAAAGCAAATGTCTCGTTGAGAGGGGAGCCAGGCCGGTGAGTGGTTCTGATGAAGGTGTAGTAGTGCCTTGAATTCCAATTACTGCTTTGGATTTAGTGGATCAAAGAAGTTTATTGATATTTCTCTTATTCTCGCAAGATCCCTAGACTCTGTCTCTTCTTCACTTTCTACATATAGCTGGTCAGAAATCTTTGTCTATCTGTCTCTTAAAAGCCTCCTCATGACTCTTGACTTTTTGACCTCTTGATTGTTTCAGTACCTCCTGACAGGTGTCTAGCTCTGGTGTCTTCCTAATCTGTCTATCCTTCATTCAATCTGCTTGCTCAAGTCATCTTTCTAGAATGCAAATCTGAACAGAACCCTCCTGTCTAAAACTTGTCAACAGCTTACCCTTCCTATCTAATGGTATATTATGGTATTATAATACATGTGTGTAAAGTAATAAAGCCCATACTCCTTAGCAGGGCAGACCTGTCATTCCCTGTTCCCCACCTTTCTTCCCCATCTCCCTGCCCTAGGATCCTGGCATCCTTTGTCCAGAATTCATTCCCTCTCTCTCTCTCTTTCTCCCGCTCTCTCTCTCTCTCTCTCTCTCTCTCTCTCTCTCTCTCTCCCTCCTCATTCTTTTATGTTCCCTTCCTTTGCACATGATGTTCCTTTTCCAGAGATGCCCTTCCCCTTCTTGTCCACTTTTCATCAACTCATTTGTCCTGCAAACTCATTGTAATTGCTACATACTCTAGGAAGATTTCCCAGACTGTTCCCTCTTCACCCTACCTCAGCAGAGGTTGCCATTCCTTCTTTGGTGCCTCTGTACTTCCTCAGGCACACCCTTTAGTTCCACATGCCATACTCTAATTACTCCTGTGTCCACTCGTGGTGGTGGGCTCTTTGAGGTAGAGACTGCATCGAATTCATGTTTGAGTAATGATTATAAACTGGACAGTCACAAACTCTTGAGAGCAAAGAGGTAACTTTCTATTTAATAACTGAACTCGATTTTGTTCTTGAGTCCCCCAGCCTGCCTAGAAGAGACAACTGATTTTAACTCATTCTGTGAAACTTGGTTCAACTGAGCCACTTCTTTGTGAAGAGGCAAATTTTAGCATTTATATCCCATTTTTATAGTCTCTCTCTTTGCCCTTCTTATTCAAACTCTAGCCTTGTCTCTGTCCCCAAATGGAGCATGAAGCTCTGAATCTCCTGCAAGTCATGAGCAGGCTGTAGGGAACTGAGATAACCCCAGGCTCAGCTGACCTCACCGTGCTGTACTGCCATTTTCACTCAGCTCAGACATCCCTTGCTGGTGTGAGGCACGCCTATGAGGAGGCCTCCCCTTAGATTTGCAAATGAAAAGAGGCTCATAATAAACTGAAGTTTCTATTGTTACTTCCTTAGATCCTCCCACCCACCAAGAGAGGGTATTCTCATTCTCATCTTTTTTCTTTCAAGCTCTCCAAGCTCTATGCCACCTACTCCATCCAGAGGGCTTTTCTTTCTTGTGGATTGAGAATGTCCCTTACGTCACATCCTATGTTTTTCCATGGTCATCATTTGATGCTGTGGTCATTTCTCTAATTTTTGTTTCATGAAATATAGACTCTAGTCTGGGGAGTCTTGAGGAAATTATTTTGTCTCTGTCAAAAGCTTAGCTTTTAAGACTATTCTATGAGTCATGGCCCTGGAAATGCATTCATTGCTCAAGAGGGTATTATATTGAACATTGGATGTTATTTGCCATTTCAGGGTCATGTAAGACACATTTGGAATCAAAAGAATGTGAAATCCTTTAGAAAATATTACCCTGGTACTCAACATTAGGACCATCAGAGTGATCAGTGTTGAGTTAAAAGTTGTACCTGACATTGGTAGAAAGTGGATTCCAAGGACAATTTATCCAAACTCATGGGACCATCATAGACTTCAATGCATTTCACTGCTTCTAGGGTCCCTCCTAAATCATTCCTGAGAGGTAGTAACTTTATCCTAGTTTTGAAGACTCCTAATGCTATTTTAGATTTTTAGTCACATACACTTGCTTATGACAATTTAAATGGTAAACACACAGGTAGATTCAGTCCCAGGTTACCTTGACTGTTAATGTGTGTGCAAGGTATCTGCAATGTATGTAGCAGGGAATGATATACACATCAAATAAAAACATCTGCTCACCCTTTATTAAAACATTGCAGATGTTCATAATTAGAGTCTAATACATCCTAATGTATTATTATCTTGATAAAATAATAATAGGAAAGGTGCTAATCTATGTTCCCTCAAATTTTCTTGCTTATGGAAAGCCAGTTGACTCAAGCAGCCACAACCCAGGGAAACTCCCACTGTTTACTAGTTAACTCTTTCCCAAATTTCAGATAAAGTGCCAGGAGGAAACCTAGGTCTCTAAAGCAGGGTCTTAAGCTTTATAAAGACAAAGATAGCTCTGAGAATCTGATGTAAGCTCTGAATTTTTTCAGTAGAAAAATACAAGATGCATATACACACTGCCTACAATTTCGAGGTATTTATATGCCCTGCTCAAACCAGTTGAGAACCCTTGATTTAAGATGGCAAGTAGCAAACCCAAATCCGCACATTGACTTATGCAGTTCATAAAAATTATTCAAGAAAACTCTTAAATTGCTGCAAAAGTGCAGTATGCCTGGTTTATGTACCCTCAAATCTCAGTAATGTACAATACACTATAAAGAAAAAATATGCAAGATATATTTTTACTATGTTTTTAATTACAGGAAAAAAAAGAACGTAAAGTTGCTGAATGTTCAAAGTTGAATATGAGAAGGTTAAATGCACATCTGATGCAACCACACTCCATAAATTTGACATGCAATGGCAACTCTAGAAAGAGCACTGGTTGGGCCTCTGTTGCCTGCAGTGCCAGCACTGGAGACAGGAAGGTTTGAAATGAAATTTATTCCCTTCCAAGTATCAAGGGCATCCATCTCGCCTCTTCTGGTCTTTTCTTATTCTCAAAATGCATGTTTTAAAAAATAGACAATATTCACATAAAATGAAAAATATCCAATAAGGCATCATACTTTTTCTTTCAAATTTCTAAATAATGACTTGTGCTTTTATATTTTACTTGACAGTTAAAAAGTCAACTTTTTGGACATCTACTTTCATTCACAAATCATCATCTTGAATACACACACACACACACACACACACACACACACACACACACAGTTAGATTTGCCTCTGTAATGGAAATTCAAAGTTTAGTTTTTCTGAACTGGAGTTTTGCAATCTGCAAATTTACTACAAGGAGGCTTTTATTCTTAATGTCTTTTTTTTTTCTTTTTGCATGTGTTCTGCCGTCTCTTTCGCTGGCATCTCCTCCTGCAGCTGTGTAATGGGGGCTCGGTCACAGAGCTTGTCAAAGGTCTGCTCAGGTGCGGCCAGCGGTTGGACGAAGCAGTGATTTCCTACATCTTACATGGGGCCCTGTTGGTAAGAATGTCTGTTGAGCTGGGGATGACAGCAGAGGGGGCAATTTGTCATCACTTGGATCCTAATTGCATATTAACAAGGGGAAACCTCCATAAAATACACAAGGTGTATAACAGCAGGGAGGTTAGCTGAATGTGGACTTTGATTGGATTTTTAATAGTAGGGTAATTGTTTTAAAATAACCATGCAAAATTTCCCTTTCTCTTTCTTGTTGTTTGGTGGTGGCGGGATGCCTTGCAGGGCCTTCAGCATTTGCACAATAATCGAATCATCCACCGTGATGTCAAGGGGAATAACATTCTTCTGACAACAGAAGGAGGAGTTAAGCTCGTTGACTTTGGTAATGACTGCCTGTCGTTTGTTTTCTTGATGTGTGCAGTTTAGCCAAGGGCAACAATTTATTGCAGACTTGGAAGACTGGGGCCTCTCTGCTAAGCCATAGGCTGAGGGACTTTTCAAGTCTCATATAGGCTGATGAGTAGGGGGTTTACCAGATGGATCACCCTAGGAGATGCTGTTTGTTAATCTATTTTCAGCTTTAGAAGCAATTTTATTAAAGCTAGACAATAGAAGTGTTTCAAAAGAAGAATTTGACAGAAAAACTTTTTGCTTTTCTGGGGAGAATTCACGTCTCAAGGCAATTGTCTATAATTTACATTTTGTCATTTCTTCTTTTGCATATGAAAAGAGAAAGCAGTTTGTTCTTTTAAATGACTTTCTCTAGCCTTCGGCATACTTATTCCCAGTGAGCAGAAGGTAAACTAGTCCTTTGGGTCTGGGAACTAACATCCCTTTAAATTGTGATTATTGCTGCTACACGTGAGGCTGGTTGAACTGGAAACATTAATAGAAAATGGCAGTGTGAGAAGAAACGCAGAATGATATTACCTAAGGCAGAGAACCATTAAATATTTTTTTGCAACACTCATGTATTGATATTCACAAGCCAACAAACCACTTGGTTTTCCTTTCTAAGTTTATTGAATGGTTTAATCTCTAAATGAGTTCAATAACAGTTAGTACTTCAGTATGATTGTTGCAAATAATGAGAAAACATTTACAGAAGCACTTTTTAAAATGTTCTTTATCAATAATAACATATCAGAAGAAAAGACTGATCATTTTGAATAGTCATTATTTTATTGGTAAGAAAGAATTCAGTGTTAAAATGTATTGGTGAATCATTTGCTCAGAAGAAATTACTCAAAAATGAATGAAATTACTTTAGGTGAATTGGTCCACTTACTAAAGAGCAAGCAAAGAAAAATAGCAGAGGGGAGGGGCATTTTGTTTAAGTCTTATGCTCTTCTTTCTACATGAGGAAAGGTATACCTCCACACACGTGCTGTGTATATAACATCAGATGTATTTTCCACATAACCCTGGGGCAGTGAGTGAATACTTGTGAGGGAAAGAGCCTAGAAGGATGAGGATGTGAAGTAGTGCCAATTTAGCCAATCAGCTTTGTGATTTGTCATGAGGGTAAAGGCTCCTAATCTTTCCAATAGTAGGTTCATGAACTTCCAGTTGCTGTGAAAGAAATTTCTAGAAATTAAACATGGGAAAGTGTAGTTTTTTTTTTTTTTAAACCAGAATTGTAGTGAAGGACTGGGTAAAATAGGAAATTATCTATGGCCAACAGAGTTTATAGAGCCTTCTTTGGCATTCTAATAAAATGAATGCAAACAGCTATCTTCTACATGTATCCCTACCCCAAAAGAACCTACGGTTCCTTGGCAAATCTATGTCCGATGTTTTCAAAGGTGAGCCCTTTGCTAATGAACATGGGTATCCAGGTTTCTAAGTTCTGTCATTAAGAGCATTAGCGGCAACCCTTATCATTCTGGTAAGGGCTGCGTTCAATTTTTGCTTGGTATAAAAAGAATACCTTATATTTATAAAATATTTTACAATTTAAAAATCATCTTCGTATTTGTTCTCTTTTTTAGTCTTTAAGAGGCACCCTTTGTGTTAGCCGTGATGGGTATCTTTACCTCTAGTTAGAAGATGAGAAAACTGAGGCTTAGAGTGAGGTGGTCTGTGAGAGGTCACACAATTAGGAAAAGGCATAACAGGGATAAAAAACATCTTCTGACTCCTAGCCCAGCGTACCTTTATGTCCACTTTATTCCTTGGCGGCATATAAAGGGAGCTGGCTCAAGGCTAAGACAGATAAAGTTCATTGGAATTATATTAAAATTCAGGTCCTTAACACTGAGCCTACAAAATAATAATATTAGTCAATTTCTTTTTCCATTTGATAAACATAGTTTTCTTGCTGGTTTTCCAGGCTTCTAGGTAAGATAAGGCACTGAAAACTTTTTATGTCTACACTGATGCTCTATTATAGATAATACATGCCAATTTTCTTTCTCCATAAAATGAAGCATCATTTTAAGAAAGAAATCACCTGAAATATATTGGAAATATAATAGGAATATAGTTGGGGTCGATCCTAGTTATTGATGTTTTCTTTTAATTCCAGTTTTGCTGCAACCTGGATAGGAATATTCATTAGGGAAAAAAATATTCTAGTGATTTAGACAGAGTAATAAATGCCCTCACACAGAGCTCAGCAAACTGCAAGCTGTCAGGCAAATCTAACCTGCCTCCTATTTGTTTATTTTATTTTATTTTTTTTTATAGCATATGAGCTAAGACTGGTGTTTATATTTTTAGATGTTCAGGAAAAAATCAAAAGAAGAATGTTTTAGGACACATGAAAATTATATGCATCCATAAATAAATTTTTATGGAAACATGGCCATGCCATTTGTTTCTGTGTTCTCTGTGGCTGCTTTTGCACTTTAATGGCTAAGTTGGGTAGTTGTGACAGAGACTGTATAGCTCAAAAAGCCTAAAATAATTATTATCTGACCTTTTATGGAAAAAGTTTGCCAGTCCCTCATCTAACATCATCCTCTGCTCACTGCTCATTTATGGCACCCTTTCCTTACAGGTGTCTCAGCTCAACTCACTAGTACACGTCTACGGAGAAACACATCTGTTGGTACCCCATTCTGGATGGCCCCTGAGGTAAGCAGAGGGCATCAATTTCTTTGTATTTCTTGAACTCCTTGATACCATGTCTTTTTCTGGGAAAGCCATATGCTTCACAAAATTTTCAGGAAGAAGAAAATTCTCTATCATTATTGAAGTGTAAGAGTTCTGGTTTGTTGAGTGATAATGATGACACTTAATCTCAGAAAAACAGGATTAAGTCACAGCTAACCCAAAGGTTACCTTCGTGCAATTAGAAAAACGTGTCCCCTCCAGAAAATCCAGCCCTCTTCAGGGGTCAGGGCTTGGCTTCATTCAGCCTCTGTATAAATTATAAAAAGTCACTTTCCCTGGGTAGATGCAGCCCCAGTGACACATGGCTTGGTGAAGAGACATATTTCAGCTCTAAGTGATCAGCAGAACTGTCTATGGTAGTCTTGTCTTTTGTTTGTTTGTTCTGTGTTGTTTTGTTTTCATTACCAGGAACATAGCAACTAGTCTTGTATAGTTTTTTGTTTCCCAATTAAAACTAGGATTTGGTCCTAATTTAGTTTTGGCATCATCATGGAACCCTCTGTGAGATAATGCATGTAGAAGTTTGGGGAATCTTCCAGCTGAATAAAGCATACCCTGAAACAGGTACAGTTTTACTTGTCAGGTCAGCATTTCATTCCACAATATCCTGGCCTGTGCCTGAGCAGCTCTGTAGGATTAAGCAAATGGGTTCTTTTAATAAGAAGACACAGGCAGTCATCTCCTTGGGGGTCTTCCCATCTCCACTCTCCCTTGGTTGTCCTTCCTCTGTGTGACTGCCATGGTGATCTGCTCAAATTTCTTCAATGTCTCCTCATCATCTACGGCCCTCTCTTTCATATCTGGGTAATGGACAAACCCATTTTAGAGAAAAAGAACAACCCTGCAGATTCCAGTGTTTATTTATCTTAAATATTTCTTAAATAGATTTTAAAAAATATGGAACTAGAAATAACCTCCTAGCCACTTATATTTATAGAACTATAAAACCAAAAGGAAAAAACTACAAAAAATGTACTATGAAAAAAACATTCAAGTAAGCAGCTTTAATTTAATGAGACAAATGACATTGTTTTGTGAAATTCAGTTGCCCTTTGCAATGTGAATATGTTTCAGAGCATGATAGCACAGATTATTTTATTTTGCCATACATACTACCATGTACCCATGCGGTGACCCAGTTGTTCCATCACTTTACTCTGTTTCGACTAGTGTCATCTCTTTGTTCAAACAGCATCTCCTTTGGCCTCTAACTGGTATATCTCTGTTGGCTTGGTGCCAGCTTAATAATAAACATAAACACGGGCACTGAAATTGTATGGCAAATGGTCATCTAGATGATCTGGAATATATTTTTACCACTATTCTTCCTGTTTTACTATTATTAATAAAATTATCATTGAAACAAAAACAAAACAAAAAATTTTATAGGGCTCTTGTGAACCCCACTTTGAGAAACACTGCAGGACAAAGTCAAAACTCCTTTGGATGGAGAACAAAATCCTTCATATTCCAGCTCTTATTTACCTACTCAGCCTCATCTCAGGTTATTTTTCTCCAGTTCACTTGCACTTAATGCCTCAACAGGTAACTCTCCAAATCCATCCTGTTTATCATCCTTTTAAACCCTTCCATGTATTGTTATATCATCTGGAGTGGCCCTTAGAACTCTGGAACATTCCTCCTCAGTCTTCAAGTCTCAGCTCAAGTGCGTGTCCCCTGGGAAACCTGCCCTTCTCCCTGGCCAACACTGAGGCTCCTATCCATAGGTTTCCACTGTGGTCTTTACACCCTCTATTAGCACACCATGACCTTGCTATTGTAATTATTGGCAGGCAGGTTTTCCATCTGGACTCTGAGCTCTGGCAAGGACTTGGGATGCCCAGCTCTCAGCATAGTGCTTGATACAGAGTAGGGACTCAATAAGCATCCATTGGATGAATAAATTCATTGGTTAAAAAAAAAAAAAAGCCAAAAAAGAAGGTGAATTCAGAAGGTCGTTTGAGGACAGCTTTACAACTACTGGTATTAGCAAATTTCTCTGTAGATTTTAATTGATCTGTTATTAAAGGGAAGCATAACTGAGGCCACTCAACTCAAATATGGGGTGGCATAACAGGGAAGATGGTGTTCCTCTTCTAAGCCACAGGAAACTAATGTTCTTGGAATCACAAAATGTAAATACGAGAAGCTTACCTTTCACTTTGTACATTTCTTGTGAAGTGTTTGTGACTTTTCAGTTTCAGCTGGGTTGAATAAAATACGTGAAGGATTTCTATAGGGAACAGTTTAGTAGTCTACAGTGAGCTTCTATTGCCCAGATTGCCCGGAACTTGTTCCTTCCTTGGCAGGAAAAAGCCCGTGTCACATCTTACCTGATGTAGAGAATAAAGGAGTAGGCAGATTATGGTGTGGAGACCTTGACAGTACTTTTCAGGAGCAAGTGCCTGATTGTTCTGTTCATGCCTCAAAGTTTCTGTCAGGATGTGTGCCTGTGTCCAGTATGCCCAGTGGTCCAGGCTGTAGTTCTTGAGACTCAAGCCTACACAATCCTTATGTTTTTATTTTCCAAATGGAGGATGACTCTGGTGAAGCCTCTTTTTGCTCATAATCCTCCATAAAGGTGTCCATAGGAATATTTGTCTGTTCAGTTAAACAAACATCATTCTCTCTACTGTGAGCAAGACCTTTGTTTCAAGAGCACTCCTTGAAAATATAATCGGTAATGATTCAAATAAAACAATCTCCATCTTGTGGGAGCATAAAAACATATCTTTTCTCTTATGTTCTAAGTTCTTCTAGCTGGGCTAATAATCAAATAAACAGAGATAGATGAACAGGAGTAAATGTACAAAGTTTATTACAGATGTACATGCCCAGAGTGTCGTAAGATATGAGATCCAAAGACCTATTGGGCAATTGAGACTTATATGTCATTCTAGAATTAAGGAGAACGTGGGGGGTGGGGGAGGAGCACATTGTGATTTGGGACTTCAAAGGGCAGGAAGGCAATTTACATGGAGATGGGAAAGCAAATGTTTTGTGAATAAACGTTGCCTGGGCCATCTTTAACAATGGGGCACAGAGAGAACTTTGAACAAATGGGCTTTACTAGGTTCCTCCCTGTCTACCATGCCCAGTTCAGATTAATCTATAGTTATCTATGATGATACATCCCTTCCTAGAGCAGGTAGTCTATCTAAATTCCTTTTAGGCAGTTAAGGGGAAGGTCAAATGTTGTTTCTGATTCTTTTGTTTCTTAAAAACCAGTTTAAAATCCATATCCCAAAAAGTATATTTTGGGGTGGCAAACTCTGCTTTCCTTCCATATGGTGGCCTGCATAGTATATTGACCGTAATATGCTTTCACTTCTGCTTGTGTGAATAAGTGGTATTTAGATTAAATATGACAACAATGCATACATGCATGCCAATGCCGGTGTAATAAAACCATTGCAGGTGACCAGTGCTTTTATTTTGAAAATGCAGCCGAACCTATTTTATTTTTGAGATATTGAATCAAATTATTCTTTTCCCATTTTTATTTCCATTTCTATTTCACCAGCTTGAGTAACTGCAATATTTAATTCTAACAGGTGATACTACAAACCAGGTAGCTAATGAAATGTGACCATGCCACAATCAAATGCTGACGAGTGGTACAAATGCACAGCACGCCCAGGCAGCTTGAAGCTGCAGCTTGAATTGACTATCATAGTGTCAACGTTCTCCACTTATTTCCTCTCACTGCCTCATTTGGACACTATGAAAGTTGGAAAACAATGGATAAAAGCAGTATCAACTCAGCAGTGTAGGAAAAGAAAAGTTCTAGGTTGCACAATTAGTTTTAATACTTTGAAACAAAGCTGCTGGAGAAATATGGCCTGGCATAGTAAAAGGGTATGTCTGAAAGTCAAGATTAGTGCAATTTTTTACAAACTGGATGTGTAAGTAGTATACTGTGACTAGGAGAAGATTATTTTAAGAGGGAAAGGAAAACATGCAACATAGAAACTATTTATTTAACAGATTATCCTGAGCAAAATTACTTGAACAACAGGAAATTAAGTTTCTTGTGTAATCTTATAAATATAAGTGCAGAAGTAGGTAGTTCCACAATTTATTAATTCAGCAGTCCAGCGAAGCCATCAAAAACCCAGGTTCTTAAATTTCCCCAGCTGTGACCACTGCAAGTGGCGTGGCTTCATTGTTAGGGACTGACTTGGAGGCAGTTCTGACAACATCACCTGTGAATATCTGAGGGGCATTCCAACAGCCACCAGTGAGGAGCGCCCATGGTACAATCAAACCCCACCCCCACCCCCGTACTCCCATGGGAACACTCCTGTGGCCAGCGAAGAAGTTAAAGTGGGTTCTCTTTCTGTCCTGGGGTCAAAGCCTTATCCACACTCTATTGGTTTCCTAGAACTGCCATAATAAAGTAGCACAAACTGGGTGGCTTAAAACAACAGAAATGTCTTATCTCATAGTTCCGGAGGCTAGAAGTCTGAAATGTATGTGTTAGCAGGACACGATCCTTGCCTCTTCCTAGCTTCTGGAAGTTTGCTGGCAATTTTTGGTTTATTTTTACCTTGCAGCTACACATCTCCAATATCCACCTTTATAGTTACATGGCGTTTTTCATATGGCCATCTTCTTATAAGGATACCAGTCATATTGGATTAGAGGGCCACCCTATTCCAGTATGCCATCAACTAATCACATCTGCAATGACCCTATTTCCAAATAAGTTCATACTCTGAGGTCCTGGGGGTTAAGGCTTTAACATAATTTTTGAGGGAGGATATAATTCAACCCACAACAACTCTCTAAATACTGAGTCCCCCTCCTCTATAGTAAACAATTCAAGTTTCCAAGATAATCAACCAGTCATTTGGAACCTACAGGTCTGTATGTAACAGGTGCTAGATTAGTTTGAGAGCTCAGCTTTGCCTGTCTACACCACCCGCCAACACACACACAATGCTCTCTCTCAGCCTCAGATGTCTGAGGCATATACAGTTCTCTGTAGATGTACCAAGAATAACAAATTACCTTCCCATGTGGGCCATGGGATACCTTGGAATTTTGTTTTGTCCTACTTGCTCTCTGGCTAAACATTTTTTGATTATCCCCTAAGAAGTCTGGCCCAGGTCGCTTCCCTCAACCTTCTGTTTACAGTGAGCCTCTGGTCTCCCTGCCTGTGATTTAAGCCTGTTATACACACACACACACACACACACACACACACACACACACACACAGAGTTTTCCCATTAGCCATGTTTATTGTCTCTTTCTTTTCTCCTCCACTGTCTCCCGACACTCAATTTCTTATAATAAGTAATATGAATAATAGTATCTGACATTTGAACAGAACTTTTACAAATATTACTTTTTAAAGTACTCACATGTACCTGTGAGGATGCTGGTTAGGCATGATTGCATTAATTTTATAGGTTCAGCATCCAAGGCTCTGCCAGGCTAAGTGCCCAGGGACATTGAATGGATAGGTGGGTAACAGTGCCTGAAATCTCTGTGTTGTGACTCACTGAACGAAAGGATTTTCAATACAACTCGTGCCCACTGTCAATATTGGTGTTGCTCAGCTAATATTTTCATCAAACACATGCCAGATAACATCCTGATTTATAGCAAAAAGGGATATAAGGCTAATTTATATATTCTTTTGTTGATGGCAGGGGGTTAGGGATAGTTGAATCTTTCTCATCAGCATATGTAGTAAATAATTAAACTGAATGTTAGGAAATGATTAAAACCCAATAAAAAGAGTCAAAGTTGTCATTATTGTTTTTATTGAGGACATGTGTAGACGATGTAAAAATAATGTCTTATAGTTAGCTGATATACACTGGTGCGGCCATGCTGATTGTTAAGATAATGAAATACTTCCATTCTGGATGGTAAATGGATGCTGTTCGGAAATGCTTCTCAGCCACCAGAGGCGCCTGTCTCTGGGACATCTCAGACCTTTCAACGGTCCAGCATCTATAGTGGGTAATGTCTAGTAAGCAGGGGACCTCAAGGACCAGTTCCAGTGCTATGAACCAGCTGATTGCCAAGAAATTTAAATACTGTACCTGCTAAGCAAGTGTACCGTGGGAAGGAATCATTCACTTACTGAGGACCTGCTAATGCACCAGGGACTAGGATAGGTGATTTTTAAAATAAATTATTTTATTTCATTCTCACAACCACTCTTAGCAGTAGATATTATTTTCTCCATTTTACTACTGAGGAAAGTGAGGCTCAAAGAGGTGCAGGAAGTGTCGTGACTAAATTCATATACCTAGTAAGTACCGGAGCTGTTTGGCTTTTTAGAGAGCATGGGAATGTGAGTCTCCTTTCATAGCTAAAGAAACTAAAGAAAGGAGAAGACACTCTCAGTGCTAGTTCAGAGCAGTCTGGGCCCCAGAATTCAGGTTTCCTAGCCCACTGACCTTATACTCTTTCACTTTAGTGTATTTATATGTTTATATGGGATGTTCAGTGTGGAAAATGTGTGCCAAGAGAGCTCATGCAATGAAGACATGCGGAGCTGTGGTGGAAGAACACTGAATGGAACGAGACACGTCATTTAAAAAACGTACATGAAGGACCTTTCCCCTATAATTTACGGGTTGACTGCACTTTGCAATCCCAGCAATGAGAGAAGCAGCCTATACATAAAGGATCCAATTTATTCGGCATCTTCCTAAAACAGCCAAAGGTCTGTTTCTATATTAGAAAGCAGACTTGTGGATAAAATGAACATTTGCTTCTTTTTAGAATTTATTTTTTCGTTTTTACTTCCATCTGCTCATTGTTGAAAACAAGAGCTAATCAGTTGAGCACAGAAACAGATGTGCTGTGACGGCTCCAAAAACGGGTCTCTCTCTGCCTGGCAAAGGGTCCTTGACAGGGGATGGTTGCCATAACAACCAGCTTACACCAATGCAGAAACATCACAGGCTTTTTGCAACCACTCTTGCCTTCATTAATTATGCCATTTCTAGCTAAATGATATAATAATGCTATTTCCTTTGGTACTGCCAGGACTAGAGATGACAGATGAGATATTTTGTGTTGAAGGACTGAGAAAATCATAAAACACTACAGAGATGAAATATTATTATTGTCATTATTATCGTTTTGTTCCTTAAGCTCTAGCTAATGAGTTCGGTTCCCAAATAAGAGTTAGCATTTACTGAGTACTTACTGTGAGGCAAGCACTAAGTGCTTTATATGAATTTATTTATAATCCTTACAATGATGCTATAAAGTCAGTGCTATTATTAGTCCAATGTTTTTGATAAAGTCACAGAAATTAGTCACAGAAAGCACTCTTCTTGTCCTTGGACAAGTTATTAGGTGATGCCACTAGGATTTGAACCTAGGTATTTAGTTTCAAAATCCTCCCTCTTAACCACTCTGCTAGAGCAAAATGTTTGTGACCACCAGATGTAAATCTTTTTTTACCCAATTTTAAAATTATGTTAGATAAAAATCATTCTTCCTAATATGTCGAGGAAATGTAATATATCAACATGACACTAGAAGCCAATGTAATTAATGCCTAAGATGAGGATATGAAAAAATAAAATAACAAAGTTATTCAGAATAGAATGTAGGAGATTTGAGTCTTAGTTTTAGCTCTGCCATTCATTTTTCATAAGTGATTGTGGTCAAATTATTTTAATATCGCTTCAGTTTAGGCAGAAAAGTTAAGAGCACAAATTTTGGAATCAGACCTGGGAGCAAATTGCAGAAACCTGCTTATCCACCTAACTATGGACCTCAGGAAAGTTACTGAATATCTCTGGGTAGTCAGATGGGGGGAGGTTAAAAGGTGTAAGATGAGAAGGAAAAAAAAACCAGCCCCAAGGGTAAAATGAAATGAGGTACTGAAAGTGCTTGGTGTAGTAGCTGGTAGAGTAGGTGCTTTAAAAAATGGTGGTGTGTACTGCCTAAAGCCCTCCTTAACCTGTTCTCATCTGTAAGAAGAACAGATTGGCTTAGGTAGTCTCTGCTTCCAAGATCCCTTCTATTTTTTAAAAAACATTCACATTTTTTGGGGGAAAGATCTCTTCTAGTTCTCACATTCTGTGGCTCTAGCATTCCTCCAATACTGAAGGCAGGGTCTCCCTCTGCTCTCAGTAATGGCGAAGTGATGATAATGGTAAAACCTTTAGGGTCTGTTTTCATCTGACTCTGTTTTAAAAGTCTGGGGATTTTTGGAATCCCCCACCTGCCAATCATATCACTGGAAGAAATACTGGCTTTGGTTGCTCAGGAGATGCAAGTGAGTGGTTTAGAACCTTAGATGACTGGTCAAAAGATCTGTGTGTTTTCCCCCAAGACATTTATCTCTGAGACTCTTTAGTCATTTGTGTTCACTGGTCCCCTCCAGACTGCCGTGTCAGCCACGAAGAAACAGAGGGATTCCCTCCCTTCTCATTCTGGAGCCGACCCTGACCACATTGCCAGAGTGGTTCTACCTTCCAGGGCCCTGAAGCACAACCCAGGAGCTTAGGGTTCCAGGGGGTAAAGGGCCCAGGGCAAGGGTGCAGTAGCAGGGTGCAGTCCCAGCTTTTAACCTCTGCTCCCGTGATAGCTCCCCTCTCAGCTGGAACTCTGCGGGGAAGTTGAGTCATATGTCATATGTCAACGTGGAGGTGGGAGGCTGGTCCTGGAGGTGGTGCTGACATACCATCACCCTCCTCCTGGCAGATCTAAATATAGGACCCCATCTGAGGGCTGAAGCTCCCAGCTGTGCAGAAGCGCATGGGGCCCAGAGCAGAGAGCCCTTATGTCCCTCACCCTGCCCAGCCCTGCCCGCTCCGCTTCCAGCTCAGTGCTAAGCAAGAAGCATCAAAGTAATGGCCTCCATGATGGTCACTGAACTGTCAGAAAAAAACAAATGGAGGTGGGCAGTCAGCATTGGGAGAAGCCCTGGGGTGAGGGTGAAGCCAGAGCAGGTAGGGGTAGGGAGACTAGTATTCATGTTGCTCTATATGTCCCAGGTTTTTTCCATACCTTCTTTAGTTTTAGAAAGTTAAAGGAAATCACTTGTTGCTAGGAATGTATGACATTCCCACAGGTCTCCTGGTTTGCATGGTGACATCAGCATAAGAGAGGACAAAATCCAGAGACTACTTGCAGGTGAAGGGGTATGGTCATGTGGGAACATTCAGATATTCTATTTGATTTGCTGTTTCCTATTTTTCAGATATATTGTGGGGGAGAAAAACTTTTTTCTCCTATTAGTTTCTTATCATGGACTTGTGCTTCAGTTCTATTACCTACTGTGTGATTTAGGGCAACTTTCTTAACCTTTCTGAGTCCGTTTCCTCACCTGGGGTACTAACACCTAACCTAAGGAGCTGTAAAATGAACTGAGTTATGGAACTCCTACTCATTCCTTTCTTAACTGTGTTCTGGTAGAAGCAGAGCACTAGTTGGCAAAGGCAAAGGACAGAAAGGAAGGGAGAGTAGGGAACGGGGGCGGTGAGAGGCGGCAGGACTCTGTGTTTACATGGAGGGTGTGCTCACGTGCTTACAGTATGGACGTGACTGTGGCTATGGCTACAGAAAACAACATCTCTTTGGCAATGGCCCAGCATTCTCTGTATTGTAAGAATTCCCAGGAGACGCCTCACTCAGGAGAGTAATGAGGGAACCCTGGAGTT
This sequence comes from Eidolon dupreanum, assembly GCA_028627145.1. Taxonomy (NCBI): domain Eukaryota; kingdom Metazoa; phylum Chordata; class Mammalia; order Chiroptera; family Pteropodidae; genus Eidolon; species Eidolon dupreanum. The sequence goes on from CM053503.1 coordinate 122,518,405, forward strand.
TGCTCCTGGTTTGGCTGTAAACCAGGTGTGTGACTCTAAACAAATCAGCTCCTCCCACTCTACCCGCCCTCCCGGACCTCAGTTTCCTCCTCTGTGAACAAACGGGGGTTGAACTAATGAATTCCAAGATCTTTTCCAGCATCCACCTCTAGCGTGAGGTGCCGAAGCAGGGGAGGGCAGTGGGATTATCCCGAGTCACCAAGCAAATGTGCTCCTTCAGAGTCTTTTGAGTACTAAGGACACCTACAAAAATTCAGGCATACTGATTTACTTTTCCCAGGGGAGTTCTGTGGATATCGGTCCTGAGTTTGAGGACGAAGCTTACCATGTAGTTACGTTACGTGACATGTTCCCAGGGCTTTGGGGAATTTAAGTGCAAAAATCAGTGTTGTGTGTTGGCCTTAAACCCAGAACCAGTCCCCCTCTGCCCTCCACTAGTCATGGTGGGAAGTCGGCGTTGTGCAAGCGTGCTCTGTGTGTTTTTTAATTTAAAGCTTGTTTTATTTCTCTAAAGACATTAGCTGAATGTTACAATCCTGAGAAAAAATTTATAGAACATTGTATTTTAATAAAATCATTCTGAATTTTGCAAGAACAGTATAATTTAAATTATTTCTGGCAATTTCTCAGTATGCAAAATACAGATTATTTCTAGCCTTAAGTTGGGTTTTATGAAAGAAAAAGAAAAACCCCATCAATTTCAGTTCTTCTAGTCCATATCGCCTTTGCAAAATGACTCAAACGAACCTCAAATACATCCTTCCTTGAAGTCATATTTCGTTTAAGGGAAGAGACTTCATTTGTTTATTCGGTATCTCAGTTTATAATACTTTAAGATACTTGTATGTAAATCGATGAATAATACTTACCTTTGGAATATTCATGACTGCAATTTCTAATTCCAGATAACTTCTATTTTAGAAATCTTTAACATCAATAGCATTTATCAATTATGCTACATGAATTGCTTAAGCAAAATTAAGAATTCTATTTGCCTTCCTACCTTTCAGCCCATCTTATTTGCCAGTCTAGGAAATGCATTTTCAGGCTCAAGGTCAGCCAAGGATTAATAGCTTTAGGTCTATTTGCCTATCCTCTTTTTAAGCTGAATTTAGCTCTTGAGATAACAGCATTTTGCTGTGTACTTGAGTGAAATTTTAATCTTGGCCTTTGGTTAATTTTGAATCACACGATTAATTCTAATAAGGTTAGAAATCAGGACATATAAGGCAAACCTGTATTTTTGACATTTTAAAATGTTAGTGGAAAATGAAATAGTCTGAATAACATCCATTATTTTTTAAGTTTGGTGAATTATTTTTTATAAGAGCAAAACAGTTTTTCCTTATTGTAAATGGTGCTACTATAATATTGTTTGCTTGAAAGTATTGATTAAAGTCATGTTATTGAAAAAGATTTCAGCTCAGCAGTTCTTTGATATATAATTTGATAAATGGTTTTAGTTAAATATCTTGTTAGAGAAATCTAGGTTTTCTGAATGCAAGAGAACATATTTTGACTGTTTTTTTTTCCCTCCCCTTTACATCCAGTCTAATAAAGATGTTCTTTTCAGATAACGAAGACCTTGAGATGAGAAGAGACTATTCTCTCAGATTCTTATAGCCCAAGTCTTTCTGCAAGAGATGTAGGGTGTATCTCGCTCCTATCTTGGGATCTTTATCAATAAGCCCTGCTCTTGGTCTACGCTGACATGAAACTGTAATCATGGGGCATTTTATGGGATCATGGTGGTCTGAGAAAGTGAAAATGCTACCTCTCACCTTATTTTTATAATAGAAAGGAATATAGTTGTGAAGGGAATTTCTTTAATTCTTCTTGTATGAATCTCATGGGAACCTAGTTTTATAATGAGTATACCACGTTTAACTGCCAGCTTGATGATGAAGAATCCCAACAGCCAACAAATACTCTGTACTCTGAAGGAAGAAAACATACTCTTGTTAAGGCAAATTTTTCAATATTTACTTACATTTTCAAGACCAAAAAAAAGAAAAAAAATTATTCCTTTTTGTCATAGATATAATTCATACTCCCTACAGACATTTTAGAAAATGCAAAAAGTTTTAAAGAAGTAAGTAAATAAAATCAATATCACCCATACATCAATGACCCAAATATCTACTACTGACATTTTGGTGCCACAGAAAAAGCTGGGTAACCAGCATTGTCATAAGCAGTGCTTCAGACGAGGCCCACGAGAAAGCGTTTGGTTTGCATGGGAAGAAGAGGAGCAGGGAGATTAAATAATTTGCTAAAGTTATTCAGTGAGGGGGTGGCAAAACCAAAATAAAGATGCCTGGCTCTGGGATTTTCTAACAACAGCCAGCGGTACAAGTCTTTTCACAATTGAAGAGCCACTGACAGTTGTTTTTTCTCTGCCATTCCCCAACTGGTTGCTGAGCAAAGGGTCAGCGATCCTCAACAGAATTCAGCTGACTGTGCCCAAGGGTGAATGAGGAGATGATATATGTCAAAGCAGTTGTGCTATCAAGTTGTGGGTGTGGTTTTAGCTCACAATCTCCTCAAGAGAGGGGAAGAATGTGTTCCCTCTGTGAGGCAAGACAGAGTGACTGGGGCAGATTTAAAAAGTTTGGAACTTTGGAACTCATTACCCTGAAGAAGGCTAAAGAGAACTGCCCTAAAAATCAAAGAAAGTTGACTGCTAGCCTTTGCTCCAAAGGCCAGTTAAATCCTTAGTGAAAACTTATTTCTTATCTTCAATCCCCTTCAGAAAGAAAAGTTTTTGGCAGCTAAGTTGGTAATGACTGACATTTGGGAAGCTCAAGCCCACCTCCAGGTGAAATAGCTATTGACTAGGGAACTAAGGGTGCTAGTGCATGGATATTGCTAGTAATCCGAGCATTAGTTTTTTTCTTCTTCCTAAAATAAACAGCAGTGTAGTCTAAGTGTACCACAAAAGCCATAAGTTCGTATTTCAAGGTAGGAACCTGGACATGCTCCACTAACCAGCATCCAAACAGGGGCTCTGTCGCTGAAGCTTATCTTTCTTAATGGAGACATTATCATCACAATCAGCGTCTTTTCATAGACCTTAAGACCTTCTACAAAATATTGGCAATAAAGTCTCCTCAAGGTTCCAGTCATCCAATTCGTACCCCAGAATCATTTACTGTTTACTCTAGCTAATTTGCATGGAGATGTTAGCCTTTTGTTTGGAGATGCAGCCCCCAAGTCATTTATTTGGAAACTGTGAAGACGTAGAATATTAGAGCTAGAAGGGAGAGCAAGGATCATTCATTCCCACTTTGTCATTTTATAGATCTAGGAAGTGAGGCCCCTATAACTAAAGAAGTTTCAGCTCAAAGTTTTCAAGGAACTTGCTCAAAGGCATCCAGCTGGTAAATAATGGAGTTCAGATTTTCTGATTTCGATCCAAAGATTTTTCAATACATTTCTCTGATGAGCGCTATAAATTGATGAGGATAGAGAAGGAAGAATGATAAGATATAATCCTTACCCTGGGTGACTTCTGTTTACTTCTGAGGTCACTTCAATGAGATCATATAGGCTCTGGCCCCTTTAAAACATAGAAGAAATGATGAGGTTATGATAGATAAACACCAAGTGGTTAAAAGTATTCATTAAAACCCAGAAACAGCATAAACACTTAAAGATATCATTCCAAAGAGTTGAAGATTGTTACAGGTGACTCTGCAGAATTATGTATGGATTTATACATCTCTGAAACTCATTGAAATGTAGTGAGATAATAGTTTACTCTTGCAGCCATTAGGCCATTAGCAAATACTGCACTCTATTTTGGTTCATTTAATGTTATGCTTTTAGCCTTTGCCAGGGACACTAAACGTTTTTGTCACAGTCTATACACACACACACACACACACACACACACACACACACACACACATCTCATGGAACATTCCAGAAGGTACGTCCTCTTCATGTCAACCTCCAACATGCTGTGGACTTTAAATGTAACTTTGGAAAATCGGTAATTTGTAAAGTTGACATTTCATTAGCAGATTTTAAGATAAATAAACCAATCTGTTAAAGTCATGATATATAACCTGGTATCTGCTTCTGGTAATTATATCTGTATTAAAACTATGAATTTTGACTAGTTGTGTTGGCAACCAACAATAGGAAGATTGAAATCTATAGAGTTCTGAAATATAAGATACATTTACTGTAACATAAAACTACCGGCAGTCACTGAAAACACATCAGTATTTTATTGTCACCCTTTAGTATATTCTGCTTCTGGTCTTAATGTAAGTTTTGCTTTTCTTAGTATATCTACATGTGGAGGAAAAAAAGTGAGGTCCTGAGAGCTGAAGTGATTTTTTTTTTTCTACACTGGCTGGGGATGTAGCTCACACTCAATTTGAACTTGATATACCGCCTACCAAACTGACTTCTGACTTCTCTGTGTTTGTCAATGGCACCATCATTCTCCTGTCACCCAGGATCAACATATCGGTCTTCCTTGGTGTGTCCGTTTCCTTAACCTCCAATATTAAATCTTTCTCCAAGTCCCGCGCGCAAGTCTTCCCCGAACTCTCTCTCACACCTATTTTATTGCCTCCATTTGTTTCACTACCACCAACATCGCCTACACGTCTATGACTGATGGTAAAGGAGAGGATGTACTTGCCTTGGCATGGCTCTTCCTTGGGGTGTAGAGGTAAGGTGAAGGGGTGTGAGAGGAGAGGCATTGGGGTCCCAGGCCTGTGTCAATGCCACCTCAACCCACCTCTCTCATTCCCTTCGACATGACTTACAGAACCTGGGAAACCTGGTTCCAGGGCAGTGCACCTACTTACTATTGCCACTCTCTCTCCTTTTTCTTAGTGGAGGGAGCATCACAACTGGTGATTCAGAGAGCTCTTTGAGAGGTCCTCTTCTACTGGGGCAAGGGAACCAAAGACCAATTGACCATTTAAGCATTCTTAACTCAGCTTTATTTGACCTAAAGACAAGGAGAATGCTGAGCTAAGGAGAAAGAGATTTCTTTTCCTCCTAAAAAAAAAATTGTGGCAGACTTTGGTGTTGGATTGATAAGGAATCCAGTTCTAGGATGCATTGACCTTCAGCTGGGATGCATCCTCTACAAGTGCTTCTTTAAATTCTATCACACACATTTACTCCTGATGACCAATCCTGAAAGACTCCCTCTGAGAAGGAAAAGTTTAGGTGACAAAAATCTCAAAAACCTAGTTAGTTTAGTTAATATGAATGCAAAAGCTGATAATGCAACCATTCCTTGAATATAATCTTTATTATTTAGAGCACTTATCATATTGTAATAATTTGTTTACTTGTCTTTCTTCTGCCTGGCTTTAAATTCCGGCTCTGTCAGTGACTAGCAGTGGGCTCTGGTTAAGCCGTTTAACTATACTATGTCTCAGTTTCCATATGTACAAAAGGTGACCATAGCACTTACCTTACAGAATGAATATGAGGATTAAATTGAGTATATATTTGACTTTCTCTCCCTAGGGCCTAATATTATGCCTGGCTCATGAGTACTGAATAATTATTTGTTAATTATTTTACTAGTGAAATTTTCTGTAAACCTCTTTGGAAGGCTGAGCTTAAAGAATTTTTTTGTGTGTGTGTCACATTATAAGCTGAGTTTTGGGAAGAGAGTTTGGCCAAAGGATACTTTTCTGTTAATCAGACTGAGCTGAAGATAGTGCCTGTAAAGAGAAGCTGAAACCAGATAAATGTTTTGAATACTTTATGACAGCACTTGAGAAACCTTAGGATATATCCATTCCCGCATTTGGACAGGTTCTTGGAATTGCCTTCTGTGTTGTATCCATACAGGCTGGGAAGTTTCTTCCTGGAAACTATGGATGTGGCACTAGACACTTTTCATTGTCTTGCTTAGCCTGAAGTGGTCTCCCCCTACTATCCCAAGCATTTGGAGCCCTATCTCTTATTGGACACGCTAGTATACATTGTCTTAAAAAATTTGTGGTTGTCATGGTCTGTTACTTAATTATTATAGGTGCACTTTAAATTTCAATTGGCTGTAGTTCTTGCTGGGGATAGTCTTATTTCTCTTTCCCTCACAGAACTGTAGGAGAATGGTAAACTATTTGCTGATTGATAGGTCTAAAATTATGTTTGTCCCACATGTTTGGAAATGTCATTTCTGAAAGGAAAGGTGTTGAATAGCCTTTTCTGGAGACCTTTAAAAATAGTGTGGTTTCTCATCTGATTGGAGTGAGAAATGTGAGGCCTTTGGAGGCAATGAAATGGCCTTCGCTTCTGAAATTGCAATTATTTGAACTTTAGCTTGAATGCACTTTTGAAAATAATGTGTTAAAAGTGTAACAGGATATTCTGTGGCAAGATAGTTTATTCAGAGGATGGGGCCGGGATCAGGCCAAGGACATGGGTACAAGGACATGAACTGGCTTCAGTTCAGAAACCAGAACAGAAGGATAGGGGCAATTATAGGAATAAGAGCACCAGGTCTCAGGCAACATGGTAGGCACATTAGCCTGGCTTTGCAAGTCCAATTAACTGGGTCTGACAGAGGGCAGGCGTGCTAGTTTTCTGTCACTGACATAACAATATCACACATTTCATGGTTTAAAACCACACACGTTTATTCTCAAGGTCAAAATTCTCTAAGTCAGATGTCCAGTACCAGTTTCATCAAATGATTAAAACGATCTCTTCATTTGGAAGTCTCATAGACATCTCAAACTTAATATCCTTGGTTACAGAGGCAGATTTCAGGTCAAATAGGGGCACCTGTCCCTCCACATCCTCCGGCTCACCTGTGCCTTCTCCCAATCCCATTTTGATAGCCACTAAGTCTGAGTGGAGCAGCTTTTTCTGTCTGACTCAAAAGTTGATAAAGCTTTCCCAAGGTTCCATGCTCCCCACACCAATGACAAGCCCAGAGGCATTTTCTGGTTCTTGTCAGGCCAATAACTGAAATGGCAGCTGCTGCTGAAATACAAACCAGTTGTTGGGGTTTGAGGTGGGGGCAAAAGTTCTTAGAAAAGGGGAATGAAAGGGAATGGTTCCTATTTTATGTTAACTACATCAGTCTTCCAATATCTTTCTGCTCAATTGGCCACACTCCTGGGGATTTTGTGCAGGAGATAAGCATGTTTGAGACCAACCATTCCTTGCTGTTGAATTCAGCAACTGTTAATGAGGTGAAGAATGCAGACAAAACCTTTCCTTGATGCCAAGGTGGGCACGGTGAGGTATTCACCCTTGCGCCTCCTCTTGCACTGTTCTTGGTACCAAGAGGGTTTCGATGCATGTTTACTGAACTGAATTGACACATTTTTAAAAGTTAATGAACATATCGATGATAAAACAATTATACACAAATAAGGCTTAGAAAACACACGTTATTATTACAGGAATTCAATAAGCTTAGCCAAGGGAACTGAGAAAGGGGCTAATATTGACCAAAGGCCCTGTAGGACATCTGAAGTGGCAGTGGGGTTGATGCGTTGTGTACTGTTTTTCTTTGGTAGGTCATCGCTTGTGAGCAGCAGTATGACTCTTCCTATGACGCGCGCTGTGACGTCTGGTCCTTGGGGATTACAGCTATTGAACTGGGGGATGGAGACCCTCCCCTCTTTGACATGCATCCTGTGAAAACGCTCTTTAAGATTCCAAGGTAGGACACAAGATGGCGCTCTTGGCTCGTTAGTTCTTTGTGAAAGCGTCTCATTAGCGGGATAATAAATAGTTCGTAAGCAATTTCTCTCCAAATCTGTGAAAGCTTGATTGTAAAATATACAGTGTTTCCTTTCGTGGGGGGAAAAAGAAGAAGGGGTGTAGAGGATGTTCCTGAAAGATAACACATCCCAAGGAATAATAGGACTTTGTTTTAACAATTGCGTATTGTCAGTATGCACTCCGTTTTTTGAGATGTCCATTTTTGGTGCTTTGCACAAGAAGACTGCAAATGCAATATTGGATTAAGTAATCTGTCTAAAAACTGTTTTGTTATTAACTATATAATCATATATAGTCCTCCTCTCACCCTCAGTTTGAATCTAGAGTATTCAGGAAAATTTGGGGATAAAAAAATTGTGTATCATGTTTTTGTATCCACTCAGACTAGCACTAAAAAAGATCATAAAAATGTCACATCAGTTATATGACTGTTTCTCCATCCCTTAATTTCTGTTTCAATGGGAAATTGTGCTGAAAAAGATCTGTTCGGAGAGTGTTTAAATGCCAGTATATTTTCTATTGTATGTATTCAGTAGGGGTTTGTACAAGAGGTTTATTGTCTTTCATCAGAATCAGGCTGATGTTTGGCCAGCTGGAGAATCCATCAGGCAGCTCCCTCCCAGCCAGGCTGCAGGTTAAGAGATTTGTGCCTTCCACATTTCTCTTTGAAAGGAAGGCTCTGGGCAGGCTGGGGGGCCCGTTCAACCACTTTGACAATCCAAGTGTTAACCTTTCCTTATCTGAGCAATCGCACAGCTATCACAGCCTTTAAAAATTTCTCCTGATTGCAATTTGCATTTCTGATTAGGTCTATTTATATGTAGATGAGGCTCTGTGGTGTTCATCATCATAATGTTATCATTTTATACCTAATCCAGATGTGAACAACCACCCACCATTATTCCAAAAATGATTCCCACTCAAGTCAGAGTTGGTCTTTTTTGCCTTTTCCAAAGTACAAAATCAGGTCAGGGTGGTTAGAAGAGCAGACAAAGCTCCCGGCTTTTTAAATTAATAGTCTGGTGAAGGTTCAGAAAGATGTAAAATGCAGGACCACAAAACAGTATTGTATATAATAATATGTCAGAAAATAAGAAATTATGTCTGGGATGATTTGTGTGTGTGCTTTGAATTTTTATGCACGGTTTACTCTTCACCATTTATTTACTGGGGCCACATAGTTTCACAAATAACAGAATTAAGTCATGGCTTCTAATTAGCAAAATATATACACTTTTGATAAGAGGTCATCTACTTGGGTATATTTGTTCATTTCTTTTCCTTTCTTTAGTATGTGTTTGTGTACAGACCAATTGTCCAAAAATTTCATATGGTGATTAATGTGAGGCTGCTTAGAAGTTGCATATGTGTGTGTGTGTGTGTGTGTGTGTGTGTGTGTGTGTGCATGTGTGTATGCGTGTGTGTGTGTGTGTGTGTGTGTTTAAAATAGACCCTTCATCTCCAATGACTCTTCTTAGCTTGCTTCTGTGTCCAGTCAAGCCACTGATCTCTAATAATATCTATACTCACTCCTATCACTTTTTCCATCTTAGGAGAAGCTTCCAGATCTGAAACACAAATAACCAAGCATCCCACTGCCTGCCTCAGGACAGTTTGAACCCCAGGAATGGGACAATTGCTATAAAAAGATCTTAGTGGCGACAAGGATCCTTATGCTGATGAAGGTGGAAGTTTTTCCTTATAGTGTAACTTCCTGGCCTTTTACCATCTTTTTTTGGTTCCTATGCACATGATGAATCAGATTGAACTAGGGAATGTCAACAATAATCGGTCAGCAGATCCTCAGTGCGATTAAGTATGCCCTTGTCACAACCTTAACAGCTAAGTTGACATTCCTGGGCAGGAAAGATGGAGGTTTCTCTCTCCCCCCCTCCCTGCCTCCTCTTCTCTTTTCTCTTCTCTTCTCTTCACTTCTCTTCTCTTCTCTTCTCTTCTCTTCTCTTCTCTTCTCTTCTCTTCTCGCTTGCTCGTGCCCTCCCTCCCTCTCTCCCTCTCTCTCTCTTTCTCTCTCTTTTCTTTCTTTCTTTCTTTCTTTCTTTCTTTCTTTCTTTCTTTCTTTCTTTCTTTCTTTCTTTCTTTCTTTCTTTCTTTCATTTTTGCATATACTGCCCAGCTTTTTATGCTCATCAAGTTATTTACTTGAAGATTACCCTGTCAATTAGAATCATGTAGTTCTCTTATGAGGGGTTGTGGATTGCCTCTGTGTGTGTGTGTGTGTGTGTGTGTGTGTGTGTGTGTGTGTGTGTGTGCTGTCTTAATTTTGAGTGCTAAAAATGTATTCTTTTCTCAGAAAAGCTCTTGATGAAGAAATTAAACATCTGCATATTTTAAATAAGCACTCAAATTATTTACCTGTGTATAAATTTCATGGGGGATCTCAATCTCTGTCTCTTTCTCTCATTCCCTCTTAGCATTTTCTTTCCTAATGGAGAAAAGCAAATGACAGATAGTGCCAAAAATCCTTTGAATCTGTTTGGCTCCAGGTTTTTTTTTTTTTTTTCTATTTGGTTATGAGTGTTTTTAGTGTTCTGTAATTCTCCTCAATTAAACAGTGACGTCTGCTTTGGAGTACTCTGACATCCAGAATACTGTGAGTGACTTCTTCCTCTGGCCTTTATCACTCACTTCTTCCCTATAACCCTTTCCTTACTGGACATAAACTGAATAAATTACCAAGTAATGGAAGAAAAAAAAAACCTTTACTGAATCAGGGAAGAAGTGACTTTCACAAGTTATAAAGGACTTATGAATTAATGATGTGCTGATTACAGGTGAGGCGAGAGCCTCAGATGTCAGCAAAGGAGGTGATTACGCAAGTTTCCTGGGACTGTCCCGCCTGAGAGACCCGCCTGGATGTGGTAGATTTGTCTGCACACAGATCTCATTGCTCTTCCCCTCTCTGCTTCTACCCACCTTCTCTTTTCTTGTGACCTTCACAAGAAGATGACTCATGGGGTAGTCATGACTTGTCTTCGAAATACTGTGTGACTTGCAATCTTTCCTACATTGCAAACACACAGAAATTATCTGCTGATTGGCAGAGCACCCACTATTTACTGAACTTGTCAGCATGTGTCATCTTGTCTAATGCCTTTGCTCCAAAAAAGTCACTCTTGACAGTCACTGCTGTGTCTGCTGCTATTTCTCTCCAGGAGGAAAAGAATGAAAACCAGTTCTTTGGGTGTTAGTATTTCAACAACATCTCTCTCACGACTCTCCTGGGGACTCCTTTAAAATTCCAAAGTCTTAGCAAGATTTTAAAGATGACTTGGATATATTTTTCACTTAAAGGGAGATCTGTTTCATAGATACAATTGCAAGAACCCTTAGAGTTAGGAGAGATATACAGTTATGTTGGTCTCTTGGCAACCAGGTATCTTTTCTTAACTTGGAGTTATTGGCTAATGACCTATTCCGACTCCATAGATGGAGGTCAGGGGGACAGTGGGGACCAGTGTGGGTGTGTTTATTGGACAAAGACTGGGAGCTGTGTTGCCTGCCCTTTAATCTGGGGCCAGAGAGTGGCTAACTCTGTCCAGTGTCTTACTACACATGGACTACTTCCACTTCATTCCTGTGGGAAAATGTAGAATGTTTTCAAGATTCCCACAAGAAATGTCCTTGGCTGGAAGAGGGTGGGACAGAATACCCTGAACATTCCAGTCCCTGAAGCCAGTGATTTTCCCTTCCTAAAGAGAAGTTTCCCTGCAGTGCACGATTCAAGCAAAGGAGAACTCGTGAGGATTACCAATTCACACTTGGGCTTGTTTTCCTCACCAAATTTAGGCTGTTCCAAACTGTATCCAACTATATTAGTTTCCTGGGGCTGCCACAGCAACTTACCACCAACTCTGTGGCTTAAAACAACAGAAACGTATCCTCTCACAGTTCTAGAGGCCAGAAATCCAAAATTAAGATGTTGGCAGAGCCATGTTCCTTCTGAAGGCTGTAGAGAAAAATCTTTCTTTGCCCCTTCCAGGTTCTGGTGGCTCCAAGGGGACTGAAGTATATAGAAATGAGTAAGACAACCTGGCCTTTAAGAAGCTTACAATTTAGCATCCTTAGCCCTGCTCTCAATTTTGAACTGACAATGTAAACCTGAGAGTTAGAATTTTATTAGCATCAATGGCTGTGTCAGTCAAGGAACTGAAGAATAGAAGTGAAGAGCGTTATCATAGGTAAACACAGGCCCTTCTTTGCTCATTGGTTTATGACCCCCAAACCAGAAAGCCTTCCTTTCTCCAGACTACCCTTCAAGCAGCTGCCTTTTAGTTCCTAATTTAGAACACTTACGTGTTTGAACTAAATAATTGCAGAACATGTGTTATATAAAAGCAAAGAGGCATTTCAAGTTATTATTATTGGTACATGGAAGTTTTTGTCTTATCCCATCCTCTGCAAAACCTGCACGTGCCATGTCAGGGCTATTTCTGATGAAGCCAGCATCTCCTCCCCCTTCTCCTTCTCCTTCTCCTACTTCTCCTCCTCCTCCTCCTCCTCCTCCTCCTCCTCCTCCTCCTTCTCCTTCTCCTTTTTTTCTTCTTTTTTTTCAGTAGAAAAATTTCCCTTTGGTTCTGGAGTAAATGGAAATCTGTTTCGGGCATCCTGAGTTGGAATGCTTTTTCTCATGGCAACTATTTTAAATAGTTATTTAGGAAGAGGTTATATAATGCCTGAAGTCCTCGCTTTGAGTGCATTATTAGACTCCTGTGGCCAAGCAGAGTTTTAAGTTTGAGTCTGAGGACTACGCTTATGGGAAAAAATACTTTCCATTCTCTAAACTACCCATTTATCTAAGTGCTTTAAAACACAGTCTGCTGGAAATTTGGGGATGCCTGTGCCCTTTAACCTTGGACATCTCTAACTTTGTTTACTCTAAGTTAGACTTGGGTCGAGTGCTTGAGTTTAAGACAAATAAGGCAGGGTTTTTCGTCCCACCCCTGCAAGGAGAACATAGTTTTACTATCTCTTCCTCCATTCATTAGCAAAAAAGAGGAGCAAAAAGGAAAAATATGAAAGGATACTTTTAGGCTACCTGGACGAAATGGGGCTCAAAAATGGTAAATAATCACTTGAAACATTGTGAATCTATATGAAGGGTTTCCTCAGAGTCTCAATGCCTACGGTTGACTCTTGTTCTGAAAGAGAATCCTTGGGCTGAATTTTCATCCAATTTCTCCTGAATTTCTATCATTTTTTTAAAGGTAAAGATTCATTTTATTTTGACTTTCCTAATTCACAAACCAAGTTGTTCCCACATGGAAAGACTGCTCCTCAGCTGCAGAGGATGCAGAGACAGCAGGGAGCCCTGAGTCACCAGTAATTGTTTTACTATTACAGAATTGTCACAGGACATTTTCCCTTAGGGCTGTGAAATATAAGGAAAAGAAATTAAAACTAAACTATTGTTGTCTAAGTGTAATGAGTAAGGGGGGGTTGGTGTTTAATGGCACAGTAAGACTGAATCTGCCCCAGGGGACTTCTGGTTTCTCTTCACCAACCCAGGTCATTTAGCTATTGGCCTTTTGAGCAACCAACTCTCACAGTCCCAGCTTCACTCATAAAGCAAGAAGAGCTAAAGAATTTGCATCATTTAGCATATATTGAGTGCCTAAGAGCAAAAAAAAAAAAGTTTTTAAATACTCCAATAGGAAAACAGTAGTCTTTTATGAGTCTTTTTCTTTCTTTGGGAGATTTCTAGTCCCGTTTTTATGGATAGTGCTCCCTATTCCTCAGGATGCCTCTAGGGCGCCCCCTCCCTCTTGGGGTATCCTCTCTATTTCCTTGGGAACACAATAGCTAGAGGCAGCTGGCAGAAATGCCCCAGAACATTTCCACTCTGTGGAACATGTTTCCAAACTCTTTTTTAATTTGCGTCTAGCAGCTGGGGCTGTTAGTTCCTGTGGAGGTGCAGCTTGCTGCCCCCCTGAATCTTGGCAGGCAGGGAGAGTTTAGCTTTTCAAGGTTTAATCTGAGGATCAGGTGACAAAGCAGGAGCATGCCTTCAGGGACTACTGTCCCCATCCATGTGGAATAAGAAGCCCCCACCCCAAGAGAAGGGAAAGGCCAGAGAATGATTCCGATCCACTTATGGCATTATTGGTGTTTTCTCCCTTGTTACCTTGATTTCATTATTTTGGCACCACTCACTCTGGCTAATTTCAATTTAGCTCCTAAATGATGAAGAGATGGGCAAAGAGAGTAATCAAAGAAACAGAGCTCAAAACAGTACCCAAGGGTTTGTGGCACCCTAGTTTCCTCTGCCTCTAGAGAAAACTAGGGAATAAAATTGAGGAATAGTTATAAGCTGCTTTCATGGGTTGGCATAGTGGAAGGGCAGGGCAACATAAGGATGGAGAGAGATAAGGTTGTATTCTGGAGAAAGGCTCTGAACAATTGGAGGTGTCTATTTCTGGAGAATCCTAAAGCCAGATAAAGCCAATGTTACCAGAAAGAAAATATAGCACAGTAGTCAAATACTGGTGTTTGTGTCAGTGTTTGTATATACTGGTATGTAACAAACCACCCCCAAACATAGTTGCTTAAAATAACAATTATTTGTTATTTCTCAAGAGTCTATGGGTTCTTGGAGTGGTTCTATGGATCTTGGCTAGGCTTACTTATGTATCTGTGGTCAGCTGTGGATTTGGCTGGGGGATGGCTGGTCTAGGATGATCTTAGCTCAGATTACTTGGCTCTCCTCTATGTGGTTTCTCATCCTCCAGCAGGCAAGCCAGGGCTGTTCTCACATTGGTGACAGGGTTCCAAGCATAGATACAAAAAGAGGTAGAAAATTGGACCATTTTTGCCAGCAATTTACCATAGCATTCTACAGTCGGTCTGCACAGGTTCAAATACCAGCTGTACTACCTTTAAGCTGTATGAACGCAATATAGTTACTTAATGTTTCTGTGCCTTATTTCCTCCTCTATACAAATAGTATCAGCCTCAGAGAGTTGTTATGAGCAGTTAATAAATGTAAAGCACTCAGAACAGTACATAGTAAGCTTTCAATTTCTGCTGGGTGCTACCAAAGAACAAATCTCAAGGGTGTATTTGTACTGTCAGGAATTTACTTTCTCTTATAGCTGCCATTCAAAAGAGCCATCCACGAGATCAATCATTTGAAAGTTTAGTTAATGATTGATTGATGCTTGTATGGGGAATTGAGAGAGAATAAAGACTGATTTTTCAATCAATCCTTAATACGTCCACTGCACCTGTCTGAAGGACTCTGCCATGAATATTGTCACAACTTCTTTGTTAACACATACTTCTAAGAGAGAAGTTCACTCCTCCTCCTGCCCCCATACATACTTATGAATGTGATGACAGAAACCGAGCATTGGGAGGCAGAGCTGGCCTTAGTCCCCACTTCCATTATCTCTACAATGGGTGGTGATGCCGCTGTCCTCTGAAGACAACTGAGGCTGCGGTGCTTTTCCTTCCCATCAATTCCACCTCTGTGTAGCAGAAGAGCTGTGTGATGGGCACTTGGCTGCCTCCTTCTGCAGTGGTCCACAACCTTTTTGACACCAGGGACTGCTGTTCCCGTGACAATTTAATGCCTCATGATCTGAGGTGGAGCTGAAGTGGTGATGCTAGCCTGGGCTGCAAATGAAGCTTCGCTGGCTGGCCTGCTGCTCACTTCCTGCTGTGTGGCCTGGTTCCTCACAGGCCACAGACTGGTGTTAACCTGCAGCCTGGCGTTTGGGGATTCCTGCTCTATAGGGTCTCTTCAGCTCGCTTGATAGGTACAAGGAGTTCTGGGAACTACTTGTCCCCAGGTAAAGGGCGAGTAGTAGGAGTACTAGACAGAGGGCACTGACTCTAGACTGGGTCCCATTTTCTCCACCAAAGAGAATGATTTTTTTCCAGTCCAGTTTGGAAAGGCTAAAAACATTGGCAAAGCATGACAGAAACCCAAGCCAGGTGAGGGGATTGTAAGGAGAGCACTAAGTTGTTCCAGGTGAGTTCAGGTTTCTTGGCTGGGAGGAGTGATACCTCAGGTACTGAGAGAAAATACAGGTGAGACTGCTGACCACTGTCAGTGATCTTGGAAGAATTCTGGAGAACAGGAAGAGTGTTAGAGGAGTGGGAAAGGGAGAATGTGCTTCAGTTCTTCAAAAAAAGGAAGAAAGAATCTGTAAACCATCCTCTGGTGAGCTTGACTTTCATCTTGAGCTAATTACTATGATTCTTTTTTCTCTCTCACTCTTTGAATAGTATATGAATTCTTAGAAGAAAAGGCTACGATCACTGAATTAGCATGGGAATTCTAACCTCTAGAATCATAATGTGCAGTATCACATGTCAGACATGTTCTTGTTTGGTGTTATTGCAAGACTGTTACAAGGGGGGATCGTTTTAGATATAATGTGTTTGGAATTTTGCCCTTAGGTAAAATTTGATGTGATGTCTTTGTGGCCAAGATGGAAAAACAAAAATTGGAGAATAGTAATAGTGATGGATCATAACCCAGAAGGATTGTATTAAGGAATGCCGGATAATGGTATCAGTGTTCATGTGGCAGAGAAGGTCTCGAGGCCTTGGGCAGGGCTCTGCTGACCATCCTGACTGCTGATGTTTTAAAATGTGTAATGAGTTAGAGGACGTTGGTAGTCTTTTGGTCACAATCATGGAAGGGGTCGCTGTTAGGCTGGATGACAGACTTGGAAGACCAAAAGATCTCACTTGGCAAGAACAGTGGGAGTCTCTTATAAGCAAATAGGCTTAGATATCTTGGAGAGCCATTGCTTAGTAACCCACAGGGGAAAAATGGATTTAATTTTGGCTGTAAGCCCATTGGGAGTCTAACAGTAAGACATTCCTACATGGTTAACATGAGATTTGATGGAGCAAATACCACCCCACCCCGACATTGGCTCTGTCCCACCTAGAACCCCTGGGTTCATTCCAGGCATCATACTCAAATTGTCACAAGAGAGTCTTACCCTGGCAGAACTCTTAAACAGGCCTGAAGCTAGCATTTCATTTAAAAATGGGATTCCGGTGCTGATTCTACTCCTGCTCTGTCACCAGTCCATCATTTTACCTCTCAGCGGGGCAAAAATGGCACCATCCTTAAGCAGCATGTTTTGCACTCAGATAACAGGGCCTGTGCACACTGTTTTCTTCAGCATCCTCCCTACATTCTATGGGTGATAATAGAGAGGAATGTCAGTAGTCACCAACTGCAGGGCTGGGGCCACATTCTACAGCAGTGAGTCTCACCCAGCACAGGGGTCCTTAGTCCTAACTAGAGTTTAGAATCTCCCGGGAGCTTTAAAAATATCCACCCCTGGGCAAAACCCAACCCCCCACCCCCACCTCCCAATTTCAGTATAATTGATCTGGAGTCAACATTTATAGAAATACATAATTAATTTTACAAATAAATGTTGTAATAATGTGCATCTTACTTTATATTTTAAAGTTCTCCCAGATGATTTTAAGTGCAACTATCAGACCGTTGTTTGTTTATTTGTATTTCAAAACTACAGAGTCTCCCCTGGAAATTCTGGCTCCTGCCTTCCCCATCCCTACCTTATGGTTGAGAATTGAGAAATGAGAGATGATACTGCACATTATGAAGAATATAACAGCAGAGAAAAGGATTCCAGCAGAATAGTCAATAATGACTGTTTGTAGTTGAACTGTGGTCCGGTCCTCACAAAATATTATGTTGAAGTCTTAACCCCTCAGTACCTCACATTGTGATCTTATTCGGAAATAGGGGCATTGCAGATGTGATTAGCTAGGTCAAGATGAGGCAGAGTGGGCCTTTAATCCAATATGACTGGTGTCCCCATAAAAAGAGGGCGATTTGGACATAGACACACACAGAAAGAGACATATGGAGACAGAGACACACAGGACGATGGCCACACTGCCATAAGCCAAGGAACACATGGGCTACTAGATGCTGGAAGAGGCAAGAAAGGAGCTTCCCCTAAAAGGCTTCAGTGAAGCATGGCTTTACTGACACTCTCTTTTGGACTTCTAGCCTCCCTAGCTGTGAGAGAATGAATTTTTATTGTTTTAAGCCACCTAGTTCGAGATACTTAGTTATGGCAGCCCTAGGAATGCAGTGAATTCATCTAGTTTTGAGTCTGTTATTCCTGGAGTGCTGCCAAAAGCATGACTGGGGTGGGGAAGATGGGGGTAGGGGGGAGCCACTCTGCCTAGCAGAGTCCTGGAACTAGGGGAGGGTTACATTAGTCAGCTTTGCAATCCTTCAACTCCCAGGTGGTATTTCTGTAGAAATGAAGACAGTCTTACATTATGTGCTTAGTAGGACTCAGTCTACTTCTAGATAGGAAATGGGAAGTACATGAGAGTTCCTCTCCTCCCTTGCTCCAGACTGCTGAGCCAAAAACTTGCTTCCCCATCCAGATCTGCCTGGGTAGGAAAGAGCCCATCTTTTCCATAGTGTTCAGCATGGAGCTCCGCATTTCTTCTTCAAATTCCTGCCAGACTCAGGACTTCTGGAATGGAGTGCAGAATGAAAGGAGATGGATCTTTCCATTCAGAACAAAGGAGAATGAATAATAGAGGTAGAACTTGAGGTAGAACTTGGGGCATTGAGACATAGCTGTGGTGGCCCATCTGCGATGGGTGTTGTAAGGAGGGTAAAGATTTTCCAAAAGTTCCAGGTATCCATCTGGGCAGGACCAAGTCCTGTGAAGCATGATCCAAGGAGCAGTGTGATCTGCTTCCTGTGTCCCAAAGGGATTTCACGCCTTTGCAGAAAGCAGATGGGCATCCCAGCCTCATGCCTCTTCCCAGTCATGGGATATGGGCAATGAATTCTGGCAGGCTTCATGCAAGTTTTGTTTTTTAGCTACACATGAAGCTTGTGGCCAATTCAAGGAATGTAAGGAGTACTGTGTGTGTGTGTGTGTGTGTGTGTGTGTGTGTGTGTGTGTGTGTTGGGGGAGCAGGGTCCTCTTCTGGACCTTGTGGGCTTATTGCTTCTTTTGCATTTGAACCCTCAGCTCCTGTTTACATTGGTCTCACATTCTTGGTGTGAACCGTGGCTTTGCTCTGGAGTCCTGGATTCTTTCTACTTCTCTTTTTGTGCTGCCTGCCCCTAGGTTGGAGGCTCCTGCATACATGCAGCATTACTTGCCAGTCTGGATAGGCATGGACTTTCCATGCCCAGCACTGATGAAAGTATCCCTTTCCTAACTTCCTTCTGGAAGACTGGGGAGATGAGAAGCCTAGTGTTTGAAGGGCTGAGGAGGGGTTTGAAATTAGTCACCTCTAAGCCACCAATTCAGAAGGATCTTGCCTCATTTGGAAATTTTGGGAGGTCATTCCGCTTCTGCATGATAATGTTGCTTTATATTTGTGTGCTTTTAATATCTTCAGGCTCAGCCTCATAATAGCAAGATCTAAGCTGCACATCCTGTCTTAATTTCCTGTTTCCGCCATAACAAATTATCACAAATTTAGTGACTTAAAACAACATAAATTTATTATCGTATAGTTCTGAAAGTCAGGGGTCTGAAATGGGCCTCACTGGGTAAAATTAAGGAGTCATCAGGGCTGAGTTCTGTTCTGTAGACGGCAGGGGAAAATCCATTTTCTTGCCTTTTCCAGTTGCCATAGGCTACCCATAGTCCTTGGCTCATGGCCTCTTCCTCTGTCTTCGAAGCTAATAGTGGCTAGTCAAGCCTTTCTCACATTGCATCACTTTGACTTCTTTCTTCTTCCCCACTGATTATACTGCACCAACTCTCATAACCCCTATAGGGTCATCTTTCTATTTTAAGGTAAGCTGATTGGCAACCATAATTTTATCTGCAACCTTAATTCTCCTTCGCCATGTAATCTGACATATTCATAGATTCTGGGGATTCAGAAATGGACATGTTTGGGGTCCGTTATTCTGCCTACAATACCTCCCAAAATACTGTATAGGAATTCTTAGAAATCCTTAAGGGTGTCCTCTATTTGTGCCTACAGCCATTTAGAGCTACCATTATTTTATGGCCTCTGCCCTCTTACTTCTCTACTGTCTGGCTCTTCTTTGCCCACATCTATTGCTCACTCACCCACCATCAGCACATCTCTGCCTGTGGGGCTGCTGGTTCTGCTTACTCCCAGAGCTTCCAGTCTCAGGATGCCAAAACACTGAGTTCCTCCCAAAAGAAGGAAAGTAGCCCCTCTCCTGATCTCTGGGCCACACTCTGTCATTCGGGTCTCTGAACAACTCTACTTGCGCCCAGCGTCTCGCCAGTTTGGTCAATTTCTGGCCCTCCTTTCTTGACAGAGCAGCATCAAATCTCTCTAGAAAAACAGGCCCTTCTATTTTTATTCTTGTTTTTTTTAATCAGTCCAAGGAGCCAGAGAAGAAACAAATCCATACCAACCTTTTCACCTTCCTCCATACTTATCCTGTTTCAAACTTAACCCTTTTTGGCCTCATCAATTACTTTAGAGTTACTCTCATTCATGTCAACCTACACTTGAGGGAGTCTAGGAATAAAGGAGAGGCACTGACTGTTCCAGGGGTCTCCAGAATGAGAGGAAACAAAACAATACATTGGGGTGGGAGGAAGAGAGAAAATATTAAGATTTCTATACCTCTGGATTTTTAATCTAAAATATAAGAAACAAATTATACTCTCCTATTACCAAGTATAAATGTTGATATTGGTGCCTTCACTCAGTCCAAAGTTGGATGGTCCTGTCTGGCTTGATCTGTAGATGAATCACAGGGAACTCTGCAGCCAAGGGGCTGAGGATGCCCCTCTCGTGGGTTCAATTTTAGAGTCTTGGTAAGCCCTTAAATTAAAGAGTGCCTCATTAAGTGGTTACATGGCAAATGCCATTGAGTTGCAACTAAAAAGAACTTCACAGATTGATAGGTGGCTTTAAAAGATTTCTGCAAAGAAACCTGTAGAATCTAATTCTACTAATGCAAACACAAGTTAGCAACAGAAAAAAATGCCTGAGATGAGGACACTTCTCTTAGGACAAGCTCTTCATCAGCCTCATGAGGTTAAAAACAATGACAACCTAATCAGATCTTCCAAGAAGTCATTTTAAAAAATTCAAAATTACCATGAAGAGCATCTGAACAATGGATTTGTAATCACAACTGCTAATGATGGACATCTTCCTTAGTGTACATTGTGCAGGAAGTTATTAGTATGATACCATTGAACCTCTATACTCTAACCACAGAATGTTTTAGGATACTGTTACAAAAATATATTATTTATTTAATATTATTAATTTTTAAATCTAGTAACACTTGTACACAATTGAAAAGAAATTGTCATTTGAGGGTGCACTTAGAATTTCTTACTGATAAAGTGTGCAGTCAAAAAAATTGGGGGACCACTGGTCTAAACCAGTAGCTTTATGCCCTAGTTCAGCAAATGTAAATAGTTCTTTTATAATCGTTTGTCCCATCACAGTTTACATTTACTGTATTATACATAATTTCCTTGCATCTTCACTACACTCTGATAAGTCTTTTTAGAGTTGAGGATTCAGGGCTCAAAAGAATTATGCTTTGCTCCAAGACACACAGTTAATAAAAGCTAATAAGTGGCAGGGAAGAAGCCTGAAGGGGTCTGTAAACTTCCCAAAACTGGAAGCAAAATGGACTGTTGTTCTTAAGAAGATGGCTGTTATGGGTTGAATTGTGTTCCTCAAAAAAGACATATTGAAGTCCTAATCCCCAGCACCACAGGATGTGACTTTATTTGGAAATAGGGTCTTGACAGAGGTAATTGAGTTAAAATGTGGCCATTAGGGTGGACCTTAATCCAAAATGGTTGGTGTCCTCATAAAAAGGAGTTAGGTTAATTAGGACATAGAGGCAGACACATACAGAAAGAAAACAATCTGAGACATAGGAAGAACACTGTGTGAAGATTGCAGTTATGCTGCCAAGCCAAGGGACACCTGGGGTACCAGAAGTTGGAAGAGGCAAGGAAGAATCTTTTCCCTCCAGGTTTCAGAGGGTGCATGGCCCCACTGACACCTTGACTTTGGACTTCTAGCATCCAGAACTGTGAGACAAATTTCTGATCTGAGCCATCTAGTTTGTGGTACTTTGTTTTGGTAGTCCTTGGAAACTAATGGTCCATAGCTCTGAAAGGGGTCCAGAATCCAAAAAGGCTTAAAAACATTGATATAATCCAATGTAACTGTTACCAGAGGAAGAAGAAGTCCAGGGGCTGGAAATGAGTTTCCCTAGATGATATAGCTAATTAAAAGAGATACATGGCTGAATCCCACACATTCTGACATCTAAGTTCAACTTCAAGGCCAGGAGGGATGAATATGGGGAAACTGGCCTGTCCCCTTTATCACTAGGTTTGGTGTTGGTCCTACCTCTGTCTGGCACAGCTCACCATTTTTCCAGTGACTTCAAGGGAACAAACTGAAAGTGTGTTGCACCTTTGCCTTGATGATAATGAACTTCCCTGGAGATCATAGTCTCCTTCTGGCTCCACCCTTCACTGCCTTCCCAAAGTTTACATGTTGGCACTTCTGTGTCTATTAAAAAGGAAAAAAAAAAAAATAACCAACTGTAACTAAATATGTATATCAATAAATAAGTAGTTCATTGGCTCGGTAATGATATGTTCTTCAAGTGGAAAGAGGTTGAAGAAAATCCATGCACTTGACACAAAACTGCAAGGAAAAAAAAATTAGCCAAGGGTAAAAAATTTGCCAAATGAGTTTGGCAAAATGTAAGAGCTTCTTAATTAAAACTGTCTCAGTTCTTTAGGAGCATGTGTGAGAGCGGTGACCTACTTACAAATGGACTATAAGTTGCTGCTTGGAATTAGTTTATTCAATCATTTGATAAATATTTATCAAGCATATATTGTGGTCAGGCACTGTATCAGGTACAGCAGTGGACAAAACAAATTCCCTGTCCTCATGGGGAGTTTACGTTTTAGAGGGGGGAGAAAAATAATAAACAAAATATATAATATACTAAGTGATGATAGGTACCTGACTGAAGAAAATAAAGTAGGATAAGAAAATAGTGTCAGCTGGGATGGGATTTACAATTATATAAGGAGCTGAGAGAAGGCCTCTCTGATAAGGAAAAGAGTATAAAGGGAGTGAGGGAGGAAGCCACACCCAGGGAAAAAGGAAAGGCAAAGGCCCTGAGGTGGGAAGGAGGTGGGCACGTGATAGGAACGGCAAGGAAGCCAAGGCAGCTGGAGCAAATGCGAGAAAGGGAGAGAGGTAGGTGTAGGAGATAACGGCAGAGTGAGCTGTAAGGCCTATAGGATGAGGTGATACTTCAGAACTAAAGTGAGGGTACAAGCAAAGGAAAAGCAGTGCCAAAGAGGTCCAGGTCCAGATTTGCAGGGACGAGAGATGTGACTAGAAAACTACCTTGCGAATGGAGTGCCAAAGGTCTGGATAGCCATGTGGACCAGTTTGTTGGGACTCCCCAGAACTGGAAGCCATTAGCTCTTTTGGAGGAGAACAATGACAAGAATTCCACCTGTTTTTAATAAAGATACCTCTAGAGACAGAGTAAGGGTGAATTGAGGGAAATGGGAGGAAGGAGAAAGGTGAGCACGTGGAGGCTGTACCGGGGCCAAGCCAAGTCAGCACATGGCAGAGGGAAGGGGAGGGACAGCAGAGGTGGCAGTGTCACGACTTGCTGACCTCTTGCGGGGGGTCTGTGGGCCAGGTAGACATCAAGGTTGATCCTTCTCTACAGTCCAGTGAGTGTGCTTCCCTGATTGTGTACTGAACCCCCCCTAAAATGTGGGTTCCCAGTCAGAACTCTGAATCTGGGCTTTTGCAGGTTGGGTTTTCACTCTAGCATCTATCTTTGCTCACTCCTTTGTGTATTGGGGGCCATTTGTATATTTGATTATCTCTCTGATTGTAATGTGAGGGCCTGTGAGGGCTAAAACTATAACTTTCTCAATCTTTATATCCGTCATACACCAAATTCTATGCATACCATGTGCTAAGAATTTTTTAAAATAAAAAATAATTTTGAGGTAATAGGAGAATTGTATGATATTTAAGTCTGAAAATATAGAAGGATAAATTGGTTTGCTGGAAAGTAAGGAGGGGACAGTAAAAATTAGGCCGAGTGGCATAGGCTTTTAGAATTAGACTTTTTTGGTTATTTATTGCCGCAGAACAAACAACCCTAACACTTAGTAGCTGCAAATGCTTAGTGGCTTAAACAACTAATGGTTTATCAAGATTCTATGAGTCAGGAATTCAGCAAGGCTTACGTAGAGGGTTTTTCTGCTTCACATAGTGAGAATTAGCTGGAGCATTAACTTGGCTGCTGCATTCAGCTAGCAGTTGACTGGGCTAGGAGGTACCCCCCACCCTCTGCCCCATTCCTTGTGGCCTCCTCTCCCTCTCCCCACCTGACTTCCTCACAGCAGGTGCTTCCAGGTTAGCTGGATTTCCTACATGGTGTCTGGCTTCCCAGTATATGAAAGCAGAGCTGCAGCTCTCATAAGGCCTAGCATTGGAAGTTACATGCATCACTTCTGCCACATTCTGCAGGTCAGAATGAAGTACGAGGTGAGCCCAGATTCAAGGAGAGGAAAATAGACTCCCCTCTCCAAGGTGGGAATGGCAGAGAATTTGCAGCCATCTCTAATCCACCACATACACATCCCAGGATCTGAACCTGTATCTGCCACTGGCTGGTTGTGCCATTTTGGGTGAGTTATGTGACCTCTCTTAGCTGAGATAATATCCCTGTTACTGGGTACTGTGTGAGAGAGATGATATGGCAAAGTACTCAGGCACCATAGTAAGTACTCAATAAATAGTAGCTACTATTATTACTACTGTCACATTGTACTTAAAAGATAAATACAGTGGAAAGAATGTTTGTTGAATTTGACATTTAAGAGACCTTTGGTGACTGCCTAATTTTGGAAGAGTAAATAGCTAGGTGAGGAGCAAAAGACAGTGGCAAAAGTTAAGCTGTAAGTGAATTTGAGGGCAGTGAGCACAGCTTGGCAGTGAAAGGGGAAATAAAGTGAAAGGGGCTGTCATGTCAGAAAATCAGGTTAAGCAGAAAGGCAAGTGGAGAGGTGGAAAATGGAGATATGTGAGAGGAGATAATTGGTGAGGGCAAGGCTTTAAAAAGGCTTCTTAGGATTTTACAGATCTCTGTTTAGAAAGCTGTTTAGGAACAAGAAAGCTATTGGAGTTTGCTTTCATAGCAAGACTTCACCTCTTTGACTTTTCTAGAATTCTGGTAGAGGGTTGCCTTGTCCTCAGCTCCCAAGGTCTCCTCTGGTAGGAGACAGACACTTAAAGAATATATAGCTCCCTAGATTTTTAAGTCTTGGCTTTAATTTCAGAGTAGTCTGAATCCTTCATCCCTGAATCATACCACTGGAGACTCCAAAACTCAAAAGGTTCATTCATTCCAAAAAGATTCTAAAATAAAGCACTTTTCTGGGGAACTTGGAAGGTAAATGTGATAAAAAAAAAAA
>CM053503.1:122544121-122739297 GCA_028627145.1 Eidolon dupreanum
GTGCCTACAGATATAGATAAATCATACTGAGAGGACACTGAACCATGAAATGATTCTGTTAACATGTCATCTGTCTAAAATATATTTTCAAATCTCCAACAGAAGGGTCTAAATTATGAAAGGAGGTGGCCTAGCAAAGTTGATACTTCGGTATTTGATACTTTTAACCTCCTCCATCTGCTGCCTCTGCTTGTGTCAAGTCTGGCCCAATAGAGTACAACATGGCAGTGCTAAGAGTCACTGGAATTAACCATTTTAACATGCAGTGAACCCAGAAATTCCTTAAGCTGTGTAATCTTGAGTAAAGTGATATATCAGTGCTACTCCTCTGGTCTTACTAAGAAACTGTGAAAATTGCTAAGAGACATAATGAGAATTCTGACCACAAAGAAGCCAAATTTAATGAGTTCTTGTTTATGTCCAGCATTGACGCTGATACTACCTACAATAGATTTGGAAACCTTCCTTAAAACGACCTTTGTTTTCAAGTCACTTTGAATGTCGTCTCAATTTGGTTTGAGTGGACTGTGTGCACCTGGGTTTCAGTATATAACAATGTGAACATAGCTCTTTGTGTCTAGGAACCTTGCAGGTAGGTGATGGCTGACTAGTGAGGTACTGTTATTTTTCTACATTTTATCTTAGTGCCCCTAGCACAAGTGGCTTATCAGCTTTTCTAAATGAGGACAAAAGAGAACACTTTATTTTTTTAAATTAAGTTTATTGGAGGTAACATTGGTTAATCCAATTATATAATTTTCAGGTGTACATTATAATTCAACATCTATATATTCTATTGTGTGTTCACCACTCAAAGTCCAGTTTCCTTCAGCTACCATATATTTGATTCCCTTTACCCACTTCACCCTCCCCTTACCCCCCTATATTTGACCCCCTTTAACTGTCTACCTGCCCCCTCCTCCTCTAACCCCTACCCTCTGGTAACTAGTCTATAGTCCATGTCCATGAGTCTCCATTTCTTTGTCCTGTTTTTGTTGTTTTCAGGTTTATATCCCACATATAAGTGATACCATGTGATTTTCAACTTTTTCTGCCTGGCTTATTTCGCTTAGCATGATTATCTCGAGGTCCATCCATGTTGTCACAATTGACAGTATTTCATCTCTTCTTATGGCTGAGTAATGTTCCATTGTATATTTGTACCACAGCTTCTTTAGCCAATCAACTATCATAGGACACTTCAGTTGCTTCCATGTCCTGGCCACTGTGAATAATGCTGCTATGAACATTGGTGTGCAAGTATCTTTTCGGATATGGGTTTTCAAGTCTTTGGGGTAAATACCCAGTAGAGTGATTGCTGTATCATATGGTATATCAATTCTTAATTTTTTGAGGAACCTCCATACTGTTTTCCATAGTGGCTGTACCAATTAGCAGTCCCACCAGCAGTGTATGAGGGTGCCTTTTTCTCTGCATCCTCTCCAACATTTGTTATTACTTGTCCTGTTGATTATAGCTATTCTAACAGGTGTGAGATGATATCTCATTGTAGTTTTGATTTGAATTTTCCTAATAGCTAGTGATTCTGAGCATCTTTCCAAATATTTATTGGCCATTTGTATGTCTTCTAGGGAGAAGTATCTGTTCAGGTCCTCTGCCCATTTTTTGATTGAATCATTTTGTTGTCGTTGTTGCTGGATAACACTTCATTTATGACTTGGCACATGGAATGGACTATTCTAATGGTTCTCAGAGCTTGGTTGCTGAACCAGTAGCCTCAACATCACTTGGGAGCATGTTAGAAATGCAAATTCTAAGACCCTACCCCAAACCCACTGAATCAGGAACTCTGCAGGTGGGGCCTGGTGATCTGTATTTTAATATGCCCTATGGGTGATTCTGATGCTCTTTAAGGCTTGAGAATACCAGGATGGGCCATTCCTCCTTGATTCCTTACCAAGCCCTCTACCACTGCCTTGGTACATCACTTGTCAGCTCCCCACCTGAGCCACTGGAGCAGCTACCCAAATGGTTTCCCTTCCTCCAGAGATGACCACTTCAATCCATCTCCATGTCACTGTCAACCTTCTTAACGAAATGCCGATTTCATCTTGTCACCAGTGGAGAGCTCAACACTCTAAAGGGCAGAAAAACAGAGAATAATGTTAAGACATAATGATTTCTACAATACGAAAAGCATAATCAAGAACAAAAAGGCTGCTCTTTCTCTTTTTTTTCTTTTAGATGGGGTTGTGTGTTGTATATTTGTTTCACTTGGGATTGACTTTATTTGCCATCTAAAATTTAAGACCAAGAGGGTCAGGATTCAAAAGTGGGTCTACAACAAGGATCTAAAGAGGCTACTCAGTTTTATTTTGATGTAGGCCTGAAGACTGCCTGGAGCCAAGGCAGAATGGGTCCTCTCAGCTCTCTGAAGTCTGGCTCATCTCACCCAATGACCTTCCAGGATTTTGGAGTCAAAGCCTCAGCTGATAATTAACAGAGCAATTTAGCCTGAAACAATCTTTCTGTGTTACTATCTTGGGAACTGGAGGCAAAGGTAGAGATCTGAGAATTCTAGCATCCTGAGTCCTTGCTGTTTATCATCTCAACAAGCTTAGCATCTTCCTCTTGCCTCAAATCCCTGAATGACCCATGACTGCCCATAGGATGAAGTTCAGATCTCTTGCTATATAGCCTGTAAGGCCCCTTCATATTTTGATTCCTACTTGCTTTCTCTTTGTAACTGACACTTCCAGGTCAGGGACCCAAACCAAATTCTTTCTGCTTAGTGCTCTTCATACCAATAGAATGAGACTGAGATTGGTAAAGCAGAACAGAAACTTTATTCTTTGACCAAGGAATGGAGAAGGGTGAGTTCATATTCTAACAGCACTTTTTTCTCAACTGGGGGTGGTGTGGAGTGATTAAATTCTTTTAGGCATGTGAAGTTATCCTTCTGTGGCACTTGGCCCTTTGGTGCATGATCTTTTTTGCACAGGAGACCCCATCGCCATCTTGGTTTTTGCACTCAATAGCTTGGTCTTTGTAGTTAGGAATTTGTTTCAGTTCCTGTAAGCAAGTATATCTCCTGAAATAGTTAAAGAATTGAGAAATGTTAGGCTCTTTTGGATGGTAGACTGGTGACATCCTGACACTGCCTACATGGTAATCATCCTTACAAATCCAGCTTATGTATCACCTCCTCTGTGAAGCCTTCTTCAAACCCATCAAGCAAGGTTTGACTCATGCATATTTATCTTAATGTTGGTCTAATAACTTTTTGTGGCAATTGCTTTATTCCAGAAATAATACAGTCCCATGCTTGAAATGACTCCAATTTCCTATGCCATAGGTGGTAATAAGAGGCTTGGAGATCCCTCTTTAAATGGGGAGGGCAGCTGAGAAAGCCATAGATTTGGTGCTGGGCCAATCAGATTTCCTCCCTTGGAAATTTTATCTAAGACATAGAGGGTCATTACAATTGGTGGTATAACAGAATACCATAGAGTGAGTGGCTTATAAACAGCAGAAATTTCCCTCTCACAGTTTTAGAGCTTGTAAGTCCAAGAACAAGGTGCCAGCAGACTTAGTGTCTGGTGAGAGTCCATTTCCTGGTTCCTAGACATTAGTCTTCCTGCTGTGTCCTCACATAGAGGGAGGGGTGAGGGAGCTCCCCAGACTCTTTTTCATGAGGGCACTAAACCCATTCACGAAGGTTCTGCTCTCATGACCTAATTGCCTCCCACAGGGCCCATGTCTAAATGCTAACACACTGGGGACTCAGTTTCAACATAGAAGCTGGGGGGCGGGGGGACAAAAAACAGTTAGTCTATAGCAGTATCTGAGTTCAAAGGCTGGAAAGAGTTGGAGCTAGGGTGGCTGTATTGGACCAATATCAAGATGGATAAGTAGAGCCAGCTTGGGAGAGAGAGAAGGTGAGAGAGAAAGAGGAGAAAGAGAACTACGTTCACTTTAGGAGTTGGTGAGATAACATGGTTTGGGATACAATCCAAGTTTCTTGCCTTTCCTATTCCCAGCCTGGTTCACTCGGGGCCTGTCTGAATTTAATTTCGTGTTCTCAGGTTCACTCAGTGCTATAACCTTAAATGAAACTCCTTTGCTGAAGCTGTTTGAAACAGATTTTTCTGCAGAGCAACGAGGAGGGCTTTGACTAGCCAATCTCTGTGAGCTTTCTGAGAGAAGGCGCAAGGCTTCTCCTCTTTGATTCCCAGTTCCACATAGCCCAGTGCCTGGTATTAGTAAGGACTCAGTAAATATCAAATGGATGAACTAATGGTAGGCACTAAGGAGGCCACAGAGCACCCAGAAAATTATTCTGTAGAATCAAAACTGAAAGGCATAGGGGCAGGATAAGAGGTTTGACTATAAAGGGACACCAGGCAACTGTTTGGAGTGATGGAAATATTCTCTACTTTGATTCTGGTGGTGATTCTGGTGGTGATTACAAGACTCTATGTGTTTGTCAAAATGCACAGAACTGTATACCTAAAAAGAGAGTTTTGCCAAATGTAAATTATAATTCAACAAACTTGACCTAAAATGAATCAATTAAAAAGAAAAAAAAAGCGAATTAAAACAAGAATTTCTCCATCACATATTAATTTCCTAATAAAGAATCTCAATACTTTTTAATACATAGTTTACACAATTTTTGTTTTTTCCTTAGGCTCCAGATAACAGGAATGTTGATTGTGGAGCATGATTTTGCTTTTTGACATGCTTGACAAAATGTTGTCAAAATAGAAGGTACTATTCTCCACTTTCTAGTTCTGAGTAGTGATAGAAGTAAAAGGTTATGTTCAAAGAGAAGTAAGTTCACATTCCTGAGCTTCTAGCTTCTGCTAGGTTCTCATTTAACATTTTTCCTACTAACTGTTTGATTTGAGAGCACAAACAATATTGGTTATACTATCCTAAGTCAGTATCTTCCAGGTTTAAACACTGTTTCATAGGATGTTTAAACAGGCTAATTGAAAACAACAGTTACAATTATGAAGGTTCGAATGCATTTGAGAAATTCTGGTTTAAACAAAATGAACAGATTTTTTCTTTCTTTCTTTTTTTTTTAAGTGAGGTATTAGTTTCAGGTGTACAGCACAATGATTCAATATTCGTATGTATTGCGAAATGATCATCACAATAAGTCTAGTTAACATCTATCAGCTTACATTTTATGAATTTTTTTCTTCTGAGAATAACTTAAAAGATTTGCTCTCTTAGCAACTCTTAAATATCCAACACAGTATTATTAACTATAGTCACCATTCTGTACATTACATCCCCATGACTTCTTTACTTTGTAACTGGAGGTTTGTACCTTTTGACCCCTTTTACCTGCTTTGCTCCCCCCAACCCTCCCCTCTGGCCACAACCAATCTATTTTTTGTGTCTATGAGCTTGATTTTTTTTTTTTAATTCCACATATAAGTGAGATCACTTTCTAATTGGATTTTTTTTTTTTTTGCTATTGAGTCGTATATATTCTTTAAGTATTTTGGATATTAACCCCTTATCAGATATAGTAAACAAGTTTGTTTGCTTTTTAAATTTCGGGACTTCCTAATGTCTGAGAACAGAGTTGAACAAATGAGATACTAAAGACTGCAAATATATTACTGTCAATCTCATTTCATCCAAAATTTCCAAGTGTTGCCATCTCTTTCTTGTACCTTCTTTTTGATTTAATTGAATCATTACAGTTACAATGACATATTTCATGTGTACTATGTCCTGAATATTGTGTGGCTGCATTCATTTTATTTTGTGTCATTTAAAAAAGACATGGAGCTAGGGCCTCTCAAACTTCTTATTCACATTTATGCCAAATAACACATATACTAGCTGAGTGCTAGGTTATTTCAAAAAACAAGTCTGTGGTGCCTGTAAGGAAGGCCCATTGTCAGGGCTTGAATGGCTTTCTTGGCTTTTGTTTTGACTTCTGAGGCATGTTTCTTCATTAAGGAATTGTTTCATGCTTTGCAGAAAACACATAATACCATAAAACTAGTAAAATTCATGAAGAAAACGAAACCACAAAATGGGTTAAACCACTTGTCTGGCATTATCTGGGGGTAAAGGAATAAATTTTTTACCTTAAATAACAGTGTTCATATTTTGTTCACACAATTGGAAAAAATTCCCCAAAATAAGCACTTCTGAATGATTCTGTATACAGTTACAGTGGTCATGGATCTTTAAATACTCTCTCTCATTTATGTTTTTTAACAGCAGAACTTTGTAATCTTTACTAAATCCAAGCTACTCTCCTCTCTGCAATGAATGAGGATCTTGGAGGTGAAGTTCCATACTTTTCCATCCTAGCCAGTGTCATCTCCTGGAAAGGATCTTTCATAGATCAGTTATGAATTTTATTCCTGAGATGATGATTGTCGCTTTAGAAAATGAAGTCATGCAAAGAACTGGCACAGATTGCTCATCTACACCCACTGCCATAGCAAGAGATTTTCACTCAAGTCACAAGTGGGTGATGTGGAAACCACTTTCTCAATGAACTATTGAAATGGCAAATAAATAAATCACTTGAAGAACCTTGGAGCAATATGAATAAGTCCTCTGTTATTTATAGACTACTTATTTATAAAAACCAAAGCTGTATTAATTCTGGTCTCATGATGCTTTAGAGCTTTCTAGAGTAAAACTTATGGTTATGTAAGATCTTCCAAAATCCACTTTGGTAAAAAGAAGAAGCATTTTATTTAGAAACCTTGTAGCTTAACAGTCCTGTTATCTTAACTATATAGTTTACAGCTGGAAATAGGTCATAAAAGTGTGGGTAGACACATACACAGTCAATTATAGGAAGTACAAAAATAAATCATTATCAGAACTTAAAATGATGTCCCTTTAAAAAGGCAAGTAGGAATAGTTAGTATTTAGTTTTTCACAGAGAGATAATGTAATGCCTGCCCAACAGAGCCAATGACCTTTCTTGTAAACATAATTCTTCGATTTCCATTCTTTTTCATAGCGGCATTTCCTGTGTAAATATCACCAGCAGAAAAAGAATCAGGACTCTGTGATACAGACAGGCTGTATTTTTGCTTTATAATTTATTTGGATCATAATTTTTTAGATCATCATTATGGCAGCTAAAATACAGTAAGCTCCAGCTCTGTTTTACTCTGGTGGAAAGTGTCCTGCTGACCTTTTTCATTGCTGGAGCCAGTGTCATCAAACAGAATGAGACCAGTGCAGCACCTGGAGAGGGTTTAGCAGAAGGCTCCCACTCTGTCTGCTTTTGGTCAAGTGAGCATCTGAAATGCAGGGCTGCAGGTTCACCTAGAAGCCCAGGTTTAGCAGTAGGTTTCATGGCTTTGGAAGCACACAGAGTCTGTTCGAACGATTGTTATTGTTAATTACATCATCACCAGAGTGTTTTTCAAGCATATTATGCTTTTAATAGGAATTCCCAAGAAGCTAAAAGTTAATGGCATTTTTCATTGACCACAGTTGTTCTGTGGCAGTCTCGGCCAGTTAACATCTAAGGCTGATGAAAAAAAAAAGAAAGAGTTATTAAATCAATATACTTCAGTTACTGGTTTCAAAGAGATTCTTGATTTTTGTGTTATTTAACATATAAAGGTAACTGTACTGTAGCCACGTAACCACACAAAGAACTCACTGGGCATTGGTTTTACAAATGAGGGTAGGTCAGAGGGAAATGTGTCCTTCATAAATGGCTTCATCTATTCATTCAATTTAGGAAACAATTTCTTTTATGTTGGTAATTTAAGGGTAGCTCTACTGAGGACTAGAAATTTCCTTTTTACCTGTGCTGTTTAATCTGATTGCAAAAGTAAGTTATGCTGACTCCAAAAAAATCAGATATTATGCAAATGTATGTCTTATAGAGAATCAAAGCCTCTTTAATTCTACCCCTTAGAAAGAATCACTGTCAACAGTTTGCTGCATATTTTTCAGCATTTTCCATGCAAAATACACACACACAAACACATGCACATTTCTGCACTTTGCTTTCTCTATTAGCATTTAAGGGAAATGTATTTTAGAAGGAATTTTCTGATATATCATAATAGAAACTAACTTTTCTGTATGTCAGATTTTTCAAATTATATTTGTGTGCCTGGAATACATAAAGATGGAGGCATTATGAATGGCTATTCATCTCCATAATTATCCTTGGCCTCTGAGAGGCCATGGGTGGTTTATAAGAGAGATTTAGAAAGAATAACTGCAATACTAAGCTTTTTCCTACAGAGTGGGCTTCCAATGCACAAAGCGTTACAATTATTTGGAGACAATCTGTAGCCTTGGAAACAATATGGCAGTAGTGACATCAGCAGCAATTATGTATAATTTTTATCCCCAGTTTATCACCAAGGTAACAAGAGTAGGTTTCCCTGCTTGAAATTTTAAGAATGTTATAGTCTATATACAGCAAGGATGTAGGAAAGGATTGTATTCAGAATCCCTTCGACAATTCATTCTACTTCTCTTATAAAACAGCCCTTTTGAATTTAAATAGCACACATCTATTTTTGGCCACAGCTGCAAGCTTTTTAAGCTCTTAAATAAGATTCCAAATATTCTAAATACTACAAAGAATTCACCATAGTGTTTAAATTTTATGATATTCTTTTCCCTATTAGAATATCTCCTCTTAATTTGAACAGCAGTTATGGAACACACTCTTTTACAGGGACAGAAGGAAAGAGATGAACAGACCATCCTTTGGTCCTTTGTAAACAGGCACAAACTGGCTCATTTCTGAAACTGGCTCGTTTCTTGACACTAACAAGAATCAAAACTGCCTGGGTTGAAAGATTATGGTCAGTTCTCTGTGAAGATGTCAGAATGCTGGAGGTGGGCAATGGTACCTGCAGTTGAAAATGGCAGTTAAAGGAACACATTATTTTTGGATTCTTGGGTCATTCCTGATAAATTTGGGTAAGCTGCATACTGATTCTGAACAAATGAATAAGTGAATCAATGGAAAAATGCATAGATGTGCATCTTCATGCATTGTAGTAACTGCACTGGCTCCCCAGTTTCCTAAGAAGCTCTGCCATGCAACTGAGCAGCTCATGTGAATTCTTTGCTCACATATTTACTCCTAGTCCTTGCTGTAAGTATGACTCCATGAAGCAAAGATCATAGCAGTGACTACTCCACAGCTCCTTGCTGATAGAGGTGGAAAAAATATTTATACCAATTATCTATCTTTTAAAATGCATGTAAAAGAGAGTAAAGGAGAAGCATAGGGGAAATGTCTCTTCTTCTGGAATCACTTCAATTCAAATGACCATGAGCACCCTCTACGTGCCACCCCTGCACAAGGCAGTGGGTCCAACTTGGACACTCAAGGGGCCCAAATTCTGGTAGGAAAGGCAGTTATGTAAATAAAATTAACAGTTGAACCATACGACATTTCCAACATTCAAATGTTTTCAACCTAAAACAGCAGCAATCTTTTGTGGTTCAGCCCAATACATGTCAGTGTGGTAGCTATGATAACAGAGAAGCATGCAAGTCCTGTGGGAGTGCAGAGAAGGGTGGATAGACACAGGCAGAGTGAGTAGTCAGGGAAATTTTTCAGAGGAGTCGAAGCTTATATGGAATTTTGGCAAATGATGGGGAGAATAAGAAAGAGAGAAAGGAACCTCTGGGAAAGATGCTTATGATAAAATAATTTATTTCCTAAAGAGGGTGGCCTAGGTTTCTAAATTTTGATTTTATTTTTGTGTTAAATATTTAAAACATACAAAAAAAGCCTAGAAAAAAATACAACATCTGTGAACATTTCTTTAAATTCTTTTTTCATAATGAATAAAATGTAACAGAGAGAAGGTACCCCTACCTATCTCATTCTTCTCTCTTCTTTCCTTGAGGTGACCATTACACTGAAATTGGTATGTGTCTTTCCCACACATTTTTGGAAACTTTTATTGCATATACATATATTCATAATACAAAGCATTGTTTGATTGTTTTAAAATGTTACATAAACTCTCACAGTGTACATATTCATTTGCAGCTTGCTTTTGCATTGCTAAACATCATGTTTTTGAGTTTATCCATGTTGATGCATGGAGATCTAGTTTGTTCATCTTACCTGCTGCATAGTATTCTATTATTGGACTATAACATATTTTATCCCTGTCTTTATTGATGGGCATCTACATTAGTATTACAAACAACACTCATCTTTTTGTAAACATGTATGAGGATTTTTCTGGAAGATATATCTAGAAGTAGAACTGCTATGTCATTGGATATACATATCTTCAACTTAATCATATATTAGCCACTTGCATTTCAAATGGTTTTTCATCATTATTAATTTATAGGAACATTATATAGGTTATGGATACTAATCCTTTATTACTTTATGGGTTTTAAATATCTTCTCCTAGTCTATGGTCTGTATTTTAACTTTATGATATTTATTGTTGTGCAGAAGCTTTTAATTTTAGTGTACAGTAGTCCCCCTTCTCTATGGTTTCACTTTCTGTGGTTTCACTTTCTGTGGTTTCAGTTACCTGTGGTCATATGCAGTCTAAAAGTATTAAATAAAAAGTTCCAGTAAATAATTCATAAGTTTAAAATGGTGAGCCATTCTGAGTAGCATGATGAAATCTCATGCAGTCCTGCTCTGTCCCACCTAGGATGTGAATTATCCCTTTGTTCAGCTTCTCCACTTTGTATATGCTACCCACATGTTAGTCACTTAGTAGCCATCTAAGTTGTCAGATTGACTGTCACAGTATCACAGTGCTTATATTCAGTAACCCTTAGTTTATTTAATGATGGCCCCAAAGAAAAAGGGTAGTGATGTGACAATTCAGACATGCCAAAGAGAAGCTATGAAATGCTTCCCTTGAGTGAAAAGGTATGTATATATAAGAAGAACACAATATGTATAGATTTGGTACTATCTGTGGTTTCAGATATAGATAGTCTTGGAACTTGGCTCTTGGAATGTATTCCCTGTAGGTAAGGGGTGACTACACTAGTCAAATTTCTCAGCCTTTTTGTTTTTGATTATGCTTTTTGTATTGTAGAAATCATTATGTCTTAACATTATTCTCTATGTTTTTTTCTGCCAAACTTAAAATTTTGCTTTTCCTATTTAAGGTCTTTAATTAATGTAGAATTTTCAATTTTGATATGTGATGTGAGAGAGAAGCCTAATTCTTCATATGGAAAGACAGTTCCAATATCATTTATTCCAATACGACTTATTGATTAGTCTTTCCCTGGAGATTTATAATGTCAATCTACTATATACCTAGATCTCATCTGCGTCTAGACCTATTTTTGGATTCTATATTCTGTTCCATTGGTCTATTTGACAACCCCAGTGCAAATACCACACAATTTGAATGATTATATTTTGATAATAATTCTTAATATTGTTAAGTAAGCCTGACTTAATATGCCAAGTCATAGAGTCTGGTCCAGATTTGGGTGAGTAGATCTTCCAAAATAGCTAATAATGGCTACGTCTCTCCATTGCTCTTTTCTATCTTATGGAATTGCACCTGAAGTGTAAAGTTCTTGGTAGCCCCAGCAGAGTGAGGTGACTTCTACATATGATGATATAGATACAGATGATATATCTGGGGGCATATATGTCAATAATAATTCTACACTGGCCCTGGGGTTCTGCTGGCTCAGCACTGGGGCAATTGGCCTCTCTCTGTACCTGTTCCGGATGGCCCAGGAAATGTTTCATTTGTGTCTATTGAGGGGCTTTCCATGTGCAGATCTAGTCATGGTCACTATTCTTTCTCTTCTTCTTCCTCCTCTTCAAAAATTGCATAGCTATTTTTGCCTTTTACTTTTTCATATTAAATTTAGGAACAGTGTGTCCAGTTCCTGCCTATTGGAAATTTATTTGGAATTGCAAATATTGCAAATATTGCAAAAGAATAATTTGGGAAGAATGAACTTCTTTAAGATATTTAGTCTTTCCATCCATCAAAATGTCATAGCCCTTCTTTAGTTTTGGTCATTTTTTTTATGTCCTCCAATTAAGTTTTATACTTTTTGATAGAAGTTTTACATATTTAAAGAAAATAATTTTTAGATTTGCATATTTAAAGAAGATAATCTTCAGATAATTGATTTTTTATTGTTATTATAAATGGTATATTTTTAACTTGGAATTTTTTTCTTAATAATAATTTTTTATTTTTCACTTATAGTTGGTATGCAATATTATATTAGTTTCAGCAGTACAACATAGTGATTAGATTTCTATATAACTCACAAAATGATCACCCCAATAAATCTAGTGCCCCTCTGACACCGTACATAGTTATTACAATATTATTAGCTATATTCCTTATGCTATACTTTTTATCTTCATGACTATTTTGTAACTATCAATTTGTACTTCTTAATCTCTTCCCCAACTTTACCGATCCCCCAATCCCCTTCCATCTGATAACCCTCAAAATGTTCTCTGTATCTAAGAGTTTATTTTCATTCTTGTTCGTTTATTTTGTTCTTTAGATTCCACATATATGTGCAATCATATGGCATTTGTCTTCCTCTATCTGACTTAGTTCGCTTAGCACACTGCCCTCTAGGTCCATCATGAAATATCTTTTTCCATCTCATTACTTTTAGTCTGCGTATGTCTTTTAATCTGAAGTGAGTCTCTTGTAGGCAGTCAAAGTGGGGATCTTGTTTTCTTATCCATTTAGCCACTCTATCCTTTGATCGGAGCATTTAATTCTTTTTCATTTGAAGTACTTGTTGATAGATATGCAGTTATTGCCATTCTTTATTTAGCGTTTTGAGACACATTTCTTTCTTTTTCTTAGAGAAGTCCCTCCAACATTTCCTGTAATACTGGCTTGGTGGTGATGAACTCTGTTAGCTTTTTCTTATCTGGGAAGCTCTTTATCTGTCCTTCGACTCTAAATGATAGTTTTGCTTGGTAAAGTAATCTTGGTTATAGGTCCTGGGTTTTCATCACTTTGAATATTTGTGCCAAGTCCTTCTGGCCTCTAAAGTTTCTGTTGAGAAACTGGCTGCCAGCCTTATGGGTGTTCCCTTGTAGATAACTAATTGCTTTTCTCTTGCTGCTTTTAAGATTCTCTCTTTGAATTTAACCTTTGGCATTTTAATTATGATGTGTCTAAGTGTGGGCCTCTTTGGGTTCATTTTGTTTGGGACTTTCTGAACTTCCTGGGGCTGTATGTCTATTTCTTTTACCAGGTTAAGAAAGTTTTCCATCATTATTTCTTCAAATAGGTTTTCAACTTGCTCTTTCATTTTTCTTCTGGTATTTCTATGATGTGAATGTTATTTCACTTGACATTGTCCCAGAGTCTTCTTAAACTGTCTTCATTTTTTTTGGATTCTTTTTTCTTGTTGCTGTTCCGATTAGGTGTCTTCCACTACTCCATTCTCTATGTTGCTGATTCGATCTTTCGTTTCACCCACCCTGTTCATTCCCTCTAATGTACTCTTCATCTCAGATATTGTACTCTTCATTTATAACTGGCTCCCTATTATTTTTTCATCTCCAATTTTATGTTTACTCTTTGTTAAAGTTCTCACTGAGTTCATCTATTCTTCCCCTAAATTTCTTGAGCATTCTTATAACCAGTGTTTGAACTTTGCTTCTGGTATATTGCTTGTCTCTGTTTTGGTGAATTCTTTTTCTGGAGCTTTGTTCTGTTCTTTCATGTAGAACATGCTTTTTTGTCTCTTCATTTTGACTGCCTCCCTGCATCTGTTTCTATGTATTAGGTAGGGCTCCTAAGTCTCCCAGTCTTAGTAGAGTGGCTTTACATAATAGGTATGCTGTGGGGCCTAGTCCTGGGACGGGTCCAGCTGCAGGCCAAGTTCAGCTGCAGCCTGTGTACCTCTTGGATGAGAGTCATCAAGCAATCCACATATGTCTGTCACATGTGCTGGGCCTATAGGTGTCTTAAGGGGCCAAGTCAGAGATCGAGGCTGGATGCCACTAGTGTGGGGCTAGGGGCTCCTCAGCAAGAGGTACGAGGCACGCTGAGGCCAGATGCTGCTTCTTTGGGTTTTGTGAGCCTTTGAGAGATTTTATGAAAGTTCACAGCAGGAGCCAAGACAGACCATTTGTATGGAATAAATCACTAGAAGTGGCTTGGGTGGGCCAACAAGTTGGGAGAGGTGGAATGTCAGGGAATTCCCTGGGTGGAGTGACTTGTGTTATTTAGGTTCATGGCACCTGTATCTGCAAGCTGGGAGGGGTAGAGGGCTCAACAAAGGAACAATGGCTTCTGCCTGAACCTGTCTGAAAGTAAGCTTCTCCTCCAGCCCTCACCATGAAGCCCGACAGCTCATTGCCTCCCCATATGTCCCTGGCACCCCTCAAGCAGCTGTCCCAGCACTGGAGCTCAGAGTGAACGAGTCCATCAGTGAGTTAGGCTGGGCTTGGGCCCTTTAAGAGAAATAGTCTCCAATTCCCACAGCCCTCCATCTCACTCAGCCTTAGCTCCCACTGGTTTTCACAGCCAGAGGTTGTGGGGATTTCTCTTCCCAGTACTGGAACCCTGGGCTGGGAATCCCATTGTGTGGCCAGGACCCTCACTCCTCAGGTGGTGGATGTGGCTCTGCAGCCAATATAGCACTCTCAACTCTCCATTGACACATGTGGTTGTAGGTCTAGGCCTTTTTGCACCTCCACGCCTCCTACTGTTTTGAGGGGACCTGTTATTTGAAGTGACCTAGTTGTAGGGTTTCTTTTCAGTTAGACCTCAGATGATTCCACCTACTGGTCGCTCTGTAGTTTTGTTATAATTTTGGTGTGGTCGCTAGAGGAGTGTGCCCAGCCTCTACCTTCTACACCATCTTGGGAGGCTTGGAATTTATATAGATATGTAAGTGATATTTTTGCTTGTTAGTTCTGATACTTATTAGTTCTTACAAGTTCTAATGCTTACTTCTTATCTTGTATTATGTTGAACCGAAATGACAGCAGGCATCTGTCTTGCTTCCCATTTTAAGAGAATATTTTTACTGTTTTACAAATATCTTTTAGTGGTAATATGCTCTCATGTTATAAATATTATCTTACTTTGCTAAGAGTTTTGTTTTTAAAAAATCATGAATAAGTTGAATTTTATCAAATGGTTTTTAAGAATTTATTGAGATGATCATATATTTCTCTCCTTTAAATTGTTAATAATGAATTACCTTAGTAATTATAATTAGTAATTATATTAATGAAAATAGCTTTTCAATCTTTTTCCTCTCTGTCTTTCAAATTGGATAATATCTATTGATTTATCTCTAAGTTCACTGACTCTTTTCTCTGTCATCTCCATTCTATATTCAGCCCTTCTAGGACAGCAGTCCCAACCTTTTTGGGACCAGGGACCAGTGCTCCTAAGAGAATCTAATGCCTGATGATCTGAGGTGGTGATGCTAGCACTGGGGAGCGGCTGCAAATACAGATGAAGCTTTGCTTGCTCACCCACCACATGCCTCTTGCTATGTGGCCTGGTTTCTAACAGGCCATAGACCAGTACTGGTCTGGGACCCTGTGGTTGGGGACCCCTGTTCTAGGGTGTTTTAAAATTTGGTTATTGTATTTTTAAGTTCTAAATTTTATACACACACACACACACACACACACATCCATATATTCTTCTGTTACACTGATGAGAGTTGTTTACTCTTTCCATTCATTTCCAGAGTGTTTGCCCTTATTAAAATATTTTAATAATAGCTGCTTTAATATTTTTATCAGATAATTCCAACATCTTTATCATCTTGGTGTTAATGTCTGTTCATTGTCTTTTCTCATGGGAGTCAAGATTTTCCTCGTTCTTTGTGTGCTGAGTAAGTTTGGATTGTATGTTTCACATTTTGAATATGTTGTTATGAGATTCAGAAGCATGTTTAAATTCTATGGAGAAAGTCAATATTTTTGTTTTGGTAGACAGTTGACCTGATAGAGTTTAGGCCAAAAGTTCTGTCCAGCCTTCTGTGAGTTGTGATTTTAACATCAGTTTCATAGTCTTTATAATATTATTCAGATCTGTCCTTCATGTACACCAATCTGGGATCTGGGTGGTGGTTTATATATTAGTTCAATTCTCAGAGTTTTTATATGTTGTTTAAGATCAGATCCACTTATGCAAAATTTGAGAGTTTGTCCAACAGTTTATAAATAACTTTATGTGGTTGCTCCATGGTACTGTCTGGTTTCCCAGGGTTCTCCTTTTCAATTTTACAGCCAGAAATTTGGGTATTTATTTATCTTGCTTGGCTACATATTTTCTATGATCTCACTTATGTCTGGGGTCAAGTGGCTGGATGATGGGCAGGGAAAAAAAGCAATAGGGGTTTATTATACCTTTTGGGGACCAGAGCACCTCTGATCAGAGAGGAAAGTTCCCTTCCTTCAGAGTTCTAAGTTCCAGTTGTTACCAAGAGGTCCCTTTTATGCCTTGTAAGCCTGAATTAGGGATATTGTCTTACAACTTTCCCTGTCCATGGCAATATCCACTTCTGGGTTTCAGGCTGCTTTGAGACCAGGCTGGGAGACATGAAGGGAAAAAAATGATAAATTCACCGCTGGTTGAGTGATACTTAGAATTCTGATCTTTTTTCCCAATCCACCTGTTCCCATTTACTTTTCAGAGTCCTATAATAACTGCTCCATGCATTCTGTCCAAATTTTGTAGCTGCATTTAGTGTGAGAAATAAGACAGAATGTGTTTATTCCATCTTACCTAGAACTAGAATATATTAATCTTTTTAAAGAAGTAGGTTTTATTTGATCAATCTTATTATTTCTTTGTTTTCTATTGCATTAATCACTGTGCTTAAAAGTAAAATTCCCTTCATACTATTTTTTAGGAGCTTGTCTTGCTATTATCCTCCCTAACCTTTAGTTGAAGACTAAGCTTGATCTCTCTCCTCCCTCCCCATCTTTTCCTCCTGCTAATATACACATCAATGCAGACTTGTTATAGAAGATTTTTGTTTTCTAGGTGTTGGGAAACTACAAAATGTTACTGTATGGGATTTAAAGGAGGCTATAGAACTGAACAGAGCTCTGTGATGGGGGTGGGGGAACAGGTATCAGGGTCTTTATGGACCATGAAACCACTATTGGTAACTCAAAGGAATGGAAAACCTTTTCACCAATTGCTCTCTTTCAGACATTGAATAGGATTATTACTGGGAGCCAGCCATGGGGGAAATTCATGAAAAATGTAAAATTTCTTCTTCATCTTCAACAAACTTATCTGGTATCCATTGTGACTGAGGCACATACTAGGTGCTGGGATATAAAAATTCACCTTAGGAAAAGGTTCATTCCCCATTTTTCCCTTCCACACTTTATGGCTCTGAGCAACAACCCCCTCTACACACATGCGTACTGCCTCTCCCCCACCCCCACCCTCTTCCCCCCACCCCAACATACACACATCATTACCACAGACAGTTAAGAACATGTGGGTGTTCTACTTACACCTTGTAAAATGAATTGAGCTAAATTATAGCTTCCCATTTATAAAACAGTGGTAGTCTAAAGCTGTAGACTGCAAAACTCAGAGATTGCCATAGTAACTCTGCTTTTTCCAGAAAGTAATTGAAAAAGGCACTTTTTACAAAAATAGAATATTGATGTTCATATCTCTGAAGGAATTAATTTACTGACTGATAGAGGGGAAAGACGAAAGATGAGCCATCCAGCTGCATTTTAATGTGATTGTGATTATCCCCAGGGTGGCAAACAGCTTAAATTTGTTCTTTTATTTTTGCAGCAAAGAGCACTTTTCTTTTCAGCTTAGTTTGTGTATAGAAATAGTTTCTAGAAATATATAAAGTAATAGGAATTAGAGAACACATTTAGTAAGTCACTGAAAGGTTTTGATTTATTTCTTGCTTTTATCAGTTTGATGAATGTTAAAATTGTTTGGAAGATATTTAATCACTGTTCATGATTAGCATAGCAGCAATACTATAGAAATAGCTTGTGAGAGCACTTTTAACAATTAAGGAACTCTAGCCTATTGCAGATGCCATCATGAGACCAAAGACACAAGATATGAAGGAAAAATGAGGTGAGGAAATGATAATCATGTTCTAGAAATACCATGGAGAGTTGATAGAATTTTAATGAAGCCTCATTAATGTGTGTATTTATATATGTGTGATATAAATATATGCCATATATATTTCAGGGTTCATTCTCTGGGGATTTTCTTCTAGAGAATTAGAATCATTCTAAAAGTAATTTGTTTTATTTCCAAGTTAGGTCCCAGGTGCATAAAGAATGATTCAAATGAATGAGGCTCAGACAGTGAAATATTAGGTCCCATGGCAGAATTGGGGATGAGAGTTTGAGGATACAGCCCTTCCTAGAGACATGCCAGATCATACCCTGATAAAGTTGGTTGTAGCTGGCAGAAAGTGAGAATAATGTGGTTCTCTTAGGGCTGTTTCCATTTTAGCAAGAAAGATAAATCCTTACACTGAAGGACTAGAATTCTGGGAGTAGAATCTCAAGCAAGATAACCTGGCTTGGGAGTTTTGGATGGTTAGTGTCTGGGGCTGCCTTGGTCTCCATTTTGGATTTATCTTGCCTACAGTGTTTCTTATTCTCTGGAACAACAATACATTCATGAATCTGCTTCCCCTTCTAGATTATAAACTCATGGAGGGAGAGAGATTGTCTTAATTATCTGTGAGGTCATAGGTCGATCAGAGTGTCTGGAATAGGGAGAAGAGTAAATAAGTGCCTAAATGATTGATTGATTAAATGAATCTACTAAGACATGTCCCGTTTTCTAGGACTAATGTTATTAGACATTGCCACAGGCTTAGCTGACCTAATGATTACCTTCATGGCTAACATGGCCCTTAAAATAACTTTCCAGTAAGTTTCTTTTTTTTCTTAAAAAGAAAAGAACAAAGACAGTGTTAGCCAAATGCTTACTGTGAGCCAGCGCTTTAGATATTATTATGTACATTTAATCTTTTCAAACACCCAGAAGGATAGGTGCTATTAATATCCCCATTTTTCAGAGAAGGAAACTGAGGCACAGAAGGATTGGCTAAGACTTCATAACTAGCAAATGTTAGAGGTGAAATTAGTAACCAAGCAATTTACTTTGCATTTTTTTCCCTTTGTTCCAGGACGCTGAGTAAGAATAGAAATGAAGTCAATTTTGGGATCCCAGAAATAAGGGTAAAAAGCTTTTAAATGTGGGGAGAGGGCAATAAAGAAAAAAGTACATTTCTAGATCAGAATAATTATGTGGGGTCTTTGATGAGATCTAAAGACCTAGGAATCATCTTCTAAATATAAAAAAAAATTATGCTTACATCGTTAGGATGAGACTATTCAATTTCAGTGTGGCAAAGGTCTTGA
Source organism: Eidolon dupreanum (assembly GCA_028627145.1). NCBI lineage: Eukaryota > Metazoa > Chordata > Mammalia > Chiroptera > Pteropodidae > Eidolon > Eidolon dupreanum. The sequence goes on from CM053503.1 coordinate 122,563,473, forward strand.
ATATTCTTGGTGGTGTGGCACTCATTAACAAAAGAACTCACTGTTCTATAGGGCTGGTGTTTTTAAAAGCACTTTCATATCGTGGTTCATTTGATCCTCACAGCCCCTCTGAGGTATGCAGTGTGAGTACAGTAGTCGTTAGAGCTGGTCAGTATTCCAGTTCCCTTCCTGTGGGTGCAGGTTCATGTCGCATTCACCTGCTCCTTTGAAATTGGGTCTGACCATGTGAGTTGCTTTAGCCAAGGAAATGTGTGAGGGAGGTAACACATGACATTTTTCAGTGGAAGGCTTTGAAAAGTGATTCACATATTCTTTTTCCTCTGCCACCCTGATGGACAACTTTCTTGATAGTGTAAGCTTTGTCAGACAGTATGCTAAGGACTGATATGGGGAAGGCCCATAGTGAAAGAATGGAGCCTTAATCTGCATAGCAGCACTTCCCTTATTTCCTTCCATATAGCATGTGCCTTAGGGCCTCAAGAGAAGACTCATTCACAACCCTGATCTAAGCATATGTTATTTTAAAAATCCTTATCACATTGCATGTCTTATCCCAAGCTCTGCCCTGAACCAGGTTCCTCTGAGGAGTAGCAGTGTGGAAAGTACTGGTTTCTCTGGGAAGGTTAGTAGTCAGACATAAGGGTACTTGGTGGCTGAAACAGAGTAGTATAATGAGAGACTTAGTGCTACAAATGTAACAATAACTATTTCCCCTTTTCTTTTCACTTTTGGGGTTTAAAAAGTAGTGAGTTAAGCATTATAGGGAACAATAACAATGACAAGATTGAAACCAATTTCTGCAGGTTATTTTCACCCTTGCACATCTAGTCTGCTGCCAGCATCAACTAGTGCTTGTGAAACAAAAACACGACAGACAACAGGGCATTTTTCTGTCTTCTGAAATTTACCACGTTACATCTTAAACAACTTACTTGGTAAGTATTGAGAGTTAGGGTTTTGCTTTGGCTTTTGTTTTTACATTCCCCATCTCCAAATTAGTTAAGAGTGATGATTAGACAGATTTCCACATACCAGATCTCTTGGAGATTCAAAAAAATAAAAAAAGCAAAACAAACAAACAAACAAACAAAAACCAGTAGAAGAGGTGCTGAATTACAGAGAGAGTTTCCTTAGTTGACAGACCATGATGGGTGCACACATCAGACTTTTATACAACTGGATGGCAATGAGAGTAATTTCCAATGAGAGTAATTGTCGCGAATGTTAAAACAATCCATTTGTCAGTGTGTGATGATCCCTCAGCAGAACTATAAAGACCATAGGACCGTTAATTATCTGCACCAACTGCTCAACCGTGTTTTATTTTGGTGACTAAAATCCTAGGAAAAAGCATCCTAGTTGATTAATGAAGCTATCCTAGACTTATATAAATGAGTTCCAACAATATATATACATATGTTGAATTTGGGGATGTTGATATTTTAGGTTACTTTATACATCAAATAATTTACCTGAAATTTGAAGGAATCATAGTCATTCAAATTAAATTGATAATTTTATACACTTCTGGGCACAAAACACCATCAAATTAAGGTAAAATGTTACTAAGAAATTTATTTACATTAGAACTCTTCTGCTAAGTTCAATTTACATATAAAATGGTCAGAAGGGGAAAGAGGCAGAATCCTTTAAGGAGAATGTCCTTAGCCAAAATCTTAGCTTCCATCAGGCAAAACAAAACAACAATTGGGAGTCGATGAGGTGGTATAATGACTAATCTTTAGAGTCTACTTGCAATAACAAATGACAGTTATCATGAGTAACTGTTTCCTGATTGTGTGGCACACAGTCATGCAGAAGGTGACAGTGGTGGCACACTGGCCCAGTATTTCAAGGCCTTTTTGTGAGGCAGGGTATGTGCAAGATGAGAAAGCCTACAGGAAACGAGCAGCAAAGAACTGCCACAGAGGCAGAGCAGAAGCAGGAGGCTGGATTTTCCCTCTCAGGCACCGGCTAGATAATTAGAGCCAGCAGCAGGAGGCAAATTAAAGCCTTACTGGGAAATTCTAAATAGATAGGTGTTCGTGAGCTTTGGGTACTTCTCTGAAGCTCTGAAGCAGGACTGTCGTGCGGGAACAGACGGGCTGGTAGCAAGTCTTCCCACCAAGCTGGGTGGATCTATCCTTCAGCCATTTCCAAGTCCCTATAGCACTGCCATAGAAAATGAGGTCTGCATGATTTTAGATTTTAAAAAAGGAATAGATTCAGTGAATAAAAAGAGTTGAAGTTGAAATTTTGTGAATAACATTCCTATTTTGTATGTGGTCTTGTATGTCTTTAACTTTTACTCCACATGGTATTTTCTCTTAGCGTTAATATATAAATGTACACAATTGATATCTAGTTAATATGATTATAAAGAGTTTTAAATGAAAAAATTTATATAGAATGTTTAATTACCTTACATGAGTTAGGAGGAGGGACTTTCTGTAGTTGTGAAGCTCATGCTAGTTAAAGTCCCAGTACACCATGGCAGGCATAGGAGAAAGGAGAAAGGAGAAAGGAGAAAGGAGAAAGGAGAAAGGATATTAACTGGAGGGCATGAGACATGTGTGGTTCTAAAACTTTCACCTTCTCTCATTGAGATCACTACTTTAGAGAATAGGTCATGCAAAAACAACTTTTATGTGCTAGCAAACCTCTCAGATGTTGAACATGTTATGGGAGAAGCTAAAACCTGGAGGTATTGACTATGAGGCAAGGATGAAGGCAATTGTGGTGTCATGGCACAGCTACAAAGATAAGATGGTTCAACCCATTTGTCATCCTTTTGTGTCACTTTATTTTTTGATTGTTTTTTTCTATTATACAATTATTGTGATAGGTCCTTGTTATAAGAAGATTGCTCAATACAAAATACTGTAAATCTATTAGATGTAGCTATTGATTACAGCTTGGTTTATATTTTGTCAGGCATCTTCTCTTTTCTGGTATATATATGTATTTATGCACACGATTTTCTCATGCACATACTAACTAACATATCTTAATACGCATACACACTCATTTGTAAAGTTGCATTTTCACCAAAATATAATCACATCGTTCATGTTTTACTTTCTTTTTCATCACTTAGCAATTTTATCAAAGATATCTTTCCTTGTCAGTACTTATATAGCTCTACCTTATTCTTTTAAAATGTCTTGTTGTATTTCATAATACAGAAGTTTCATAGCATATTTAACTACTCTCTCACAGATGGGTACTTTGGTTGTTTCTCTTTTTGTTACTATTGTAAACAATGCTTCAGTGAATATCAGTGTGTGTCTATATCTGTGTATTAGTGTGAGCAATTCTGTGGGATAGTTAGCAAAAAGTAGAACCTATGAGTCAAAAAATATATTTATTAATATTGGCACATATTGCTAAGTTGTTCTCAATTTCAGAATGCTGTGCCAATTTATATTCCCCCCCAACAGTATATGAGAACACCCATTTTCCTATATTTTTATCCACACTGGATATTATTAATCTTCAAAATTTTTTCCAATATGGTGGGTGAAAATCATATCTTATTTTCATTACTCTAGTTACTGGTAGAGTTGAACATATTTATATGTGGTTTTGGCCATTTGTATTCCATCTAAGTGAAATGCTTGTTCATCAGGTTTTTCATCTATTTTTCTACTAGGGGTTTTTGTGTATTCTTACAAATTTGTAGAAGCTTAAAATATATTATGACTCAACCCATTGACTGTTATATATTGCAGGTATTTGTTTTCTTTTGGCCTTCTAATTTGGTTTAAGGTATTCTTTTCTGTACAGAATCTGAAATTTTAATATAGTTAAATCTGTCAATTTTTTGACCTGTGGCTTTTGAATTTTATGTTATGCTCATGAAGCTTTTTCCTGTCTCAAGATTTTGAAAGTACTCTTTATTTTATCATTTGAGATTTTGTACTTAGTAACATGAATATTTAAATTTTTAGTCTATCTGAAACTAATTTTTATGATTACTGCGAGTAGGAATGTAATTAGATTTATTAAAATATGAATTACTTATTGTTTCAATACCATAGGACACATTGTTCATCATCTACCACTATAAAGGATAGTTTATTCTTTCCTAATGACTGAAATGTCTATTTATCCAACACTAAATTATCACACATATATGAGTTTATTTCTGCACTTTTTAAATTACTTTATTTTTTTTTTAGCTAGCAAGATGAGTTGCCATTTTTTTTTCCCAAAATTTTTCAGCTTTTTTTTTACCCAATATTTAATCTCTCAGAGGTGAGTCATTGTAGAATGTGGCAGCAATAATGTCAGAAGCAGTTTCATTGGGACTAGAATTGAAGATTATTTAGTCCTGGTCCAACTCTTGTACTCTGGTTTCGCAGTATATCAAGTCTTAAGTAGTAATTGGGAGAAAGATACAGACTTCCTTCTGTCTGCTAATTAATACCTTCTTAGGATACGCCCCCCACTCCTGCCCCATGCTCATCATTCAAGTAATTTCAGCCTTGAAGGCCTATAAGCTTTTGTTTCATGTACTCACTACTACATGACAAATTACCCCAAACCTTAGTGAGTTAAAAACACATACACACACACACACAAAACATTTTGTTTACATTTCATTATTTTGGGGTCAGGAATTTGGGCAGAGTTCAGTTGAATGATTCTTTTATTGCACATGACATAACCTGGGATCACCCAGTGGTATACTGCTGGTAACTGGTCCAGTCTGCAGGGTCCAGGATTGTTTCATTCACATGCCTGGTACCTTGATGGGAATGTCTGGAGGCCTGGGCTCAGCTGAACCTCTGTCTGTATGCACATGAGCTCTCTAGTAGGATACTTAGACTCATATTGTTGTCCAAGTCTCCAAGAACAAGCATTTCAAGAGACAGGAAGTGGAGGCTGCCACTCTTTTAAGGTCTGGGTTCCCAAAGTGGCACCACATCATTTTTCCAAGATTCCACTGGTCAAGCAGTCACAGAGCCTATCCATATTAAAGGTGTGAGGGCATAGATCCCATTTCTTAATGGGAGCATAGACCCCATCTCTCAAAGAGAAGGGTGTCAAATCATTTGCACATGGCAGAATTTCTCGTGATTATTTGGGGCATGCTTTCATAGCATTTAGAACCTATAGTCAGAGCCACATGAAATCTTTTCCATTATTTTATGACCTCCAGAGGTGTGCAGATACAATTTATGTGAGTGTGTGTGGGTGGTGATGTGGGAAGTTTGAATTCAAAAACTTGACTTTGACAAAAATTGGTTATCAGATCGTGACTGGTGACTGACCATTAATTTGACTTGTGACTTTCAAAATATCCTTGTCAAGTAGAGTTCACTTGGCTGGAGCACTGCACTTACGACCTCAAGGCCAGGGGTATGGTCCTCACATGAATGAGGAAGATGCCTGCTGTTCTGATCCCATGTTAGCCTATCTGCTTTGCACATCTGGGAACCAGGTGGCAGTATGGACAGATGACCATTTTGGGGAAAACAAACCCAAGTCCTTCTGAAGTAGGGTCTGTGATGTCATCTTAGTACGTAAAAAGTCATTAGGTACGCATACACATGTTGTACACTTGAATGGTCTATTTAAAAAACTGTGTTTTAATTAACTTTTTTTGCAAGTAGCTCTGTGTGTTCTCAGGCTAATGGAAATGGGGAAAATGTTTCTTTTACATTCATTCATCTAAAGATGATATAATCTTTATCCCATTTCAAAATCTCTGTGATTTACCATGTCTTTTATTTTAGATTGATCACAGCAGCCTGTTTTTCTCTGACCACTGACTTGAAAAGTCATATGTACTTTTACTACAGAATAGGATGCTCAGAAACAGATGGTGAATCGTGCCTGTAATGTGAGAAAAGTAAGATGCTCTGTTCAGTGAGTCAAAAGTTTTCTTCCCCTATTGCTCCATTTCTGACTGTTATCAATATGATAGTTTATTGCATATCAGTGGTATGCATTACCCTTTCAAGCTATTAAATCCCATTTTAGCTTTTGCTTCCCATCCCCCCATGTGGCTGTGAAGTATGAAAGTAAGATCCTTTATGTCCCAGATAGAAGGGATAATTTGTCTCAACTGAAATGGGAAGTCATTCTTTTCTATGTCTCCCATGTCTAGCTCATAGTAAGTACTCAATAAATATTTATTGAATGAATGGCTGAAGCAATATTTTAAATGTACTGGCCTCTTATTTCCAGTCTTTTGTTTGCCCTATTGAACCCCATTGTCTCAGAACATACTGTGATAACAGACTACTCTCGGTTTCTGAGAAAACATGAATGTTCTGTTCTAGCAACATTACAAGGAGATTTTACAGCTGTAATTGCTGTAAGTGGTGCCCTTTGGGGGCCTTTCTGGCATGCGGAAACCTGGGAGCAAAAATCAAAGAAACCATTGCCTTCTGTGATTATTCCTGTAGCAATGTTGCTGAGAGTGAGAGACATGTGTATCTGCCTTCTCTTTCTCTGCACAAAGGCACCTCCCTGAGCCTAGTGGGTATAGATTGCACTCTCCACAATAAGATTCACATCAGTGGATATGCAAAATGCCCTGCTCATCTAACAATCTTGACTTGCAAAAGGATCATGCTGCCTTCTCTTTGATCTCAGACAAGGTTTTTAGTGCTGGGCATACTCTGGGTGTATGTGAGTCTCAGTGCTTTAAGTCCAAGGGGGTTGGGTTCAGATACATTGATTTCATTTCTCACCCTTCTCTCAAGAATCCTTTTATTTCTTGATATATTAGAAATACTATCTTAATTATGTATTATGATTAATGACCCCTTCTCACATTCTTACAGACTTTTCCAGAGTAGACTATCACACTCCTTCCTCCTCCCCAGCCTTCAAGAAAGACATCAAAAGCCAACCAAACACACCCTGATAAACTTGTTCTTTTAGAAGGGGCTACAAGTTCAGATGTAGTCAGAGGCCAAACAGAAAATGAAAGGAAGGGAAATGTGTAGCTGTGAAATAAGACAATAGGATGAGGAGGGGCCTGGTGTTGTACAGGAGAAGTGACTCCCTCCATAGAGGAATTCAGAATATTTTTTATTTTTAAGGCCATGCAGGCCAAAAAAGATACAGTTGATCCTTGAACAATGTCGGGGGTTAGGGCTCCAACTCCTGTGCAGTCATGTATCCCCATATAACTTCTGACTCCCTCAAAACTTAACTACTAATGACCTAGTGTTGACTGAAAGCCTTAACAATAACATTAACAGTTGATTAACACATATTTTATATGTTATATGTATTATACCCTGTATTTTCACAATAAAGTAAGGCAAAGAAAAGAAAATGTTATTAAGAAAATCATAAGGAAAATACGTTTATAGTATTTATTGAAAAAAAAAATCCACATATAAGTGGGCCTGTACAATTCAAACTGTGTTGTTGTACATCTTCTGGCTGAATCTGGCCTACTCACCAACAATTCATTCCCTCTATTGAATATTCTGGATATTCTCAAGGGGACCTCTTGAGATTTTGAAATCACGTGTACCACCATGGCATATATTTTCCCTCATAAAATGCCATAAAGTATCTGAACATTTTAAGTGGCCCCTTCAACACTAAAGGAAAATACAATAGTGAAAATAATGAAGTTGGTTAAGGCCACTCACATAGCCTCACAATTTGAATTAGTGTCTCTGCAAAATTTTAAATTACTATATATAATATACCTCTGGGTGGCTTGCAGACAGTCAAAACTATTATTGATAAATCCTTCAAATGCCCAGGACATATCAGCTTTCTTTTTGCCTCTGATCTACCACAGGACTTTTGCATGTGCTTCCTTTGGATATGATGTTCCCTCCACACTGCCCTGAACCCTCCTTTCTCACTTATTAAACCTAACTTATCTTTTCTATCTCAGCTCATTTTTGACATCTTTAGGGAGGCCTTCCCTGATTCTCTCAGACTAGATCCATATCTCTTTCATTCATGGTGCTTATACTTCATGACAGTGATTATTTGACTAAGGTCTGTCTTTGCCACTAGACTGGCACATGTATACTCACCGTTTTACCCCCAGCACAGTGCCTGATACATAGAAGTGTTTTCCCATTGGACTTTTTCCAATTGTGGAACAAATGAATGAACTTTCTGTAGATATCTATTTTTTTTTCTATTTGAAGTTACTGTATTATTTTTTTAGGTGAAATTTATACACTATAAAATTTACCATTTTAAAGTGAACAATTCAATGACATTTAGTATATTCACAATGTTGTACAATCACCTCTTCTATCATGTTCCAAAATAGTTTAATCACCTCAAAGGAAGCCCAATATCCATTAAGCAGTTACTTCCTATTCCCCCTACACCCCCAGCTCCTGACAATGACTAATTTGTATTATATCTCTGTAGATTTAACTATTCTGGCTTCTTTCACTTAGCATAATATTTTTGAGGTTCATCCACATTGTAGCTTGTATCAGTACTTCAATCTTTTTTATGGCTGAATAATATTTTGTTGTATTTATATACCACAGTTTATTTATCCATTCATCTGTTGATGGATGTTTGAGCTGTTTCCACCTTTTATCTATTGCAAATAGTGCGACTATGAACATGCATTTGTTTGAGTACCTGTTTTCAGTTCTTTTTGGTTATATACCTAGGAGTAGTATTGCTGGGTCAAATGTAATTCTATATTTAGATTTTTGAGGAATGACCAAACTACTTTTTATAGCACCTGTACCATTTTGTATTCTCACCAGCAATGTATAAAGGTTCCAATTTCTCTACATACTCTCCAACACTTGTTATTTTCCATTTTCTAAAAAAGAATAGACATTCTACTGGGTATGAAGTGGGACCTAAATGTGATTTTGACTTGAAATTCCCAAATGACTAATAATGTTGATCACATTTTCATGTGGTTCTTGGCATTTGTATATATTCTTTTGGGAAATGTCTATTCAAATCCTTTGCCCATTTTTAACTTAATTGTCTTTTCATTATTGAGTTGTAAGAGTATTTTTAACATATTCAGAATACTAGATTTTATAGGATACTGATTTGCAAATATTTTTTCCTATTGTGTGGTTTGTCCTTTTATTTTTTTGATAATATCCTTTCAAATACAAAAGTTTTTTAATTTTGATGGTCCACATACCTATTTTTTCTTTCATCGCTTGTGCTTGTAGTCATATCTAAGAATCCATTGCCAAACCCAAGCTTATGAAGATTTACTCCTATCTTTTCTTCTAAGAGTTTTATGGTTTTAGCTCTCACATTTAGATTGTTCATCCATTTGAGTTCATTTTTAGATGTGGTATAAGGTATGTGTCCAACTTTATTGTTTCACTTGAGGATTTCCAGTTGTCCCAGCATCATTTGTTGAAAAGATTGTTCTTTCCTCATTGAGTAGCCTTGGCACTTGTGTAGAAAAATCAATCAGGCAAAAACATATGAGTTTATTTCTGGACCCTCAATTTTATTCCATTTATCTATATATCTGTCCTCAAGTCAATAGTATACTGTTTTGATTACCATTGCTTTGTAGTAAGTTTTGAAGCCTGGAAGTGTAAGTCCTCCAATGTTGTTTTTATTCTTCCATATTGTTTTGGCACAAGCTTATTTTTTTTTTTATGCAGTTCAGAATGTCTTATTCTTTTGCATTCCCTCTTCTCTATCTTTTCCACCACTCACATAGCCGAGTGTCTTAAGATGCACATTTCTTCATGTGTTCATTTTTTTTTCACAGTCACAAATGTTTCCAGGAAGTAGTTAGGATTTGCTGTGATTTCATGATGTGAATGCCTCTAAGATTGGTCTGGGATAGGATGAAGTGATAACAGGAGGCCAAAATTTGACACAGCATCCTTCCCAGACCCATTCTTCTGGGACTCCAAGACAACATTTTGTAATGGTCCATTTCTTTATCTATGATTAATCTGTAAGCAATTAGAGTCTGAGGTTAGCACTTCTAATATTTAATATGGCCCTTGGCTTTCAGCAGGAGCTTACTGTGCCTATCTAGTACTGAACAAAGAAATCCCTGACCATGTGTGGGTAAATGTCATCTCATGTCTAGGTAAGGGTTCCAACCCCACTGACAAGAGAATTGCTGCTGGTGGTTAGTAAACCAGTTTTTACATTGTTATCCAAGTTTGATCTAAACCAATAGGATAAATGCCACCAAAGCAAATCTTACATAGGATGGATGGTGGGGAGGAGTGGAAATGTTTATTTTGCAGTTAACCAAAGATAAGGGAGACTTTTCTGAATATTTTACTTGGTCCATGCTGACCACTCTGCTAACCATCTTCCCTGGAAATTTAGAGGCCTGTTGAAATCACTTTTATCTGTTAGTCAGGGAAATCACACCTACCTGCAGTTTTGGGGCACTTTTACCCATAGTTGTTATCTGAATTCTACTTGCACTTAAAGCTGGTGAGTTTCCCAGTGCCTTATATAGAATGGGGATTTCAGACACACATATCTGCAAATGTAAGTAAGTTACATGTAAAAGAGCTACCTATATTTCATTTCTGATGATACCATGGTATTTATTTTCTTAACCATTATGGAATTGCAGTACTTAGACAACAGGATATCTATCTACTTTAGAGAAGAGTAATAAATATATTAGCATTGCCTCCCTCCCCTACTCCCAGTAATTGGGATTTTTGCTTTCTAAATTTGTAGTTCTTTGATTGTAATAGAAATAAATATTGCATAACATCTGGTAAATTAAACATAAAATCTCTTACTGTACTTCTGCATCCTCAATGCCTAATTTGATCTGCCTCTCTTCTTTTGACATTCCATTTTTATACCAGGAATGATTGGATAAAATACCATAGATACATTGCATTTAGCCTGGATGGTGACCATGAGCAAATGAAGAGGCATATTTGTCTTTCCAGTCCTTCCACCTTTTCAGTGATCCAGATCTATCTGTCCTTCTCCGAAGAAAACTGGAAATAAAACAAGAATAAATAGTTTTTGGTCAGGCACTAAATGAAACCTCATACCTGCCGTTAGGCCTGCAACCTGTAATCTGCATACACTCTGTGTGTTGGTAAAAAGGTTAGATGTCGATCAGCTACTCCATAGCAGGGTCTTTTTTATTTTTGTTTTAATCATTTTCTTATTTATTTTTGTGAGTAGGAGGCTAAGGTGTAATTCTGTTAGGAGATACCCCAAGCATATTAAAATGACTTGTCAGATCTCTAGTAGTCTGAGGAATGTATGATAACTCTTGAACCTCCATTTCCTGACACCTAGGTTTGTCTGAGGCTGTCTGACTCACTGAACAAGCTCCATCTAAATATATACCTATGGCCTTCATATATTCAACAGCCCCTCCCCAACATACTGCAATGACATTGTGGAAATGAGGTCATATTGGACACACTGCTGCACAACCAATGTGCCCTTGCTCACCCTTTTAGAAAGTCTTCAAGCTGTAGGGATAGAATTGCTGATGTGGACTAAGATGGACGTGTATGGAACTGCAAAAACAACCCAGAGTCGGGACTGGTTTAAAGCAAGCTGGGAAGTAGATTGAGTTTGTCTTTGCAGCTCAGCTTTGCCATTCTTTCTGAAGACCTTCCATGTTGTGATCCTCCCCTTCACTCCTCATGCAGCTCCTGCCCTTGTCTTTAAGTACCCCACACAGGCCCTCTTCCCAAAACTATACCCAGTGCATGGGGCCTTTCTTGTTCTCTTCTGTACATGCCTGTTCCTGTGTTTCACACTCTGGTCAACTAATCCTTGATAACAGATAATAGGTTCAGAAGTAAGTTCCAATAGCCTGTGAGATAATTTTTTAGAGAACCATAGAATCCTGTGACCAGATGAAGGCTCAGTATTGCACTGTGGGTGAGACACACTTTGAAGTCAACCTCCTGGGTTGCTCACCTTGACATTTAATATTCTTGAGTTGTTTCACATCCTGAATTTCACTTTCCTCCTCTGTAAAATGAGGGTATGATATGTAGATAACATGTGTGGCCTAGTGGCCAGTTTATAGTGCTCAGTAAGTAAATAAAGTTTCCCTACCATCCTACCTCCCACATATAGAGACTTAAAAAAACTTGGGGTGGAGTGAAAGGGAATATAGAAATCATTTTCATCTAAACTCTTGTAAAAAAATTTCAGCTGTAACCTAGAAAAGTGATTCCAGATGCAGAGGAAGAAACATGCATCTGAGTCCTTCGACTCAGAGCTGTGGGCTGCCCCCATCCTCAGGACCAGACTTAGTCCAAGTCTGATCTTGCTTCTGTATGATTTGGTGATAGCATCTTTGGATCTAAACACTCAAAATATTCCTGAAAGAGACCTGCTTCCCACAGATATGCAACCAACCACCTGGACCCCAGATTCGTTTTTAATTTAGTAACCCCGGTCTTTTTAAAAATACTCCTTTGAGAATGTACTGAATCCATTTTGTATTGTTTCCTCCTCTTCTGACAGGGCCTCTCTTCCTCTCTGCACGCCTACCTCTTGGCCACCCTCTCATCCTGGCAGCTGCAGGGAAGATTTCTCTCCAGCTGTCTATCAAGTCTTCAAAAGCCAGCCGGAATGTAATTGTAATCTATTTTCCACCCCTCAATAGTAGTGGGTGAAACACACACACACACACACACACACACACACACACACACACACACATTGCTCAAAATTGCAAGGAGACAGGAGCCAGAACTGCCTCGTGACTCACACAGAGCCCTGCATAGATAATTACTGCCATTCATTACTGGCTCAGGAAAGAAAACAAGTGTCCAATTGGGTTTTAGTGAACCAAAAGCCTAAGGGATAAGAGGGGAAGGAGGAGGCTGTGCTCCCTCCCTATTGCCTCCTCCTTTCCCTGCTCCCCATGCACTCACAGGCCTTTCCAGAAAAATAATATCCTGCTGAACATTCTCCTCCCAATTCGCATCTTTTATCATGCTTATTTAACGTGCAGTTTAGAATTGGTACTGTGGCCAGATTCTGCCAAGCATCTCTTGCCAGAATGTCTCAATAACCTTGAACCAAAACCTGGTTTGCCTGTTTTCCTGGATGAGCGCTAAATAGGTTCTATTTCGTTGATTCATGTATTCATTCAACCAACAGTTTTCATGAACTTACTGCAGAGGGCTAGATTCTGAGGGAAAAATTGAGGTTGCGTTCTTCCCAATAAAATATGTATGCTTCCTGCCCCCTTAGCCTGACATCAACTCTTGTAGACAGGCTAGGGTGTCATTTACCTCTCACCCCAGTCAATGCATTCTCTCCTGTCCCTAAATTTCCTTGATTTTGCTGCTTTGTCTTTGAGCTTTCATTGGATCTTTAACTTGTTGAGAAGAGAGAATATCACTAAGAAAGGGGAAGTATATATACAAACATATATCAACATCAGCTCTGAGCACAGAATTTTATGTGCTGTTTGTAGGCAGTCAAGCAATATGAAGGAAAGAAAGAAAGAAAGAAGAAAGGAAAGTGGGAAGATTCAAGTAAGGAACAATGTATTTTAAGCTAAATATCTTTGGATTTCTATGAGGAAAGGCAAGTCCTAATGGAAGAGTAAGATGTGGGTTAGTTGATGGAGAGAGGAAGTTCTTCTAGAATGGGAAGTGTTGGCAGAAAAGTATCTTATACTGAGAAAGAATCTCTGGAATTAGAACATAACAGAATACACTAAGGCTCTATATTACTCAACATTGTCTTACTTAACATTATTCAATTCTGTCCCCACTAATGCTCCTAGAGGGTGGTCCACTAATATCTACGTATTTCATTTAGCATTAGCCATTCCTTGCAGGAGCTCATTAATTGTATGGTATTTGTATTGGGTGGTTAAGGCCCTAACTGATACTTTTAGGACAGTCAAATTTTGCTTCAGATCACATCTTGTTTTTCTTACTGTTTTATTCTGTTATTGTTTTGGTTCTCAAGATTGATAGGGAACACAAAATTCCTCATCTCTTTGACTTCTGAAAAGACTGGTATTTCAGGAATTAGAAGCAGCATTTAACTTATGATTCCTGGGAGCCTGCTTTATTTTGAGGACTGATTCCTCATACATTTATTATACAATATTAGGAAAAATTTGGAGAATTAAAGTAGCCATGATTTACTTATAGTTCTTAATAATAATGGCAGCTTTAACATTGAATATTTACTTGGTGCTTAACATTTTGTTTAATGTATTACATGAACCATTTTTATTTAATGCTCATTTGATGCCAATAGTACAAGTATCATTGCTATCCCACTTTACATTTGATTAAAAAGGTTAAGATATTGCCCAGGCTCATGCAGAGAATAAGCAGTGGAACTAGGATTTGATCCCAGCAGTCTGACTACAGAGCCCACATTCTGCTGGCTCTCCCAGTCATAGCTTCTCTCTGTGACTGGGACTCTGGTCCTGACAGATATCCAGACAGATCACATTTCTTAACTCCCAGGATCTAGGCATATCATCATAAAGTGACCATAAAATTACAGATGTCTGGGCTATTTAAGAGATGATTCAAAAGCATTATTTGGTGTGTGTGTGTGTGTAAATGATGGGGTGTATCTGATTTAAAGTTAATTATTTTAGTTGTATCAATCCACTCAACTATTTCCCATTTACTCTGAAACCAAGGTATTTCCAGGAAATTCAGTTGAAGTTCTTCAAATGATCTCCAAAGGATCATTTACTCTTCCAAAGAGATTTTTGTTGTTGTTGTTCCCAGGAACAATCTTCTCTAACTGAATTCTCATAAAATTTTTATTCTGAAATCTGAAAAGGAAATTTTGTCTATCCACCTGTGCCTAGGTAGGAACTCTTCTTAAAATATTATATATATATGTATATATTTTTTAATGACCTAGAGAGGATACCAAACGGCTTATCCTAGCAGCTTTTTGCCATTCCTAATAATCTAGATAGTCAGCAGATATTTCTTGATGTGCAATCCAATTCTCTCCTGATGCTTTGACCCATTCCATTTGATTGTCATGATACTGATGTTATCCTGTCCATGGTGCTTTTCTCAAGGCCAGGAAATCACAGCGTTTATAACTGAGTTGATGGTTATGGTCACATTCCAATTTCCTTAAGTGCCTCCATCTTCAACAGCCCTCTGAGTTCCAGTTTTTGTAATGTGGCTGAGGAGTTGTGAGAATGCCATCTGTTTGCAAGAATGGGGCCACTGGTGGCTGCACACTTGAGTTAAAATGGTACTACTCATCCAAATCAAGATTTGAGACTTAAAGAAGATGGCCTTGGACAGCTAGGTTGACACTCACTTCGTAGAGAGACATGGCTATTTGAGAATAATTGGATGTAAACATGAGCCTGGAGTGGCACTTATGGAGCATTATTATTTATTGAATATAGCTGCTGTACTCAGCTTTGTATAAAGCATGGGAGTAATAGGATCAAATTAAGGAAAGCTGCTTAGGTGGAATAGCAGGGAATTTCCCTAATGAAGAGATCTGATAGACCATAGAATAGTCTTCCCCAGGAAGGCTGGTGTCATTGAGATGTGGTTATTTACCATGGAACCAAATAGTTCCCCACTGGATGCATCTTAGGTCATTTTCATTTTGGTTTGTGACTTTGATTTAATTGGAAAAGTATCTCACATCTGTTGTTGATTACCTAAGTTAATGCTTCTTAAATTCTACTTGTGGTAGAGTCACCTACTGAGCTTGTTAAAATACAGATTCCCAGGCCCCATTCCCAGAGATTTTTTACCTCATCAGGTCTGAATACCATCTGGTTATCTTCATGTTTACCAAATTTTTTGGATGATTCTCATGCACATGTGCTGTAAACTCTTCTTTGAAAAACACCGAGTTAGGGCCACTTTGGGGAGATCTCTAATCTTATAGCAAGTACATCTATGCATTTTTATTTGTTCCTTATCCTCATCCTAATACTAATCCACTTTGCCCCATCACAAGAGTCCCTTTCTACTTGCCAGTTAGTTCATGTTTGGTGGAAGAAATATTTGGTGAAAGGCTGAGGGTTGCTCCAAGGAGCCTTCCAAGCTTGCTTAGTCTGGCCTTTCCTGTGAGGCAGCTTGGTGTAGTACAGAGTTCCCCAAAGTCCTATGGCATATTGACAACTATCAGAAAAAAAGGGGTTCTGTGGTCAGATAAGTGTGAGAAATGCTGTGGAAAACAAAGTTAACCAAATTTCTTTATTGCAGGGTTTTCCAGAGATTTTATCATGACAAAATCTTAACCATCTCCTGAACTTTTTGATCATAGAATTTCTCATGGGCCTACTGATTCATGGAACACACTCTGAAAAACTCAGTGAGTTAAAAACAAGAAAAAGTGGTAACCTCAGTTCTTTACCCAAATAGCTGAGTAAACTTGGATAGGTCCTTTATGCTCTGAGTTTGTTTCCATATCTTGAAATGGGATTAGTCATGTGAATGTACCTAGATCACAGGGTTATTGTGAAAACTGAGTGAAAGACATTTGTGAAAGTGCTTTGTGAAGTGTAAAGTGCCATCAGTTGTCATTGGGAAACATATGAGTTGCATACAAGTTTGGAGAGTAGAGGGTGAGCACTGGACAGTTTGTCTTTGTCTTTGCTTAGAGTTTGCTTAGATTGATCAAATAAGACTAAAAAACATGATCTGCTTGGTTCACCAAAGTTGTCTTAATGACACATCAGTAGTTAGCTAAAAATTCTCAGAATACTTCCTTCTAAATAATTCCACTGACACAATGATTTGACCAAATATTATATCCCTGTATACTTTGCAATCAGAGCTGAAACAGGACTAGGAAGTCTTGACTCATAATGAAGGATATGGTCAAGACCATGGACCAACAAGATGGGAAGGGCTGGGACTGAGAAATCTGGAACTTGGGGTGCTGATATGATTTTTGGGCTGTACCCTGTGGAATGGGTGACCTGAGATCAAGGTCCATTGTCTCAAGATGTTTGGACAAACTTAAATAAGTAAAAATGATATACAGGGGTCAGTATAGAGAGTGAGAAAGCAGTGCATGCTTCCATGCAGAAACAATGGTCATCAATTAATAGGTAGAGTGTTGTGATTCTGAGTTGTTAGTGTGATTTGGAACCTGATTACAATTAGCACCTGAAGGTATGGAAATCAAGATCCAGGCCTTTCAGAGAGGGGAGCAGAAAAATCTGTGTGTCATGTGTTAAAATTCTCACCAAGTAGTCTGAGCATTAGCCCTAGTGGTATAACAATAGCATAATTCAGAAAAATAGTAGAGAAACCCAAACAATGAAACAAACATAATGGAACTTGGAAAGAATGGCTAAAAGGGTCACATCAATGGGGCTTATCTCCTACCAGATTTCAGGCTTGGAGTACATAACTAATTCAAGACCATATCAACTGGTGACGACCAAACTCCTACATCAGCAGAAATAATAATAACAAATAGTTATTGGGTGCTTACTTTATGACAAACTCTGTTCTAGAAATTCTCAAATTACGGTGTAGGGCAGGAACTGTTAGTATTCCTATTTTATAGATGGTGATTTCAAGGTAGAGAGGAGCCAAGTAAATTGTCTAAGGTCACATAGCTAATAAATGGTGGCCTATAGGTTTGAATTCACAAAGCTTCACTTCAGAGCTACACTCTTTTCCACTATATTAGGCTGCCCCTGTTCTATCATTCTGGCAGTGAAAAGCATAATAATTGAAATGAAAAAGTCACTAGAGAGCTCAGAGGATGTGAGATAGTTAAAGAATTAGTGAATCTAAAGACAGATTAATAGAAATTAACTAAAGAACACAGAGAAAATAAATGAAGAAAAATGAATAGAACTTCAGAGATCTGTGGAATACTATCATAAATTTCAACGTACATGTAAAGGGAGTCCAGGAAGGAGGTGAGAGAGATAAAGGTCCAGAAAAAATATGTGAAGAAATAATGGCTGAAAGCATTTCAAATTTTATGAAAAACAGTCTATACAAACAAAAAGCTTGACAAACCCAAAGTAGATATAAAATTCTTGATTGATAATTTCCAGCCCTTTTACTATGTCATTCCACTGCCCTCTAACTAGCCAAAATTAATTGTATTGATGCTCTTCTGTGCATTACCAGTTGTTTTTCCCTTGTTGATTTCAAGAGTTTGTCTTCATCTTTAAACAGTTTGGCCATGATGTGTATAGGTGTATATTTGGTGAAAGGCTGGAGAATGCCTAAACACATCACAGACAAACTATTTAAAGACAAAAATACAATTATCAAAATGCAATATCAGAATTAATAGGAAATAGAGCAGGGATTGGAGGCAAAGTCATAGCCTTAAATATTTATATTAATAATCAAGAAAGAATGAAAGTAAATAAGCTTACAACCTAAGAAATTAAAAAAACTTTTAAAACCACAGTAAAGTAGAAGAAAGTATTTAATAAAATAGAAATTAATGAAGCAAAATATAGGAAACAGTGGAACCAATATATAAATCATAAACGTTTTGGATAATAAATAACAAATAATAAAATAGGTGAATTATTAACTAATATAATCATGAAAAGAAGAAAAAAGTTTAAAACTACAAAAAATAGAGGACATAACCACAGACACAGAAGAAATTAAAAGAATCATGAGAGGCTACTTTGCTCAGTTCTTTGCAAATAAACTTAAACATTTGAATGAAATGGGTACTTTCTATAGGGAAATATAATTTAGTGAAAGAAAGGATACCAGGCAGACAAGAATGCAGCAGGGTTTACTAGTCATTGACAACCAGGATGAAATAGGAGAGATTGCAGGCTTTCCTCAGTCATGGTCTGAGATCTTCTTGAGAGAGTACAGTGAAATAAGTATTGTTTTTAATCAGTGTTTCTGATAACTTGATGTTATTGCATTTATTCATCATCTTTATTAACAGGCAATAACCAGTGATAACCACCCCCTGCCTCTGGCTTGCTAAATATGATTGTTTAAATATACTTGCTGGCATTGTGTGTTTCTGTTAGAAGAGTAGCAAGCAGCACTATGATAATATAACACAGCCCTTCCTCTTCCATCCCATTCCCACCCCAAGAAGGTTCAATAAACTGATTTTTTAAAAGGAATCTGTAAAATAAACACTAATTCACTCATCAGTATGTCTCCGACATCCCTTGCCCATATTTCTGTCCATTCAAAAGGTTGCTAGGCAACCAAGTAAAAAAAATAGCTAAAGCCCTTGTAAAGGGAAGACGTACTTACAATGTCAGAAATATAAATGTGGGCTTGCTCACTTGGGCTTCCTCACAAACTGCCAGGACTGGCGACATAATCGATTCAGAGACAATGATTGCAATTGATCTTGAGGTTGGTGAAAACGATTGACCATAATCTGCCCTATGGAGACATGACTCAAACCACCCAAGTGTGAGAGGAGGTGCTGCTCTGGTGGTACCTTTTGCCCTTGAAAGTGGATGTATTTCAGCAGTTCCTGCTGGGCCAGTTTCTCTGAGCTTGCAAATGTTAACACCCAGTCTTCTTAGGAACTGCTGCTACATCTTCCTCGGCATTTAATATATCTGCTTAATTTTAAGTAGAGCCTGCTTCTGTGGCCATTGGCATGTACAGTTCTCCAGTGGCCCAGGCTCAGATTGCTCTAAGGAACTGCACAGCCTTCCCACCTGGTGTGTGTGCCAGGGTCTGCTCATAGTGACAGGTGTTGATGTTCGGCTGCTGATTTCTCCCATTAGAGGCAATGTGGTAGGATCTGATGATACAATCTGTTCATCTGAGGTCTGCCCTGATTTTTTCCTGTTTAGAATATATTGCTAACTTTACTGAAACAATAGAAGAAGGAATAGATGCACAATCTGCCCTTTAAATGGTTTTGCTTTGCTAGGGAAAAAAATCCATAGCAGTCAATTTCTTTTTGTCTATTATAAATTTATTAACAGTGTGTTGTAATTAGGTTCATGGCTTTGCCTTAGAGGACAAATGGTGCTTCTTGAACTGTGACGTTAGTCTGATTATGGTAAAATGACCCTTTAGGTTTTACCAGCTGTGACTTTGGAGGGAACTGAATGACAGAGAATGCATAAAACTCAACAGATGAAAAACATTCTCAGTTCATACTCTCTGTTACTGATCATTCTGCATCCCAAACAAAATCTTTTTTTGGATTTGCTTGCTAATGTCTTGGTGATCTGAAGAGTATTGTGCTTAAGTTGATGGGATATTAGAAGCATAACTGGCTTATGAAATTAGGCCCATATTCCCCCATTAATATGACATGTACTTCTCTGGCAGAATCTAAAGATATTGTGGTGACCGATTAACCAAGAGAGATTCCCAAATGGGGAAGCAGGATGGTACAGGGGTTGCAATTGTGCTCTTGGGGATGAGGCTGCCTGCATTGGAAGCCTGGCCATAGCATTACCAGCTTCTGAACTTCTGTAAGCCTTGGTTCTTTACTTCTAAAACAAGGAATTGTATAACCTGTCTCACACAGTGTATATGGGGATTAAATGAGTGAGTTATTAGCATGGTGCTCACACATAATAAGCTCTCAAGAAAATTAAGGATTCAGACCACAGAAATAATATTAGATCGTAGAAAAATGGTCCGATTTAAAGGAAAGTTGTGGGTTCCTGACAGGGCTTGAAAGAATATGGGGAAGAACCATTATCAACTCCCCCAAGCCTACTACTGGCCATCTACCTGGTACTCGTGACTGCGTTGGTGGGAAAGAGGGTCCAGAAGAAAAAGAAGCTCTCCTTCTGTGGCTGTGATCCTGGCAAAAGAGTTTTGAACCACATTGACTTTCATTGATTTATTTTTCTTTTCTATGTTGGGAGAAATCTTGGGAGGCAGAGAGACAAGAAAGTATAAGAGGTGTCATGCCACCTGACTCTTTACTTTTTCAGCTCACACAAAGTTGGAACCCTAGAAATAGAAAACCAAAAAAGAGATTAAGTCTGTGATTATGGTCCTGTCCCCTTGCTGGTTCTTGTACTGGGCCCCTTTTTCTAAGTTTTTATTCTTGCCTGCCATTTATCCTATGTAAAATTGTGGCCAATAAAGGTTTACAACAGGATGCTTCCCAGAGCATGCCCATTTCAATAAGGAACATTTGAGATGGAAAGCAATGAGTCTTAGCCAGGAAATTTCATGCACAATGACAAAACAGATTGTTTAAGTGGGGGAAGGAGGTTTCCGTTATCTCTTGATTGCCTCTCAAATGTATCTAGCAAGTGGTCCTGATGTCCGAGGAGACTGGATTCATTTAGTTGATAATGACTGGAAACTGCCTATTGCAAGTTTGAAATGGAAATTTCTTAAAAGCTGGTGTTTCATCTTTAAAACAAAAAAGCACTCTAATACTCCTAGCCTCTCTGTTTTCTCATTCACCTCTTTCCTGTGTCAGTTGTCAGTTTAGTGCCTTTTAGCTCCGAATCTACCCTTTTTGCCCTGCTTTGTGATACTGGAGTAGACTGTAAACATTTCTCCTTGTCCATATGGCAGATGTTACGTTTTGTCAGTAGAGGGCACTGAAAGGCCACCGCAGGAGGGAGGGCCCTCCTCCTGATTTCACTGTGTTTTTTTCCTTCCTGTGTCCTTTGGCTACCAGTGGCATTGGGAACACCCAGTGGTTCTCACCCTCCTGAGAGTTTTACTAGCACTCATTGAATGGCTTCCCAGTGAGTTTTAAAGGCACCCAGGAAGACAGTTTCCTGTTCGCCAGCCCTGGCTTGTCTCACTCCAGAGAACTTCACCACCTGTGGGTGACAGTTATGGACTTTCCAGTGAGGTCTAAGTCTCAGCCTTGGGTTCAGGGGCAAGGGACTCTTCCAAGTTATTTTTTTACTTGGGCATTATGTCTTAGCTAAGGGTAATAGCTGTTCCCAATATCTGCTCTTCCAATACTTGTTAGAGTTATCTTTACTTCTCAGTAACTAATCCCCTATTACAAGTTAATAATTCTTTATATTAAATTTTCCCTGTTTAAATTACTGGTGTTTTTTGTCTTCCGGTTGAACCCAAATTGATAGAGTCTGGAACAGCAGTCTCCAACCTTTTTGGCACCATGAACTGTTGCTCCTATAAGAATCTAATGCCTGATGATCTGAAGTGGAGCTGAGGAGGTAATGCTAGTGCTGGGGAGCGGCTGCAAATACAGATGAAGCTTTGCTTGCTCACCTGCCACTCATCTCATGTTGTGTGGCCCTGTTCCTAACAGGCCACTGACCAGTACCAGGCTGTGGCTTGGGGGTTGGTCTAGAGGATCAGAGTGATGCTATGCAGATGATGAATTTGGGGGGGCACTGAACACGCATATCCGAGCTCTTTCCCTTCTCCTTTCTCTGGGGAGTTGGCCTGCCCTGGGGGATTATTCTCAGCCTGCAGTCAGCTTTGTGGCCAAGGCTCTGCCCCTGAGCGAGGGGCCTGTGGTAGTCCAGCCCAGGGCCCAAGGCCAGCCAAATAAGTCTGTATTTCAGTTTTAGAAAGCCTTCTCCCTGAAGATGAAAGCAGCATTCTCCAAGAGCAGCTCTTATCAGTAATAAAAGTGTTACTTTGACCCAATCTGACTGCTTTAACTTGTTCCTCAATTAGTTCAGAACTGAGGCAGGAAGAAGTCCTACTTTTTATTGTCTCCTCCTCTCCAACTCCCCAATGATTTTCACATAAAGCAACTTTAAATAACTTACTGCCAAGTAATGGATGCCCCAGGAAAGCACAGTGTGTCCAGCACATGCTATTTAGCTTTGCCTGTGCCCTGGCCCCCTACCACATTGCTCTGACTTTCAGGCCACTACACATAATGCTAACATAATTGGGAAGTGATTCTGTATCTCCAAAATGCTTAGTTACACCATAATGGTCGTCTTCAGGGAGTGCAGTTTTACTGAATCCACATAAGCAGTTCAGAATCTGATGATAGGAAAACATTTAGGAAACATGATGTCTTTGAAACACATCTCTTTAAAATCATGAATTAAGAAATCATGCATTTAAAACCATGTGTAAGAAAGAATAGATTGTGGCTTCCATTCTGTGCATGAAGGACCACTGAGGAAAAGGGTCATTAGCCAGCCCTCGGGCAAGGTCTACTTCCCTGACACACTGGACATTAACAGTTGGATTTGATGGTGTTGCTGAGTTCTTGTTGAAGGAGGAAATTGAAAAATGAATGTCAGCAAATGACCACATTGACAGTGAGCCACACACCACTCGTCCTCTCCATCATCTCTATTGGCATAGCCTTCTATTGTCCTTGACTTTCTCTTGTACTCTGCATGCGTGGCTGAATTACTTATGTGTCCTATGTGTTTGCATAAGGAGAGTACAGTGGAGGGAACGATACCCCAGTGTGCTTCAGAGATAATGAAAAAATGTGGCTCATGCCTTTGTGAACATTTGAAATGTTGGTGCAGTGGCTAAGGATTAATAAAGCTTTGTGAGACCTCCCCACCCCCATCTCAAGCATAGGCCTGGGGTAATAATACCTGGCATGGGGAACATAATGTAATGTTGAGATTCTGAGATGACCTTTGAAACAGATTGTTGCTGGGCTGAGAAGCCTGAGGAAGTGAACATCTTGTCCTTTACTGATGGTTAAGAATGGGTTTATTATGAACCATGTGATTTGATGTGGTAACTTTACATTTTAACAATTATAGCTTAACATTGCAAATGGTGTTATTTAAGGGACAGGATCAAATCAGGTTATTAAGAATCAGAATCAAAAGAATCAACAAACTTGAAATTTAAGTGCAAATCTTTGCTTTTCACTGCTTTTAGTAATTTTTTCAGTTATTGTGGAATAAATTATCATAGGCATTAATCATAAAAACTCTACTTTTTCAGACAGTGGTGATCTAAGGCTGAGATATGACTTAGATTTATTTTATTTTTGTGATGGTCTCAGTACACACTACCCCTGAATAGGGGACATTGGCATATTGAATATTTCAAGCTGAAGGATTTTGAGAAAGTTGTGTATGCAGGTAAGACTTTCTGACCTTCCCCTGAAGCAGATCATAAAACCTTCTTGTGAGAGGTGCCCTCTCTATATCCTGAGGAAAGGAGCATCCTTATCTCCAAAGACCGTGATGATAGAGAGAAATCTTCATGAACAGGCCTTGCTGAGTTTTCCCAGTTTATTACACTTTGTTTATACTCTTTATCCTATCGCATCTATCCATGACTCTCCATTCTTCATCTAGCATAAAAATACTCAGGTTTAACCATTTCTTTGGGTCATTTCCTTATGAAACCTCTCATGTCATGTAAAATTTACACTAAATAAATCTGTATGCTTTTCTCGTTAATCTGTCCATCCTTCGTTACAGAGGTTCCAATTGAGAAGTTAAAAGAGTAAAGGGAAAAAAATATTTTTCCTCTCCTACATTTGCTTCCTTCCAGGCATCTCTTCATCTAGTGTTCTTGCAAACCACCCCTTCTCCTTTTCCCTGTTTCAAAAGATTGATCCTGATTGGGAGATGCCTTTATGGTGAATTTAGCATTTAGCATGGATATCTTTCCCAATCTGGACCCACCTTTTACATTTTCTGAGGATGCAGTGTATAGCATTGTGATTCTGGTTTCTGTGTCATCTTCATGTCTATTTTCTGATTTTAAAGAAATATCTTCAACTATTTAAAATTTTCAAATGATTCCTCTTTAGCAGAATTGTAACATATGTATAATTTGAATAAATCTTGGTCTGCGCCTCACATGTCAAAGTAATTACCCAAAGATACCCACCACTTGAATCAGGTAGCAGATTCTTACAAGTGGCAGAATGGAACCCAGCAGCAGCGCTCAAGGCCTGGCACAGGTGGAGCTGAACAACTTATGGTTCCTCTTCACAGTGTGTTCTGTGGAGTAGTGACCCAGGGGCATTCTTCACAACCCTGCATGGCCATTTGGAGGTCATTTCCTCCTCTGCTCTGAAATTGCACACTGGGCCACCTCGAGAAGATGAGGCAGTCAGTTACTGCTCTCAACTTTGCACATACGTGGTAGGATCCTAAATGTTCACCGACAATGTTCTTGCTGCCTAAGAAACCTTTTAAAAGTTTGAAATCATATGTGACAAGTGGCAGGTATAAACCATTTCAGCCTTATTTCTAATAGTGGAAAAAAACAGCCTAAATATCCACCAATGGGTGAATGGCTAAACAAACTATAGCATACCCACATTGTGTAATACTATTTATGTATGAAGTTGGCATGGGATGATCTTTAAACTATGGTAATGAATGGAAAAAATTAGTACCAGGACACTTAATGTGTTGAGTATAATCCCGTTTCTACTGTCCCCAACTATAAATATATTATAAAAACAAATATATCATAAAATTTATGTTGTATTTATGATATATTTATACACAGCAAAACAGTACACATAGTATATATTTATAGAAAATATTTAAAATACATATAAAAAGGTGTGAGAGAATACAGGCCATACTGATATTGGGAAGAAACTGAGATTAGGGTGGTAGTAAAGGAGAATTTTGTTTTTTGCTTTCTATGTTCTTGTATTGGCAAATTTTTTACATTGTGGTGGAATCATGTGCTACAAATAAATATTTAAATTAACTTTGAACAGGTAAGACATGACTAAGGGAGAAAAGCAACTTTGACAGGGGCTTAGGTGGAAATAATGAGGGAAGAGACACAGACACACACCTAACTGTTCAACTTCATTAATGCATCTACCAATTGTGATCAGGATGGCAGCTCTGTTGCTGTGGTTAATACTCTCAGAATGCTTAATTTTGCTCAAATGTCTTATTTTATTGCTTTTATGAGTAAATAAATAGAATACCTTTTAAACACACTCCTAGGTGTTTATTTAACTGTACGTTTATGCTTATTTATTAACTATTATACCTCAGTCTTTATATCTCCTCTCTACATTTCCCCTTTCCTTCCCTAACACCCTCCTTCTTTCCCCAACTGGTTTATGTCCACTGTTTAGGAGCCACCTTGAAATTTGCAACTTCCCAGAAGTCTTTCTTAATTAACTCAGCCTCTTTGAGAAATCTTTTACTCAGCATCTCCTTGGTGAATGTGCTTTAATGTTTGAGGATTTCATTTTGCACCTTCTGGAGGTACTGCTTGTTAATTGGCTTTCTGTCATTTTTTGCATATATGTTCTCTTAATTCATCCTCTGAAGTAACGGACTCTTCATGAAATAAAACACAGAAAACAGTGAGGTGTATGGACACTGGAGACAGAAACACCTGAATTTAAAAGTCGACTCACACTTTTTGTTGGATGTTTTTAAGAAAATTTCTTCTCTTAAGCTCATTTTACCTACCTGTGAAGCAAGAATAATAATTCCTATTTCATAGGACTGCTGTGTTGTCCCATTGACCTGTATGTGAAGCACGTGGCATGGGGCTTGGTAGTAGTAAGCACTCAACGTGTGATCGTTGTTGGTACTGATCCTCTTCTATCTCCAACCCACTGTCTGTGTGTATATATAATGGTCCTGACGTCAGGTAATATCTATAATGAGGTTTAAAGTTATGATTTATTTGTTCATTTTGGTAAAATATGTTCAGGGACCTGTGCATGTTTGGGCTTCAAAAATAGAGGAATGAGGCTTCTACATTGTTAAATCTAACTCAAATTGCCACCTAAGGGGACTCCCTCGTCTCTCAAACCCCAGTTGCTGTGAATAATTTGGTCAGAATTTGCTCATATCCAAAGGAGCTATTCCATGTTTGTCTAATTTTATGCTACTTTGGGGACCAAGCCATATTTTGTCCTGGCATCATTTCTTGGCTAACTTACAACATATGTATGTTTGTGTTATTCATTCATGTAGTCATTCAGCAAAAATTTGCTAAGTGCTGCTGTGCTGGGCACTAAAGATACACATGAAACATGAATAGAAACCTGCCAGGTAGACAAATTGGGGAGAGCAAGGAAATAACAATATCAGGTTTGTATGTTATAAAGAAATTCTAGCTGCCAAGTGTAAGATGGATTAGATGGAGATGAGCATAGAGAGGGGAGATAAAATAAAGAGGCTGCTGGAGTTGTCTGGGTATGAAATAAAAAGTGACTAAACTGGGACATAAAAGGAGGATGGGTGTTGAGAAAGGAATTTAAGAAGTTGAATTTATAGGACTTGGTGCTTGACTGATGTATTAAATTTGTATCACTTTTGTAAGAGATGACCACAAATTTAGCATTGTAAAGCAGCATATATTTATTATGCTACAGTTCTATATGTTAGAAATCTGACATGTGTCTCACTGGACTAAAATCAGGGTGTCAGGAGGGCCACATCGCTTTCTAGAGGCTCAAGGGGTGAATTGGTTTCCTTGCTCATTCAGGGTTATTAGCAGAATTTACTTCTTTGCGTTTGTAGATTTGAGGTCTCCATTTCCTTGCTGGGTATCAGCTGTGGCTCATTCCCATTTTCCAGAAGCCAACAGCATTCCTTGACTCTCTTCCCCTATCTTCCAGCAATGGTGGATAGATCCCTTTCACACTTTGAATTTCTTCTGCCTCTTCTGCTTTCTTTCTGCTTCTCTCTTCTGCTTTAAAAGACTTGCATTAAATTGAGCCTATCCAGATAATCCAAGGTAATACTCATCTCCAGGTCCTCAATCACATCAACCAAGTCTCTTTGCTCTGGAAGGTAATATTTTCATAGGTTCTAGGCATCAGAATGTGGACTGCTTTGGGGGAGCCATGATTATGACTTCTCCAATTAGATGTGGGGTTAAGACACAGGCTAGAACCCAAGTTTCAGACTTCAACAGCCAGGTGGATGCAGCTTTAGGGGAGGAAGATGAATTTGGTTTTGAACATACTGACTTTTAAGGTGCTCCTGG
Organism: Eidolon dupreanum; assembly: GCA_028627145.1. Classification (NCBI taxonomy): domain Eukaryota; kingdom Metazoa; phylum Chordata; class Mammalia; order Chiroptera; family Pteropodidae; genus Eidolon; species Eidolon dupreanum. The sequence continues at coordinate 122,591,222 of CM053503.1, forward strand.
GAAATCAAAACGGGACAATCTAATCAGTAGTTAGATGCACCAGTCAAGAGGCAGGAGAAATCAAAGCAGGAGACACTGATTGGGAATCCATCAACCTATAGCGAGACCTCAATGAATGCATGGCATGGGAGGAGGATAGGGCTGAAAACAATGCTGGGGACCAGTAATATTTTAGGTGTACCAGAGGGAGGAGAGTACTCACAAAAGGAATAGTGGAATAATACATGGTCTTTGTGACACATTTCTTCATTTTTACTCTACCTGGCCTATTTTCTCCTCATTCCCTGGTTTTCTAACTACTTGTAGTTTCTACCTCTGAAACTTCAGATTGCACATTTTGCTTTGTGGCCTCTCCTGTCTGCTTCATCATCATGGTTCTCTCAGCTTCAGCTCCCCTTATTAAACTGCCTCATTCTCTTGGTTTTTTTTCAGTTCAAGATGAGAAAAAACCTTCTAAGGAGAATTGAGTTGACCCAGTTTATTTTAAGTCATGCTGTAGTCACCAAATTAAATTAGGTGCCCACCTCTGTCCCATCAGCTGCTTCTCTATTTCAATAACTAAAATAAATTTAGTTTGACTGTTCAGCAAATCATCTTGTTCCACAGAGGCTTTGGGGGAAGGAGGTTAACTTTATCTCTCTCGTGTTTACTGGACCCAAGATTATGATGTCAAAAATGAGCATATAATTGGTTCAAGGCTCTCTTTTCCATTACTCCATGCTTCTAGCCTCATGTAGCCTAATGCCATCTGCATGCAAGTAATCTTTATAAAAAATGAATTTTGGGTTCAAAACACAGGAATAAAATCCAGGCAGGTAAAACTCGAATCTAATGTAGTAATTTTCCTCCACTGACTAATCTCTTTTCTGTATTGCCTTGGTGTATCTATAACATTATCCAAATGACAGCTGATTATTCAGATTCATTACTTTTCTAGGCACTCACCATTTACACTTCCTGAGATGCAGGCTCTCGGCATCCATATATGTAAGTGAGTGGTGCCTGCCTGTCTCTGAATCACAGCTATGCAGCAACAATTCCCATCATACTGAATATGAAGTGTCTCACTTCCTTTAAGAGAGACCCTCTGGGCAGGGTTGCAGCTTGTATCTGTAGTTCTGAGAGGAGTCAAAAAGGTATCATTGTTATTATTTGGTGCTTTTCTTGGATAGTGAGAGAACTAAAATTTATATTGCCAGTGCAAACAATGTACTGTAAAGCCTTCAAATTCCTTTTAGTTTTTATTACACATAGATAACAATCTTTCACAAGATCTCAATTTACTGAATCTAAGTGTGATGGATGGATTCCAGGAAAGGCGGGGCATCTACAAGTTCAAATGAGGGTCTCCAAAACAAATTCCTCTCATACCAACCTTCAAAGATGTTGAGGCCATCAGGGCTTGATAGTGGCCTGGGTTAGTGGTGATCTGCTGCTGTTCTATGTGCCCTGCTGCAGAGGTTCAAGCCAACACTTAAATGGTAGCCCCCGTTCATAGCTCCTGTTGAGAAACAGACTGAAAACAGGAAGGTACAGTGTTCTCTGCACAAGAGTGGACACTTGCCATCCATTTCTCCAGTGGACCCTTGCCAGGTTGTTCTCTAATTGTGGCAGAAGACTGTTCCTCCATGCTTAGCTGGCCAATGTCAAGCCTACTAGGCTTGTTTTAATCAAATCTGTACACTCTGTCTATAAGTGACTTCTTGGTCGTGGCTAACTGCTTTGGGGGTGAATTAAGTCTATTGGACAATAATTTCTTAAGTATCCATGAAACTGGCCTCAGTGAGAGTAGAATGAGCAGAAAACCTGGATTGGGCTGTAGAGATAATCTAGGTCAACCTGCTCACTGAGAGATGCCACACTGAAGCCCATAGAGGTGAGCTGGGAGAACACGGGATGAACAACCTCAGACAGCTGGAGCCAGTGAAAACGGGTCAGTCCAACTAGTATTGAAGAAGTTATATGGTGGTACTTTTATTATTTAAAAATGCTAGGAAAACATTAAAGCAAATATTGTTGGATGGAATGAATGAGATAACGAGACAGCCTCCAGAATAACTGAAGGGCAACCTTCAATTGCTACTCTTTCTAGCTGGGTACACAGATAATTTGCCTTTGCATCTTTTCATCAGATGATCTGAAGGATAATTCTTATGCAGAACAGAGAAATCATATACTCCCTTTCTTATCATTTTTCCTTCCCATCTTGTCCTTGCCTCCTGCTCTCTTTCTCCAGGCCCAAAATAGTCTATCCTTGCTCCCCTCTCCCACAAATTACTTACATTCTTTGACTCTATTAGACATTTTTATACTTCTGTGACTCGGTACATGTTTTCTATTCCTGAAATGGTTTCACTCTCCTCCTCTTTCTTGAAAAATCCAACCTAATCTTCAGGGGTCAGCTAAAGTTCATCTTCTTTATAAAGTCTTCTGGGACTCCCCACATTGGGTAAATTGCCCCCTTAATTGTCCTTCTATATAACATTGTGCTTGTGCTTCTATTATATCACTTATCAAATTATATTCTAATCATGTGATAGAATAATATTCTGAAATATTTTTTACTCAATTAGGACTAATTGCATATAACTGTGGCTTAAAGAAGATGGAAATTTATTTCCCTCTTCTGTTAAGGAAGACTAGAGGGAAGCAGTTTAGAGCTGGTATGGCAGCTTTGCAGTGTCATCATGAATTCAGTTTTCTATCTATCTTTTTTGCTATATTCAGCTCATAGCTTTCATTTTCAAGTTCACCTCATGTCCAAAATGGCTGCTTAAGCTCCAGCCATCACATCCATGCTCTAGGAAGCAAAAAGGGGGAAGAAGAAAGATGGCATATCTCCTCTATTTTAAGGAGACTTTCTGAAAATACCAAAGAACAATTTTACTTCTGTATCATTGCCCAGAACGGAGTCACATGGTCACATCTAGCTGTAAGGAGCTCAGAAAAAAATGTAATGTTTATATAGCAGCATATGTCAGAATAAAAATTGTACCTTAAGAAATGAGAAGAGAATGGGTATTGAGAGGCAACTTGCAATCACAGAATCTGATACAATATTTGTTTCTGGTTACTCTTACTGCTTCTCATTTTTTTACCTATCAAAACTGAGCAATCTATGGTTTTAGGAAGCAATTAGGACCCCGGTGAAAACAAAGATCACATATAATGGGTTTAAAATTTACAGTCATAATTCAGGTTTGCTCAAATGTAACTTTCTTCATTTCCTGAACTTGACTTGCCCACAAGTCCCTCTTTCTATTTATGGATAGGGGAAAAAATAGGATCAAAGGCGTGGATGTGCAAAAAATTAAACTTTCCTGCCACCTTCTGAGTTCTCCTGACCGAGCTAATAATCACATAACAGAGACATATTAACAGGAGAAAATGTCCACAGTTTATTATGGATGTACATGTGGAGGTGTCATGGGAGTATGAGACCCAAGGAGGGATTGGGCAGTTGAGGCTTATATTGCAATCTGGACAAAGGAGAGTGGGGCCAGGGGTCTGGGATTTTAAAGGGAAAGCAGGTAACTTACAGGTGGAAAAGAAAGCAAACACGTGGTAAACAAATTCTTGCTGAGCCACCCAGAAACAATTGGACACAGAAGTTCAACATACGAGCTTTGCTAGATTTCTCCCTGTGTGCCACATTTAGTTTACATTATGTTGCTAAGGTGATGGTCCCTTCCTTTAAGCGGATTTTTCTATCTGAATTTTTTTAAGCAGGTAAAGGGGGAAGATCAGGGATTTTTTCTGAGTCTTTTGTTTCTTAATAATCAGCTTAAAAATCAGTATCTCAAAAGGCATACTCCAGGGTGGCAAAACTTTGGTTCTCTTCAAAGGTAATGTCACTTCTGTTTTAAAATTGAATCACTTTGGGTAAATATTCCATCAATTCAGAGCTCTTCCCTTTCCCTTTTTTCTGTCTCTCACCTGGAAGTGGCAAGGTCACCACAGAGTCTTTCCGTAATTCTCTGGTTCTCTGGGGCCTCCAAGAATTGGTTATGTGGGATATCTGCCCCTGTCTCTACCCAGGGACCTCTCAGGGCCAGGATCTTAGCTGTTTTGCTTTCTCCAGTGCCTATTGTAGAAGTTAACACATAGGAAATAGTTTAAAATGTGACCATTGAATTTATGAATATACCTTAAATGCATCACATAATTAATTCAAATGAGAGCATAATGATCTGAAAACTCTGCAAAATTAAAAGTCTATTTCCCTAAAGCTCCTAGCACTAGGATTATAGCTTTCTTACGGCACTAATAATACTCAGTTACAGTGGCTATGTGCTTGCTTTGTCCCTCATTAGAGTATCTGTCCTCTGAGGAATGTTCCTGATGGGAACGTAATTTAATGAATGATTCCCACCCGGGAGGAAACAGAATAGATTTATTAAACCATTTAGAATGATATCAGTAGACAAGTTGATATTTTGTCTTTAACGGAATATTTTTTTAAGAAAATATTGCTTTTGTTTTTCAGAAATCCTCCACCCACTTTACTTCACCCGGAAAAATGGTGTGAGGAATTCAACCACTTTATTTCACAGTGAGTATTCCTTCCACTGAAAATTTCTCATCCAACAAGGCCTTGGAGAAATCCAAGCTGCGGAATTTACTTGGCACTAGAAGTTGTTAAGCCTTTTAGCATGTTACGACACAGAATTTGTTCCAGTAAATGATAGAAGATCTGCAGGATTTGAAAAATAAGGAGTTTCATTTGATTCTTAGCTGTGCTCATCCTCCTTATAATATGGGGCACATTTATCTGAGAATCTCCTTTGTCCTGGGGTAAATATCGCCAAATTGGATGCCCACACTGAGACCAAAGAGGAGCTAAAAGGTGGTAGCCTTCAACAGAGTTTTCACAGCTCGGAAATTGGGCTTTGCTCTAAGATCTATGGTATTGGACCAATGCTCCAATTCCCAAGGTGATTGAAGGGGCAAAGCAGGTTCTCAGGCCTGAGGCACCAAGGCGAAGAGCCCCGGTCAGGGCTTGAGATGTGTAGAACAAGATGAAACCCCAATTGATGGGTGATGTGCTTGGAGCTATATTACTGAGGACTAAGCAAGACTGCATGGGATTAAGACAGGAGCAGAACCAACACCACCACCAACAGGATGATGACTCAGTGCTGGAAACATGAACTTTTGGCCAGGCCTCTGGCAGAGGACTACCTTGGTCACAAGACTGGGGAAGATGCTCAGTGTGCTAGAGGGGCGGGGATTTAGACCAGGTATTATAGGCCATATCCAGGCATAGGAGCAGGAAAAAGTTGCCCTCGGTGTCTTGTATATCAAATAAGATGTTCAGAGGTCATGGGAGGAGAAAAGAAGTAACTAAAATAGCTGACAAACAGGAAGTAGGGAAGGGTCAACACGGATTTCTCTAACATATATTTGTGTGCTCCCACAAAGAGGCAAGGCAATGAAATAAACTAGGTCTCTTCATCATCTTCCCTAATCAATCACAATTCCGATCAACAATCCCTTATACAGAATTCCAAACTCCAAAGAGCTCTGGAAAATGAAAGTTTTTTGTATTTGAGTCATTTAGCTGCAAGCCCTGACCTTAAGTGAACTGATTTGGTAGCAACACAAGACCTAAACTGAAGTAGGGTTATTTATAGTTGTTATTTATCTCACTCAGTGTGAATATTCATGCGAATTGCTACAGATATATTAATGTGTTTGACTACAGTGTGTTGCCCCAGATCCTGCTGGGGATGTTGCATAACATACGGTGAATGTGTTGGTTTACTTTTCTAAAATTTGATAAAATTCTGAATTCCAAAAAAATATTTGGCCCCAAGGGTTTTGTGTAAAGAACATTTCATTTTCATTTCAAATGTAACATACTTCTAGGTCTCTGAAATCTTTTGCTTGTCTAATGCCTCCTGGATTTGTGCCATCTTCCTCAGGAATGAGGACTGGTAAGGAACTCTAAGAAGAGTTGAGCAAGGCCATGTTGAACTGTGACCATGAAGTTCAAACTCAGTGATGAAAGACATTTTCCTGCTCTTCTAGTCCCTACTCTAATGTTCTTGTAATGACTGCAGAATGTAGTAGTCACAAGTCAAGGGTTGTGATGTTGGGCTATATTGAGAGGAACAACAGACGCAGCATGAAGGATGATGCTCATAAAGGAACAGAGGAAGAGCCACTCCCTGAGATACGGGAGACTAAGGAGGTGGAGGGAACTAGAGAACTAAAAGCTCCTTGGTAGCTGGGAACACATTTTAGATGGGCCCAGGGAAAGAAATCCAGTGGCTCAGGTTCCAGTGATTTTGCTGGTAAAAGCTGGCTGCAAAGAGTTTTTCTTTTCATTCTGTTACTACCCACAGGTGCCCTTGATTGACCTTCTCTAAACTGTTGGCCTAGAAAAAAATCATTACAAATTCATAACTACGCCTTCCTATACCAAGCTCTCATGTTGTCTCTGAAATGTGACTTGACTCACCAAATTTGGCTTCTGTATACTTTTCCAAGAGTATGTTTTTGTTCTTAAACCAAGCATGGTATTGCTTGATTAGATTTGGGAATAAATGTACATAATTGAAGATGGGGTTGGGACATTCAGGCTTAAACACAGTATAAAAATCCCTTCCAATAGTTGATATTTCTTTATGGAAAATTCTATTATATGCCCATTTAAATCTTCTTATGTTTTTCTCAACTCTGAGAATTTCAGATGCACTCATTCTGAGTTGCTTTAAACTTAGAAATTCTTGATACTAGAATGGAGAACTAAAGATGGAAAACAGTTGTTGAAACTGCAAGTGAGGAGTGTCTGAAAAGGTTCTAATGAAATGAGGAAGGTAAATAGAAATTAAGTGGTTGTGTGCTTTTCTACTAACTTAAGATATGGAAAAATGTTGTCGATCTTCTCTTTAATGAGTTTTTATTGATTTTATTAGTGAAAATATTATATATTATAGTGTTCATAGATTATTTCTTGACCTCAGCTCCCCAATTTTATTCTCCCCATAACATGTTAATTCTTCAACCATGAATTCTCCTTTCACTAGGTTTTTGGGACTATAACTCTAAAGATTAGGGACTAATTATTTTATACTTTTAGGTAGAAACCTGCCTACTCTTCTCAAATAATATCCTTTGGTTTTGTAGATAAGCCTACTATTCTAGGCTGTCATTACTCAGCCTACCTAATGGAATTTAACTTTACTGTTTCATTCTATTTATTCAAATCTCTAATTAAATATAAACAATGATATCCACTGGGTTAGAAATGTCTATTTAAAGAGATAACCTTGGTTGGCTTTTGTATTTACCTTGTTCAGATGAGGAGGGAAAGGGAGGACGGATAGAGGATTAAGATCTTCAGATTATAAGCTTTTCATTATTGGTGAGACTGGGGTGGGGAAAATGATTATCTGATAATTTCAGCAAAAGTGTTTTTAGCTTGAATTATCCAGATGATTGCTTCACTTTCCCTTGTAGACTGAGCTGTGGTCCTTTGTACATAAGTAAACTAAACTGGTTCTCTCTAAATAAAAAGAACTAGAAACTCTTTAACAGCTTTGAAATCTTCAATACTCTATTCTCATATGACTGCTGAACCATAGCAGAGTCATTCAATGATTTCTGTCTTTCTTGGTCCATAATAGTCACCAGTCATCAAAGGACCTGTATGGCTTCTCATTGATTGCTACAGTGGTCTGAAGGGATTGCCTGGCTGCAGTCTAGTGATTATACCTTTGTAGACAAGAGAGAGGGCATGTGCTCATGTGTTTGTGTGTGTGTGTGTGAGAGAGAGAGAACAAGAGAGAGGGAGAGAGGGACAGGGAGAGGGTGAGCAATGGAGGGCAAAGGTTTGCATGGGGTGGGAGGGGAAGAAGGAAACTTGAGTGCTGGGATGTGACTTAATGTTTTTCAGATTTTTTTCTAGCCTCCTTAATTCCTAGACAGTAGGAGAGATTTTAAGATCTGAAATCCTATTAGTAAACTTGTTTGGGGGTTTAAAAAAAGGTAAAGAAACATTAGCCTATTTGGTTCTGAATCTTTGGTCGTTAGTGATAATTGACTCATTTATATGTGTTAGTTATGCATTTGTCAAAGCATGACTTCTGACAGCTTAGTTATGATAAATTAAACATGATGCTCACATAAATTCTGCACTGCTCTTTATCCAAGCGCTAGGACCCTGCCCTACGTTTTTTTGTCACTCCTGCAATGTACGGTTGGCTTTGTAACAATTTCATTATCAGCCCTTCCCCTGTGGCTAAAGCTATTTGCATAACAAGTTTATCTGGTTCAAGTCTCAGCCAGACCTGTTTTGTCAGAAGGCTTTATTCAGAAGTAGCCTTTTGATAAGGTAACAATAATTTTCCTTTGCCAAATTCACCTTCCTTTTAATGGATGTCACTTTTTTTTTTAAGTTCAAACTAATTTCAGGTCTTTGGACTAAATTACAAAATTACAAAAATTACAAAAATTCTAAACATTGGTCAAAAGGTGTCTGTGTACTACACTTTTTCATTTTGCCTCTAAAACATTTGGAGTTTTATTAGGAATTAGATTTAGTATTTCATCATCAATGGCTCTTAAGCTGATTAGTGAGACAAGAAAGTTAGATTTCTCTTAGTCAAGGGCAAAGCCGTCAAGAACACTATGGCTTCTCAGCTTTGGACTTAGTGATAACTTGAACTTTATGGTCGCCCTCCCCACCAACCCCCAACTGCTTTCCTGGATTTGCTGGCTAGACCATAAGTGTGCAGGTATGTCTATTTCCCAGAGTGAGCATTGTGGCAGAGCCCTGTCATTTATTCATGAAATGTTGAGGTGGCCTTTCCTATTCCTCCAAATGACATTCAAATAATTACAAGCAGTTGCACTGAATGTTAACAAGGTGAGATTATTTCGAGCCATAAAACTACTAAAACTCATGGGCATTTGCATAAATTTATTTTTTAAAAATTGAAACTCAAACCTGGAACATTTGCTTTTTTCTAGGCCTGAATATTTATAAAGGTAACCATTTGGGGGTGGTTGTTTCCTTGACGTTGATTGTATTCCCTTCAAGGTACCAATTCTCAGCTCTTATCCATTTTCCATTTTGTGTTTCAAGGCAGCTTAATTTGACATGGCTTTATAATATCGATGAACAATACTTGGAATGATAAATATTCTAACTCGGTGACTGATTAAGTTCCACAAATATTTATGGCTTTTTAAGTCCTGTTGGATTCTCAGGTGGCCATGCAAAGAGTTAATGCTTCCTAGAGTGGAAGGATACAATAACCTTTATTTACATTACTTCACAAATTGGTAATTTTAATTAAAATGAGCAGCAGTATCTCCAGTGGCAGACTCTTTCCACTTTAGATTTATTTAGCCAATGATTAGCTATTATGGCTTCTTGAATTAATTAGCATCTCTTGAGCTACAGGGAATTAGTGAATTAATAAAAAACTCATTGAGAAGCTAAAAAAATTCTAATTAAAGCCCCCCAAATTCTCCTCTCCCCTCAACATTTATTGATCAATACACTTATAAATGCAACCCAACTTTTTTCTCATTTTGAAAAATTGGAATTATTTCCCACTTCATGAGAACAAATAAAGCTGTGTGTTTCAAGGTCATATCTCCCATAAAAACATCTAATTTAGAATACCTAATAGATCATCTAAAGACCCCAAGGGCCTGATTTGATCTCACTACCCCACTTATAAACTCAGCCAATGAAATCTGATTTTCTCATGGTATAAACCAAGAAGTGTCTCTGTGACTTGAAGTTTGAAACACAATGCATTTCATTGTACACCATATACCTGAAATATCCTCTCGTCCTAGGAACTGTGGCAATGACGGTTTTCGTCTCATTCAAAATAAGCAAAAGGCATTGTAAAGTGGGTAATACAGTCTCCATATCCTGTTTATTTCCCAACAAATGCTGGGTTTAGATATTGTGAGAAGCCAGATCTGTCGCATATGTCATAGATTTCACATTAATGCTGTGGCCCTTTATGTTAGGTGACTTTAAGCCAGTATCATTTACCCATACTGGCTTTTCTTCCTTTCCTCTTCTTCTTTTTTAAGAATTATACTTGAATTTTATAATGTAAATCAAGAAGAAACTGCAGTTGAAATAAACAAGTGATTGTGAGCTGTCTGCATGTCCATGCACAGGGTATGTGGGGGGTAGTGACATGGCTCACATGTCTGCCCCACAGTCTGTCCCTCTCCCCTCCTCAGAGTGCCACCTGGCTCATCACCAAAGAGAGGCAGTTGTGGAAGGGCAATGTATGCATCCAGCTGCGTCACTTACTAGCTGTGCAACCCTTGGGGAGATATTTAACCTCTCTGACCCTTGGTCCTCATTTGTCAAATTTGGACTGAGACTATCTGCCTCATAGGGTTATTGTAAATATTAAATTATATGATGTGTAGAACCTGGCAAATAATAATGATATTAAGGAAGAGATCGAGGGAGCGAGAAAAGTGATCAAATGCTCTCCCCCAACATGTACACTTTCCTAAAGCAAAAATACAAATTTAACTGGCAGAAAGATTATAGGATTGTTAAAAGTAAATGATGATAGCTACATGGTTAGCTGTAGATTCTTTTTGGTTAAATATATGAAAATGATTTCAAAACAAATCCTCTATGACAATTTTAGTGGATATTCCTCTCCAACAACCTCTGCTTATTCCTTTTCTCTGATCCTCCTTCACTCCTCCTTACCCCACTTTTCTATTTCCCATTATTACTTCCTCCATTATCTGGTTCAGAAGTCCAGGGAAAGGTTGAAGAGGACCCATTTCTGAACCCAGGATTAAGAAAAACAGTTATGTTCGGTGGCTCTGGATGTTTCAGGACCACGGTCAGTGGCAACATTGTACAAAGCTGATAATTTCCTTCTAATGTAAACCTTGCCTAGCGAAGGCTGCCTGCCTGAGGGGAATATGTGGGTATAATGAGTGAAAATCAGGGTGTGGGAGAATTTGAGGACTGTGACCTAAACTTTGCTTTCTCCCTATAAAGTAAGAGCAGGAGTACTTTTTACTGGTGTTAATCTTGGTCATATACATTAATAGCTTAATACATTCTTCACTTTAATAGGTGTTACTAAAGAAAAATAATTCAGGATAGTGGTAAGCAGAAGATATTATTGGATAAATTTGAAATGAAAGGATCTTTGCCTTTAGATGCAAGAGATTTTCTGTCAAGGGGTCTCTTTAAGTTTATATTTTTCCAAACACATGACAATGACAGGCCACATATAAAAAGAAAAAGCCAAACACGTATTACTAGGGAAGGAAGAACTCTAAGTATTTTGACAATCAATGTAAAAAAGTACAAAGTGCTCAGCTGCACTGAAGTCATCCGTCTGCTGGGATCGGTAGTTGTTGGGTGTTTGGCTCCTGTGAATAAAAGGATTAAGAGGACTTCAAGCAACTCAGGGTCCAGAGTTGGACTCCAGCTTGAAGCTAGTGTCTGAGATAGTTTTCCTAGGCTGATAAAAAGAGACTAGGGTAATAACAGAATAGAGGAGGTGGTGGTGGTGGGGGGGATCATATGATCCTATGCTCTAACTATAGCAATTTCCCTTGTATTGTTCTTCATCACCTGAGGTAATACTGACCATTACTTAGACAAATGGTTTTTAGCCAGCTTCTGGTTGAGGGTGGTAGAAAGATATGTACGCAGCTGGACCTTCTGCTGCCACAGGGATGGACTCTTCCATATATGTAATAAAATCATGGGACATGAGCACAAAATGTCATTCTAAAACCTGGCTCTGGGTTAGAGACCCAGAGAGCCAAGAAGACACAACCCTAACTAAAATGATTAGACCAGGAAGATGGGCATAGAGGAAGTAAGAGGGAAAGGGAAGACAAATACTCCCCCTCAAAGAGAGCCAGCCAACTGAAATTTTAAAATGCGTGAAGAAATCTAAGTCTAAAAAACACAACCAACCAAACAACAAATGAAGCATAAACTCATTTGAAGTGAAATTACTTTCATGAAACAATATGAAGGAATAAAATAGGTAACTATAAAAAGGAAAACTATTTGGGATAAAATATGTACAAATTAACTCCAAACAATCATAAAATTCAGGGAAGGGCAGTGCTCAATGTGTAGTTAAGGCATACATAGGTTCTTATGCTCAAAAATAGGATAGAACTACCAAAAAATTTATAGTTAAGCAAATATGTTAAACATGGAGGGTAATTACTAAAATTGTAGAGAAACAATGTCTAGTTTCTAAACTAACAGAAGGAAAAAGGAGTTTATAGAAAACTATCAATCCAATAGACAGCAAGAAATGAAAAAAAAGAATTAAAGGGAAAAGGTAATAAAAAGAGATTTCTATCCATATGTGCTTTTGAACTATCAGGCAGTCAGTTTTTCCCAAGATTTCTAGTCCATATGCAGTGATGTTTAGCAACTGGCTTGGGGAAAATGGGGGAGGGCTGATTTGTATTGTTTACTGATTTCCATGGTGTAAATCTCACCATGGCCAATTTCAAGCTGCCAATATAATGTCAATCAGTTCACAAAATCCTGAAAATTTAACAATAATATCTAGGGAGCTTGTGTATGCTGGCTCCAGTACACCATTATTTGTTTGAGATAGACCGACTTTTCTCCATCATCTTCATACTACATATAATTTTTGACAATAAAATAAAAGTTTAAAAAAAAGATTCTCTGCATTTTACTTGTCTAACTGAAACTATGTGGAAATTTATTAGGGAATAGGAGTTGGTGGCATTCTGTTATTAGAGTATTTATCATATGGTTATGGAAGGCTAGTAATTTATGATCCTTGCTAGCAAAGCCAGATCAATACGGAGATAAATGTCCTCAGCACAATAGAATTTATATCATCCACATGATAACTGACCACTGTGTCATACATTCAATCATTCAGCTCACTATCTGATATAATGAGCAGGAAGTCTAATATGTATATGATTTATTAATGCACACTATTGTGAAACCCACAACCCTTCTAACCCCTTACCTGTCCTTGGCAACATAATATACAGTTGTCTACCTCCAGTAATAGGATCCTACAAAGAGGATCAACCACCTTTTTTAATGATAGATATCTTCTGCTGAATTAGAACAGATTGGAGAAATGCCAGAGCTAGCATGACTCCCTTTCTTCCTTTCATTTCTCCCTTCCTCCCAGTCATGGTTCATACTCCTTTAGTCTCTCCCCTCTTCCCCCTCTCCAGAGTTAAAAAGGCTTGCCCTAGACTGGGGTGGGTGAGTAAATGGTCCTGAAAGAGCCCTTCATGTCACTGATTTGCTGCTGTGAGTATATTTGCCAACACAGTCATTCCATATCACCTATCTATGCTTGTCACTGAGTTTCAGTGGCTTAAAGCTTAGGACATGCCACAGTACCAGAGCAGGGAAGTGGGCTATCCCAACCTTCCCACCCCCTTTCTTACTCAACCCCCAGGAACATTTGTTTCCTGCAATGTCTGTGCTTTGCTTTGCAAGGGTTAATCAGAGGACCTATTATTCAGCAAATCAAAGGCTTGGCTGCTGAGAGTTCCTTTCAGCAAGGATTAGGGTCTGTGATGTTGCTTTGAGGTAATAGATGGAGCTCCTTCATGTTAATGGAGGAACAGTAATGACTCCCCAGGCTCTCTTTGGCAGTTAGTATCTTTACTCATTCCTTTGCCTAAAAAAGAAAAATATTTTATCTTATGAAAATTTAGTACTTGAACAAGGTACTGGATTTATGTCCCTGGGGGATGAACTATTCATTTTTTTTTTTTTTTTTTGTCTAAAATCACAGAGACACAGCACTAACTGGCTTCCTCAGAAAGAATTGTCTCTCCAAAGAGCAACAGAAGCAGTTGTTTGGGCCTTGTGGTTCATTGCCCTTGGAAACTTGTTCGGAAGTTGGCAGAGGGATGACAGGTGATAGGCATGGTGTGGTTTGTGTCCTCAGGAACATGAACCAAGGCAGCCAATAGCTGTGCAAAATCCTGATTTGCATAAGACATTTGCAATTACTTGTTACCTGACAATATTTTCTCCAGGATTTTCAGTAGTGGTTAGGTTGTTCATAAAAATCTGACTTAGTTTATTTTCCCCAATTTGATTTTATTCCATCAATTATATTCATATAATTGGCAGTCAGCCAGAGAAGTGTTCAGTCAATTGAAGTCTTTACTGAAAAAAAACAAACATTAAGGGAAAGGTGCTAAATGTGGGTAGATACAATGCCAGCAAGACTATTAAAGCTCTAGGCCATTATCTTTCCTCTTAATCTAATCCCGCTCCCACCTCCACCTCCACTGTGTACTAGGGCCAGAAATTTTAGTTGAAACTATTTTTGTCATCATTTGAGGACAAATTTGACTGTTCCCTTGTTTTCATGCCCACCTGTGTGATGCTCCAGTGCTCTTCCCACCCTCCTCCAACCCCCACCTGTAGGATTAAATTGCTCCCTCCTTTGAGCTGCTTTTAATTCATGGGCTAAACTTTTTTTTGTTTTCAATCTGCTTTATATTCTTTGCAACGAACAGGTCGTGGTAGCTTGGCACCCCATCTTTCCTTTTCTTGATGGGTGCTAGCATCTGGGCACTACATTCAGCATGTCAGGAATCAAGGGACCTGACTATAAAAATTCACCCAGTCACTGGTAGATTTAGGCCTGGATTAAGATCAGAGAGCTCTTGTATTCGCCACTCAGGGAACATTTTTTTTTTTTTTTTTTTTTACTAGATGGTTCTCTGATAGAAGGAATAAGTTGGAATTGAAGAGTGCTGTAAAAAAACAGCTCTCTGAAACTCATGGCCATGTTTACTGTGAGGAAATAGTATTCATTATTTGTAAGGAGTTATTTCTATGAAAACTCAGGGAAGCTATATATCTAGTCTCCTTACCAATCATCATCGCCGTTGTCATCATCATCATCATCATCTCATCATAGTTCTCCAAGCAGCTGGTCTGTTTTTATATCATGGATTTTAAGAAATATAGAACAGACTGCCTTTTCTCTTTCACACTGGCTGCTAGAGAGCCCAGACGCAAATTTGTGGTCACCTCTAACAAAATAATTTATTTTGTATTCTAATTGCTATTTTTGTTTCCCCTTTATTTCATTTTTCTCTTCTGTTTTTAATTAATTTTTATCTTACCTTATTGTACATA
Organism: Eidolon dupreanum; assembly: GCA_028627145.1. Taxonomy (NCBI): domain Eukaryota; kingdom Metazoa; phylum Chordata; class Mammalia; order Chiroptera; family Pteropodidae; genus Eidolon; species Eidolon dupreanum. The sequence continues at coordinate 122,606,373 of CM053503.1, forward strand.
CTTTTATTTAAACATATATAAGGTGACTTAGATTATTTCTAGAACAAGATGAGGTGTTAAAAATCAATTGCATACACTGATGATGGGAAGGTAAAATGATGCAGCCACTTTGGAAAACAGTCTTGTAGTTCCTAAAAAAGGTTAAACATAAAGTTATCATATGATCAGTTTGACTCCTAGGTATATATACCCAAGAAGTGAAAATATATGTCCACATAAAAAACTTGTGCACAACTGTTCATAGCAGCATTATTCATAATAGCTTAAAAGTAGAAACAACCCAAATGCCCATCAACTGATAAATGGATAAACAAAATATGGTATATCCATACAATAGAGCATTATTTAGCAATAAAAAAGGAATGCAATATGCTACTACATGGATGAACTTTAAAAACATTATGCTAGATAAAGGAAGCCAGCAAGTCACAAAAGGTCACACGTGTTATATGAAATGTCCAGATTTGGCAAATTCATAGAAACAGAAAGTAGATTGGCAGTTGCTTAGGACTGAAGAGGTTGAGGGGAAATGGAAAGTGACTGCTAATGGATACAAAGATTCTTTTGGGGGTGATGAAATGTTCTAAAAATTGCTTATGGCAATGGTCATACAACTGTATGAGTATACTAAAACTCTTTGAACTGTATACTTCAAATGGGTGAACTGTATGATTTGTGAATTACATCTCATCAAAGATGTTATAAAAATCATTTGAAGTAATTAATGAACTATAAATTTCACGGAGTAGTTTTTGCTGGTTTTCTTATAATTTTTACTTTGTGTCAAATATGTACACTGTAGTTAAACCCACTTATTTTAAGCAGAATCTGAAGATTTGTTTGGGATTGTGAGTCTTCAAGCATAGGGATGGCCTTCTGCATAGGATGAAAATTCTTTTTAAATTATCTAGATCAGTAAATTTGATCCATTAGGCAAAGTATCTGGTTGCTGAGCAGTAAGTTCCAAGCATAAATGATGTCATTCTATTTCCACTCTTTTTTTGCCTTTGCCTTGTCTTTGCATAGCCTATCTCCTTTGCCTTGTTGTCTTATTCTACCTGGTAGTGAAAATAAATGAGCAAGAGTGGTCAGTGAAGTAAGGGAATAACTAAAAGATGTAGCATCACTGTAGGCAAGGAAAGAGAATGTTTCAAGAAGGTGGGGCAGGTTAACGATGACCATCAGTGAACTGAGAGGCCGAGTAGAACGAGAACTAAAAAGAGATCATTGAATTGGTAACTTAAAGGATTTTGGTTTCTGTTGAGAGAGGTTATAGTCGGGCCTAAAGGTAAAGGTAAATTGATATGTTCATAAAGGTTTGCTACAGATCCATTCACTAGATTTAGGTTGGCCTAAGACTCCATTTGTGGTCCTTTTTACCTTGTACATCTTTGACTTGTTTTCAAGTTCCACAGCTACAACCATCAACTTTCTCTTTCTCATTTCCTTATTTCAGACTGTATGTTTTCTAAATGGATCTCCTTTCCTGAAATTTATTCTCTAATGTGGTACAACTTTGTTTTCTAAAGCAAAGATCTAATTGTGTTATCTCCCTGCTCAAAAAAGGCCATTCACTGTGGCTAAGAAAGAAAAGCCTAGCTCACTGCCAGAGACTTCTAGGTTCTGAATAAGGTTTTCTCAGACAGATTCTCACCTTGATCTCTATTGCAATTGCATTATCCTGTTCTACTCTGTTCTCCATATGAGCCATGCATTTTACCGGTGGGCTTCCATCTCTACTGTACTCTCTCTCCACTTGGAATGTTCCTTCCCTGCACTTCCTGTCAATATTCCTTTCATTCTTTAAAACCCAAGTGTCAACTCTCATGTGAAACACCTGTTTTAGATAGAATTATGTATTGTATCTGAGCTATTCTAGTACTTACACTTTTCAGCCTTAAATTATTATTTATGTTCATATCTATTCTTCTACTTGTTTCTAAATTTTGTGAAAGCTAAACTCTCACTCCAAGCATCTTTTCCCCCCAGGCACTTATTGGAGTGCCTTTCACAGTAGATACCTAGTCAGTGTTTGAATGAATCAATGAATTTAATCTCACCTGGTTCTCTAAATATTTCATGTGTGTAAGTTTGGTGTTGCCCCAGAAGATAAGCTTCTTATGGAGGTATAATATCTTTTGCTGTTTTGCACCCTCCCACTCCTCACCCCCGTCCTAGGATAGTCTGGAACATGGAATGCTCATGCCCTATGGAAGTGGTTGTTCATTTCTTATAGGAGGTGGCTGGGTACTGTCCATTGCTTCCCCTTTCAGGGAAAAAAATACATACAAATGAGAACTATAGATTTAATTCTGGGCAGCATGGCAAGTAGGATCAAGGGGAGGATTAGAATTCATATATCCTCTAGCACTTAAGCCTGGCCTAAGAAGCAGACCATTACTATTTGTTAAAATGGAAATTGATTTTTGAATCAAGGAAATCAACCAGACATTCAAAACCAGGAGTGCCCGAAGGCTTGAACTTGAAAATGGCAAAGGTCTTTGCTTTTGCTGAATTGTCAGACTCTGAAAGACCCCTTTTCCCAGAACTTTGGAAGTTGTAATCTGTCAAATAGTAATTTTGTCCTTAGTGGTAGGAATTACACTGAGAAAAGGTAGTTAATTAATGGGCACAGTATTATTCAAGTCTAACTCAAGGAGCCATTGCACATTAACATTTCTTTTCAGCTCTCATTCTTCAGAGTGGGTATGCCATGGCTGTCTTCCTCCAATGCACTGACTGATTGTGTCCCCACCACCCAGTACTGTGGCTAGCCTGTGGAGCTGGCATTTACTGAGCTCTCACTATGTCCAGGCACTGTACATGGATTTATTTCATTTACTCCCCACAATAATATTATTACCACTTTACAGATGAAGCCCAGAGCACTGAATTGACTTGCATATCATCACATATCTATAAGAAGTAGAGCTGGATTTGACTCCAACCCCTGGCTTTTAACCTTTATATATTACTGCCCCAGTACTAGGCATCATTTTTTAAACAAATGAGTACATGTGTCATGTTTGGGAAAATAATGTGTTTGATGATTAAGTATATTGTTATTTAAATAAATCAATAGACTTAAATATTTAAGATGAATAATAATTTATAACATGTTATAGGAATAACTTATTCATATGTTATTTGAATTTATATTATATTGATAATTAACAGTGACTAATAACTTAAGAAAAATGGACTTGCCAACATCTAGATTATTTTCCCCTGACTCACACATGTTTTCTATAACCATTTCCTTCCGGGTTCAGCCATCACTATTCTTTTTGATTGCTTCTTCCTGGACTGCTTCAAGTAAATATTTTCTTAATTTCCACCTGAAGTAACGACTTCTAAATGAAGCCAAGGCCCGCGTCTGGTTTGCTGAGTCTAGGATTGATCAATGGCCCACTTCAGTCCCTCACAGAGGCCCAAGAGGCAGTGGCTTGGCTGCTGCAGGGAGACTCAGCAGCACCTGCAGCGGCAGTGAATATTCAGATCCTTGGGAACTGGCAGCATTGCAGCCTGAGAGATGGAGCCATCGCAACTCTTTGAATCGGAGGGTGGGATATGAACACAGCTTAACAGCGTCATATGCTAGTTACTGGGGCTGTGCGATGAAGTAATGGTTTATTTTTTTCCGGCACCTTGACTGAACCACATGGCTGGAGTTGCCTGGAGAAATATCTGTTTAATTATAAAATGTTTTTCCCAACCAAGGAAGAAAGAAAGAAAATGAAGAGGAGTGAGAAGATGGTGACTTGGGGCCACTGATTCCAGTCCTTCAGACTGCCTTCATCCTAGGACATGAAAATTGGGGTCTTCCTCAGCATGTCCAGTGGAGAGCATATTCATCCTTAGTCTTTGCAACTTCGAAAGCACAGCTTAAACAGAAGGAGTGTCAATAACAATAATAATAAAACCGTATCTCCACTACTATGCCCTCCATTGGCTTCTCCTTGGACAGCTTCTGTGTCCCCTGAACCCCATCTTGACTTGTTCCTTGGCTCTGGCCTGATTCCTCTTGGCTATTCTCCTCACTTCACCTACTTGCTTGGCATTTTTACCCCTTCCTCCTCCCAGACAGATTCTGCTGCTGTCCGTGGCATGCTCTTCTTCCCTAAGCCCCTCCCGGTGGTGGTCCCTAGCTTGTCCCCACACAAAAAGTACTTGAAGATCTAGAATTTTTGTTACCACATCATCTTCCCTAAGAATAAAATGAGTTAGTCTGGGCTTTTCTAATTATTGACTATTGATCACAGGATCAGCGACATAGGATAAAGAAGTACTGGTGTCCACAGGTGTCACACAGGCTGCAACCCTGGGTCATTACGGATTCCACATTGCGGCTGTCTGCCTTTGTGGGACCCTCCAGTTCTGGGCTTTGTTTTTTTGCATGGAGACTCTCTCCAGCCACTGTGGAGAGAGTCTTGACACTGGAGGGAGAATCTGCCCTTTCTGCCCTTCAGTTTTATCTTTTAGCTTCAAAACATCCTACACTTTTTCTCCGGTCACCTTTTTCACCTTCTTTGAGTCTTCTCTGTGTGAGGAAAGTTGGTTCTTCTCTGTCCTCAGCCTCAGGCTTTGGAAAATGCCATATTCTTCCCTTTCTGTTTCTTTCCTGGGTTCCCCTGGGCTTACTCTGGACTTTCAGTGCTGACGGCTTTGTCTAAATGTGGGGCTGACTTGCTGATCTTGCTAACCCTGCCTTTGTATTCTGTTCATCTGGGTATCTCAGGCAAGATGGCAGCTTCCCTGTTGCCCTGTAGCCCTGCAGTCTCTCTCCAACGTTGCCACACTAAATCTGTTCCTATTACCCACTTCAAAAGGAAACTGAGATTCCTGTTCTAAAACCCTCTGTCTTAACTTCTTATAGCCTTTTTCCCTTTTAGCTAATACTTGACTGTTGCTCTCTGATAACTGTACACCTGCCTGCTGAGTACTGCCTGGTTTTTGGTTCTCTGTTTCAGGTTAGGACCCCACTTCTCCACCCTACTTGTGAAATTAGTGTGCAGTTTTAGTTCTCACCAGTGAGACTTTAAAACACCACCATATACAATATTTGTAAACTTAACAAAAACTGGAGTGATTTTAAATATTCTACCAAACAGGGAGGTGGTGTTTTGCTAAAATAACATATGCAATGTCAAATTTCTCAGCCTGCCTTCTTTTGAGGCATTAGTCATCTTGGGAGAATGACTGTTTGTCATAGTCCTGTCTTCTAAATGGAAATTTCCTTCCAAGATAGAGCACTGTGGGCTCCGATATTTAACCTATAATTATTGTACCCTCTGGAGGATTTCTCCTCCTGATGCAGAGGGCTCTTTTGTCACTCAGGCTTCTGTCTGATGATGATAGGAACTGCAGAGCAGCACAACACCTCACAGGGCAAGGAAATGTTTGCTCAGATCAAAAATATTCTATACAAATGGAAACACTTAATAATCTAAGTAGCAAGCCCATGAGAAAACAACAAAGTATAAAAGAATGTTAAAAAAATAAATGAGAAAGACATCAATCCCAAGTTTTCATGTAGTATTACCCCAGTGTATGGAATAAGATTACTCACCCTCATCCTTTTTTCACCAAGTTCACCAGTATTTTTAGTTTTCAACTATTTGTAGCTCTTTATCGAGTGTGTTTTATTCATCAGTGAATATCTATCTGTGATTCTTGATAAATAGCTCCCTCTTGCAGGCATTCGATTTTTTAGTTATGAAATGGCAGCTTACAGCAACAAGGCAGCTGTTGTCTCGACAGCATTATTGTTTGGGAGCAGAAAGCACAGGTACTGCCAGCTCTAGATCCCGGAGCAGAAGCCTGACCTTGTTTCTTATTAAGAAATACCTCCTTTTTACTTGTTTCTAGCAGAAGCCAGGCCAAGAGATTGCAGCAAATAGCTGCTACAACCTGTGTTTAATGTGGTGACACTAATGAATTCTGAAAATTAATCTTCAGTCAAGAAAGCATGATGGAAAGTACTAGAATTTCAAATTAGGTAATGGATTAATTTCCTTCAAGGCTGGAATTTCCTTCCTTTTTTTCCTAGTGGACTTTTCTATCTTATTCAAACCACCCAATATGGCCTTGTAAATTCAGAGTAAATTCAGGTAATACATTTGGTAGCGTAAAATTTCTTTGTGTGTGTGTGTGTGTGTGTGTGTCTTAGCACAGAGATAACCACACTTAAATCCAGATTTTAAAAAATGATTAGAAAAAATGAATTACTGATGATTTTGGAAAAAGTAGTATTTCTTAAATCGATTTCTTATTCTATTTTTTTTTTTTTTCTGGAGTAAAAGACTCTTGGAAGAACTGAGCTTGGGGAATGTATATCCCAAATTTGAAGAATTATCTTCTGCAGAACCAATATATGTCTCAAACGTGTTGGTGATACTTACAGATGGAGTGTCTCCCCTAAGTCAGCTAAGATGAGAACTCTGCCACCCATTCTAAAAGCCTAGTTCTGATTTCTCACAACAGAGCTTCCAAAGGTATTGTTTACAGGGCCACGATGGCATTGACACAGAAGAGGGTCTGTGGTCAAGTAAGTTTGGAAACATAAACTTAAAGAAAACAAAGCTGGTTTTTTTACCCCATACTTCTAGGAACATTTAATATGCTCACATGCATTATGAAACACCAAACTTATTTGGTTTAGAGAATCACCAATGTTTTCCAAACCTTTTTGACTAGAATACTAGTTTCATTTTCAGTGTAAGGTCTTACATGTCTAGTGTTTCATTTAACTCCTCTCACACTGGCTGGCCTTCATTTCCCATACAGAGAACGACATCTTATGCATTCTCTTGTAAAACTTTTCAAGGTGGGGACCTGGGGGAAAATATTCTGTATCTGGAATTTGCAATTTCTGATTTAATAAGCAATCCTGAAATGGATAAGCGTATTATAACTTCCTTAGTTTTCCATGTTTGTTCTTCAAATCAAGTTAGAGGATTTTATCATGCTTTAAAAAAGGACATGGATGCTGTCAGGAGTTCTTACAGATCCCAGCAGTCAATTCTATCTTAATCCACTAAATCCCTGCCTGGGAGGAGAATAAGATGGAAATGAGGAACTGACAAGCATAACAGTGAGTTCAGGACATCAAATTGCAAAGTCTTAAGCAATAAAGAGTATACCCTAGTTAAAGTTGGTAGAGGGACTAAAGTTCTTAGGCATTCAAAGGAGGTAGCTTAGAAGGTGAAGGTGAATGTTCTGGTGGCCTCCTGAGTTCCTGGCTACACAGTTTATGGGTTCAGGCTTCTTGCATTGCCGATCCAGTTTGCCAACCTTGAAATGCCTTCTACCTCTTCTCCACCAATCAAGTTTAATTTAATTCTACAACTTCCCCCAAACCTAGCTCAGTTCTTACCCGCTTCACTAGTTTTCCCTGACTGGAGGGTCCTGCCTTGCCAAGCCCCCAATATTGTCCTGGATGTTGGATCCCTGCCACTTTTAACAACACATCGCAGAGTAATAAGGATTCTCCCTGTCAGAGTCAGGAAATTGGCCTTATCATTATCAGCACTTGACCTTAATGTCCTCACTTTGTAAAAGGGGGGTTAGAATAGAAAATCTTTATCTCTTAGCTTCAAGACCTTATGCTTTGGGGTGATTATTTCTTTTTCTAAATATATAATCAATCACTGGCTTCTGCTATTTTTTTGTTTCTTTTGTCCTTCTATCTTTCCAGTTAGATTATAGATCCTTGAGGAAAAGAGATAATTTTTTTATGAATTAATTTATTTTGGCTAATTCTAGCTGTGTAATAAATGTTTGCTGAACAAATGAGATATGGTCACAATGACCTGTATCTAGTAATACATTATTTTCAGCTATATTTGCTCCCAAGATAGAACTTTATTTATCAGTAAAATAATAATTCCATTTCAGTCTGGTTCTTTGCTCCCCATGAGAAAAAAAAAAAGTATACAAGAGGGTTTTAGAATAAGGCTATACACTCAAGGTCTTCATGCCCTTCTCCTGAAAATCCTCCGATGCAGTTGGATATGTCACAAGTCTGCTTAGCATTCTTCCCATATACACTCAGTTTCAGTTTTGCTGATCCAGTGGTATAACATTCAGCCCACTTGGGTCTTACTGAGAAAACGAACAAATCCTTTTAATCATTACTTCTAGAGAGTAATATGCATCTTTAGTTTTTGGATCTTCAAGAGACCACAGATTCACTGTTAGTTTCTTCCTTGTCTGGTTATCTCACTTCGTTAGTTAGTCCTCATTTCTTTTACTCCCTCTGTGACCTAGAGAGAGATCCTCTCCAAAATACCAAATGATTTTGTTACCTTGTTGGCAACCTTGGTTCCCCACTGAATGTTAAAATTATGAAACAAGATATAGCACCTTTAATTGCATCCCCGGACTCCAATAGAGACTTTTTTTAAAAAATAAGACTGGAGTATGGGTTTCCTGGCCTCTCTCAAACTCTCTCTCAGGAGATTTAATGACTGAAGTACCAGAAGGAACTTGTTTTCAGATCTCACCTACAAGGCACCTGTTCTGAGAAGGGAGGTAGAGAAGCTTTGGCTCACTTTCCCATTCAGATGCTATGGATTTTCCATTAATTGTCATACCTCCCACCTTCAGTCTCAGCTCCTGAGTTTACTCATTTAAAGTATCGGCACTAGTCAACAGGCAGTTGGGGGTTGCCTCGGTGCTCTTGCTCTTTCTTCCTTTTTCAATAGCGCTGGGCTGGCAGTCAGATGAAACTTCAACAACTAATGCAGGAAGAAAGCAAAAAAAAAAAAAAAAGAGGGAAATATTAGGTGGATAAACCTATTAAGAAATCTCCCCATGTTCGGGGATATACTTGGATACAGGAGGTATGCGTATTTGCTGATGAAAATCAGATGTCATGTGACCTGGCCCAGAGCACTGGGAGGACTTAGCTGTGAGACCCAGGGGTTCCTGGATGTCAGTCTGACTCCCTCTGAGGCTCTGAGCAGTGCGTGAAGTTACCATGTTCTTCTACAGTAGAAACTCTCGGAGGACACAGACTGTTTTTATTTGAGGAATTTTCGTACACCATTCCTCAAGCCAGGAGGACAGGGCCACCTGTATTACTGACCATGTAACTGTATAGAGGTTCCTTTTTCCTTAGGAAACATTAGCAATTATTTTCTCTTCATAGGCACATATACATATATAGATAAATATACAGGGAATCCAAGGAAGATCGCTAGAGTAAAGATATGAACATACTATTTTTTAAAACATGTGCACTGATTTTTTTTTTTTTGGTTGGAAAAAATAATAGATTATACAAAAAGCCCCTGAACCTATTAAAGTCAAATGATTGATTTCTTCCCATGGCAGGGCAGGTATTTATAGTCATGCAGGAGGCAGAATGGTGATAATCTAGGTTCTTTTGGCTTTTCTAGTTGAAAGCTCCAGTCCAATAGATAGAAAACTCCCTGAATCATTTCTAAAATGGAATAACTGGGAAATTTACTGAAAATCTTTTCAAGACTAAAAGGTGAGAGATGTGGAAGTGGTTCAAAGTGTAAACCGCAAAGGTTAAAAAGTCTTTTGCAAATCCAACAATTGAGGATTGTTTTAGGAACTCTGCTTAAATGTTTTGAAAAGATGCTCAAGGTGAGGCTGAACTTTTTATCATCTGTCAGTGCATTTAATTAGTTAAAATGTTGTGTTTTAGATATTGCCGGTATGTTACTGTTGGAAAAGCTGGAAATATTTATTTCACGGAGTGGGCAGAATGGCATCCAATATTTATCCTAAGCCTCCTATGTGAGCTAAAGACTGATAGCTTAAAAGGGCAGATGTTGAAATTTCTTTCTCCCGTCAAGGGCAGCTACTCAGAATGAAAATGTGATGGTAATTGGAGGGGTATTCATCAGATTCAATTTCAGTAGAAATTTCCTTGTGTCAAAACCATCTTTAATAACATAGAGCATACAGCAAAATGTACTAAATCATTGTTTTCTTTGAAAAGGGCATTGAATCTGAAACAGAAAATGGTTAAACGGAAGCAGTTTTAACCAATTAACTGCAGAGCAGTTTAAATGCAACTCAGTTTTTACCATTTTGAATGGACTTTTTGTTCTCTGTTTGCATAATTCCATTCCAATATTTCTGAATTTTACTGTAGTCACTTCCTGTTCTAAGGTTTTTCTGCTTCTTCAGAAGACATTAGAATCAAGGTGTTGAATCTTCTTTGTGAAGTTTTCTTTATGATTAGTTTCTTTCCATGTAAACTCCTAATTGTATTTTCCTCACCACCAAATAGTAGACATTTCATATATTAGGATTTTTCATTTAAGTGATAGTATGTAATTTTATATGCTTCTAAAATAAGGTATATAGACTAATCAACTTGTCTCCATCGTAAATATTTTTCTATAATGACAATTCAGACAGGAAATTCAGCCTGGCCAGTATATATTTTTTTAGTGTTTTGAGTGCTTCAGATCAAATTGACTGTGTTTTTAAAAGGTACTTAAAACAAACTAAAATAGATTTCTGATGTTTTAATTAATTCAACTAATAGAGATTTTTCTTTTCTATGTTCTGGAACCTATGAATAAAGAAAGAGCCATGTGAGGTTAATGGGCAGGTTTTATAAATGCCCCTTTTCTCCTCTCTCCCATATTCACAGGGGAGCCGGGTATCTAAGATTGTACTTTGGATTGTCTGTGATTTTTGCGAACAGGTGTCTTATAAAGGATTTTGAAAAGCGCCCTTCCGTCACACATCTCCTCGACCACCCATTTATTCAAGGAGCCCACGGAAAGGTTTTGTTCCTACAAAAACAGCTGGCCAAGGTCCTCCACGACCAGAAGCATCTAAACCCTGTTGTTAAAACCAGGTAGGGTACTCTGCGTCTTCCTGCTTCCTTTCTCTGGTTATTTATAAAAACAGCATGTCATGTGTTTTGATTTACCCACTATTATTATTGGTAATTATCACATCCCTGCATTTCTGAGAGTTTCATTTACATGATATTAAGTACTTCATGCTAGTGCATTAGAGCTTCAGAAATAAGCTGCCCATTTATGCTCTTATGGCTAATATTTCTCAACTGTAGCTGAAATCTCACTCTGCTCTCCTGTTCCAGTTAAAACCAACACATATTGAATGTACGTGTGGATTTTTTTTAAACCAATAAAGGTAACTGTATGAAAGCAATCATGGCTGAGATTGTATGAGACATCTTTACTTGGCTGTTGAGAATTGGAGAGCAGAAATAGGCTATAAAGTGATTTTGGAAAGATTACAAGTTAAATGCTGAAGCCTTTTTCTCTAATGTGCTCTGAGACTGTTTTCTTTAGTTAAAAATTTCTTAGAGGCGATATAGCACTTTAAAATGACCTTTTCCCCAAGGTATTGTCTATGCTTTCTAAAGCAACTTGTATTTCTCTCCTTTCCTTTTTTTTTTTTAAACAGGGTAGATTTTAAAAAGTAAATGTTTATTTTCAAGGGCAGTTGCTTAAAACAGTATTCTGTGGTGATCTCTAAGAAGTAGATCTTTGGTTTCTGTCCAGAGGGTGGCAGAATTTCCCTTTTAAAAAAATTAAATGCAAATAAAACTGCTTTTCCCCCACCCTCAGCAATTATTAGTTTTATAAAACTGGTTAGGATGCAGATAAGCTCTAATCCATTATTATTAAAAGAATATTTGAAAGACAGGAGGTGAAGAAAATAAAATATCACAAATCACAAGTTCTATAAATACTTATTCTGCAGAAAACTGTTTACAAATCAGAAAGCATCAGAACTCTTGAAGCTAGAGGAATAGTTTCAAGGTGACTGTATCTTTCTGATTTCACCCTCTCCTCCAAGGCTCAATTTTGGATAAGTCAAAACAAATTTTTTCCTACTCTTTCTCCTTTTCCACTGCCATTTCTGTTTCTGCGTCTTGCCTACAGGGTAGAGAAATGAACAGAAATTCTTGTGAATTTTGCATTTTTGTAAGCAATAGAATTTGTGTTTAAGCTTAGAGGAACTGAAATCCCTTTTCTTTCCTTGCTTTTGTTCCTATATTCCAGTCACTACCCCCCCCTACAGAGAGAGAGAAAGAGAGAGAGAGAGAGAGAGAGAGAGAGAGAGAGAGCACACACCACTACCCAAAACGAAGATGAAATAAAGTAAAATATAAACCAAACAAAAAACAAAGTCTGCATTTAAATGCTCTAAGTCAAATCAGGTGTCTTCTCCTTGTCTCTCTGTTCTGAAATTTGCCACAGAACAATTTCTGAGACTTAGTTTGTAAAGTTACTCTGCTTTTCATTTTTGCCTGACGTTGCTGGTCTAGATGTATGCTCTCTATTTAAAGACTTTTCTCCTTAGACAATAGGTCTCCAAGCTCTCTCACCCACTTTCTCTAATTTCTCTTTATCTTTGTTAACTCCTTTGATGTTATCAGAAGCCTCATATGGTGGCAAAGTCTTCTCACAGGGTCTTTGTTATCTTCAGTTTCACTCAGAAGTTTGTGTTTCTTTGAAAAGTCAAGCTCACAAATAGGTATCGCAACTTAAACAACCCCTTTTTTAGGAGGTAGGAAAATTAATTCTAAAAGAAACAATGCATGTAATTGACATAACTTGCCACCTATCCTGTGCTAATATCTCCTTTTAGCAACTGGCAAGGATCTGGAAACATATGTGTTTTTTAAACCTACCTGGAAAAAATTTTAAATATCATTTGATGCTGATAATTCAATATATTTAAAGTTGTGACTTCCAAGTTAAGGTGGGGAAAAAATTGAAATGAGTACATAGATGAGTGAGGCAGATAGATTCTTTATTTTTCTGCACAACTCTGGTCTCACAGCAGGTGATACAATGGTGATTAAAACCATTGGCTCTGTCAGGTTTGAATCCCAGTTCAGCCACTGAAGGACAAGTTATTAATTTTTTTTTGTTTTGAAGTTTTGAGGGATAAGTCAATACATAAAAAATACTTAGAAAAGCGCTGATAACAGAGTTAACCCTCAATCAATTTAGTAGCAGCAGTAGTAGTATACATGGTTTATTTAATTCAAAATCCTTCATTTCTTTTGGCCTTGATCTGTGCAAATTCTACCTCATGGCCTTAATCTGTGCAACTTCATCTCTATTTGCTTACCAAACAAAATCATGAAAATAAACAGTACTGAGATACTAAATGTTAAAAATTTCTATCTCTCACTTAAAATCTAATTTATTCATTTATTCATTCAAGAGACATTTATGTGTGTGTATGTGTCAGGCCCTCTGCTGAACAGAGAAACTACAAGGGCAAGTCAGATACAGTTCCTGATAAAAAGCTAATAGTCCAGTATGTGAAACAGATAAGAATCAGATGAGAACAGCTTTACATGAAAAGTACCTGGATAGTCGGATACGTGGGGTACCACCCAGAGCATCTGGGAAAAGAAGACCCCTGGAACTGGTGATCCTTAAACTGTCCTGAAGTTAGTTAGGGAAGGGGGTAATCCTGGTAGAGGGAAGGAATGAGTGGTGAGCAAAGGGCAAAGGCACAGAGGCTGGAGAGGACTTAGGGGACTTGATGAACAATTAGTTGGCATTGCTGGAGCATGGCATGAGATGGAGTGGGAGCAGGAAAGACAAGGCAGGCAAGAACCAGGTAAGGATAAGCTAAGGAGCTTGGATTTGTTCCTTGGGTACTCAGGAGCCACTGAAGGATTTCAAGCAAGGATATACTCCAGGAAGGTTGTTCTGATTGCAGTAGGGGGAATAGAATGGAGCTGGACAAGGCTGGAGTCAGGGAAATGAGTGAGAGCAGATTATGGCAATTGTTAATAATGGAAGATATTAAAGTATTACTATTGTCAGGATTTAGTGGCAGATTGGATGAGAGAGTTTAGGGAAAGAAAGACATGTCACAGGGTCTACCCATATTGGGCTGCCTCCCTGCCCTGGTTCAGACTATAATCAAACAGAAACTTCAAGATTATAAAAGACAGAGACTAGTAAAAAGACTTTGCTTCCTCTTCATATCCTATCAAATACAATGCCATGTACTTCTAGATAATATACAAAGCTTTTATCTTTCTGCTCAAAGTAGAGTTCTTCAGTGGTCCAAACAGTCCTTGTCTCCCCACCTGGAAGAGACTTGTTTAGTTTTGACAGCTAATGTAGAGAAACAAGACCTACAGCTTACAGGGAACATTCTACAATTTAGTACTTTCTCCAGGGGAGAGAGAAGTTGGTAGTTTGAGGAAGCTGTAGGGAAGAAGACAGGTTCTTAAAGGATGGGGAAAACTTGGACAGATGAAAGGGAAGATCTTATATAGAGGAAGACATGAGAGAGAGAGCGAGAGCGAGAGCGAGAGCGAGAGAGAGAGAGAGAGAGAGAGAGGGAGAGAGCAATAGAAAGAATCTCTATGTTGGGAAAGATAGAGAAAAGTTAGATGAAAATATTCAGAAAATTTTCTGAATGGGGTGGTGAATGAGGAGTAGGGGCAGAGGAGGTACTGTGAGGAAACTCATGTTGAGTGATTTTTGTCTTTCCAAAAAAAATTAGTAAGGAGGTCTCAGAGTTGGGAGTGGGCTGTAGACTACAGGGAAGTGTTAAGTCTTTGAAATGGCCACTGTGAAGAATCGGATAAAGGGTCCATTAAAGATGGAAACAATAAATTCTCAAGAGTACAGAAAACCCAGGTGGAACGTAACTGAATAGCATTTCATTGTAGTGAATTCAATCAGTGTTTAAGATAATGCATATAGAGCATTCAGGAGAGCATTTGACACCACAACTACCACCTTTCTTGTATATTATCTCTAGCAATTCTTTGCCACAAGGAGTAGGAGTAGAGAAATCTGATATTGTAGTCTTCTTCAGGCTTAAGACTGGCTTGGATGGACGTCATGGGGGGATAAAGGAATCAAGGAGAGTTTCCTTGGAGTCTTCTGGGGTGTGGAAGAACGTAAAGCCAGAAGTGGATGATTGACTTTGCGTCAGGGTCAGAGGACTGGCAGTTACAATGAAGACAAAGAGCAGATTCAGTGAGAGGATAATGAAAAACGGGATTATAGAACTGAGATCTTTGGAACTTTTGAGAGATAATTGGGAAATAGTTATAGCTAAACTTGTGAACAACTTCAGTAGAATAGAAATAAATGTTTTTAAAGAGTTGACAAGTCAAAGAACCCTGAGATTAGTATGTGAAGAGAATTAAAGGGATTGGTGGAGGGTGGGAAAACCAGAGACCGATATCAGGGGAAGAGGTAGAGAGAAAGGAAAATGGGGGTCAAGTTCTCGAAAAGATGGTATAAGAAGGTGATGTGAATTTTTCAATAGGGTGATATTGGTTTGAGAGAACAATTGATAAAAAAGGGCAGAGGGGAGCAAGGAGAATGCCCCCTTCCACTACTCCCTCACAGTGAGTGGATGGAAGGCAGAGCCGGGGCAAGAGTATTATGGAGAAGGGGTCCATTTCAGTTATGATGAGGAAATAAATGAGTATTCAAGAATAGGGCTAGGAATCATCTGTTGTTCACAATAGAGCAGAAACTGCACTGTACATAAAGAAAGGCTTGAGTGGTGAGGCCCCATCTCACTTCTTCTGGGAATAGCATTCCAGCTCTCCTGAGT
The DNA here is from genome assembly GCA_028627145.1 of Eidolon dupreanum. Taxonomy (NCBI): domain Eukaryota; kingdom Metazoa; phylum Chordata; class Mammalia; order Chiroptera; family Pteropodidae; genus Eidolon; species Eidolon dupreanum. Next base: position 122,621,949 of record CM053503.1, read on the forward strand.
GGTGCAGTTTTGGGAAAGCCAGGCTGTGTGATCCAGATCCAGTTCCATTTCATATTATATATATATGAGGTGCCTGTGCAGAAGTAGTATTGTACGATTTGAGATCTGATACCTTTTCCCGATGCTGATTATAGTGTATGAGTGAAACCATTTGACTTTGTTTTTCCAGTAGTTTACAATTTGTCCATATTTGATTCAGATACAGTAAAAGGTTATGAATCCAAGGCTTACTCTCTCAATAGAGGTTAGGCACCCTAAAATTCCGCCGCATTTTTACTTAACCTGTTAGATATACTTTTAAGCAGTTTGGCCATTTCCTTTACAATTTCCTTGACCTTGAGAAGGACTTTTCCCCTAAACCAGTTCTGCAAATCCCTGAATTCATTGATGTCATTTGGTATGCCGTGTCACTATTACTTTAAAGAGTTGACAAGTCGAAGAACCCTGAGATCAGGATGTGAAGAGAATTAAAGGGATTGGTGGCGGGGGAAATCAGACAGAGACTGATATCAGGGGAAGAGGTAGAGAGAAAGGAAAACGGGAGTGAGAGATAATTTTAAGCAGTTTGGCTTAAAAGTAGAGGTGGAAACATGCTTTTTAAATCACTTTACAAGTGTTAGTGGGAGAAGAGCAAAAATACCGTCTGGAATGAGAGTGGAGGCAGAGAAGGCACTGGGTTAGCTGCACTGTGACCCGCTCCCGCCTTCGCATCAAGTACTCAACTGCAAGCCTCAGTAAAATTACAAGATCCAGCATGTCATTCCCCTGCAGGTGGCTTGAGACTAGCTGAAATCACAGATGTTAAGCCCTTAAATGCCAAGGGTCTACTCTAAGTATTACTTGGTAGAAGAATTAAGTTGCTGATTGTTTTCTGCTCTGTTGAATGGAGTTTGATTTTACCCTTGTAATTTGCCTGAGGCTGATGGAAACAAAAACCTCAGCTTTTCTGATTTCTTTTCAATCTGTGGCAGTGACCTTTAAAAACAGATTTTTCTCTGTTCAACTGCTGAGCTTTTCCTGCTAAGCCTTGTTCACTCACTTCCTCTTTTACCTGTAAGGATGTACACACACACACACACACACACACACACACACAATGTGCATGCATATACATCATATTACATACAATGTACAATGATGGGTTACTGGGCTCCTGTGTAAATGAATGAATCAAGCGCTGAAGATGCTGAACATATAGGAGGTTAAAGATCCTCCGGTTCTTCTAACAGACAAGAAAGAAATAAGTCCACATCCTGTTATAATGAGTATCTGCTATCTATCTATATCTATGTCTGTCTATAACTGAGTGAACAAATTCATATATAATTTTCTGCTGGTGTCCTTGATTCTTGCTGCCTAGAGAAGGTGGGTATATCAAATACTGTTTAATATACTTGATGATAAGATGCTGATTTATTGGAATTCTGGCCAAAACCATGCTTAGATGAAAACAAAAACAAAAACAAAAACAAAGATACTATAGTGGTTTCTACCCAAATAATTCTTCTATCTTTTTACTCTATATATTGTGATGTTTGATAGATATAAGCTTAAGTTCTAGGTCAAGATAGAGCTCATGTAGTTAAAGTTATCTAAGTGATGTCTATCTCTACCCATATTTGACTCTCGGTAGAATGGTGTCACACCTAGATGGTCTGCCATTGTTTTTGCACTGTAATTTTTCATGTTAAACAAGGAATTCTTCAGCAAAAATTGATAATAGGTGCTATTCTCAAGTAAGGCACTAGATGGAGCATGTAAATTTAAAAGGAATTTAAGTTGGTATTTGCTAGAGACACATCATTTAACTCAAGAAAATTTAAACCAAATTTGTTTTGATTAATTTAAACTAAAAATAGACAAATATAAAACATTATAACACTTTTTGTAAGTATATGTCATCTAGGATAATATAAATATAAAAAGGTAAAAATTGAAATAAATAATTTTTTTCTTTTTGAGAGACTACTTGAATCTCATAGCCAAAGCAGGGAAGTGAATCAGGCAGCAGTTTCAGAAAAGCATTAGTTGGGGAACGCAGAGAGGGCTAGCAGATAAGTTTTCATTGAGAAAATGAAGTGGTCTTTATCAGAGTGGAAACACCTTGCATCTACATTAACTTCTAAATTGCCAGCTTCGATTTGGGGAGCGGATAATTTTAAGGAATTTGATTGCTTCTTCACATGGGAAGAGGTCATACATAGCTAATAACAGCAGGTAAAATCTTTTAAAAGTTGTTTGTTGTTTATAAAATATTGTCAGAGGAGATTTTTGTGAGAATCCAGCTTAGACTTGCAGATAGCCTCTGCATGATACCTGGAGGCTAAATCTGTAAGACAGACAGATTGACATATGAGCAGTCTGCAGCAGGGTTCAAAAGAAAACCATTTCTATCCTGGTGGCATTTCTTTGTATATGTTCATACTGAAACTCAACAACTTTCTACTAGAGTTTATTCATTTGTGATATTGCAAATGAAGTTTTGTCAGTGCTTTCATTTTTAGTTGCCTATAAAAATGTCATCCAGCATGAAGCTTAGCATCCCTGTATGCAATTCAGGCTGCCTTTAAGTCCAAGCCAGAAGTTACTGGAGTTTTTTTTTTTTTTTTTTTTTTTTTTAAAGAATCCCTAGGAAGCTTACCATTGATTCAGTGTATCTTGAATTCTGATTTCCCCAATCTCCCTGCTACCATTTACTTCTCAAATTCCCCTGCATTCTGTCCAAGGTACTTAGTGGGGAGACAGAGAGGAGTGTTTACTCCACCTTGACTAGAACCAGAGCTGTGGATGATTTTTTAAATTCCTGGTTTTCTTTGTCAAAAGATGTGTACAATAAACTCTAACATAGCCCTTTTCATACAGTTGCAAGATATAAGTTTAGGAAGGAGATAAATTAACTGAATTTAATATAACAAAGATTTAATAATTTATAAAAATGTGTTGTAATATTTTGTTTTATGATAAACTTCAAGATAAAAAAATGTTTAGGTTTTATGTGAGAAGGATTTGGCCAGAAATATGTACCCTTCTGCTGTTTTATTTAGCAAAGTAGTTAGCTAGAAGCAGGCAGCAGCTCTAAGTTTTAATAAAAAAATGTATTTCAAACCAATCTGATTTCTCTTTGACATCACTAATATATTAGAACATGGATGAATAAACCGTTCTGTTTAATAATAAAAAGTGCTTAGGTTATAAATTCGATTTTATTAAGTAAAATTTAGCTTCATCTACTTTGGATCTTTATATGAATTAGCATCAAAATGGGTTCTAGCGCTAGAGAAGACTAATACCATGCTTGAAATACCCCTTCTTCAAATCTCTCAGTGATGACAATTAGGAAATAACATTTAATGTAATAGGCAGGAAGAGAAAAAAAGTCAGTGTTTTCTTTGCCCATTTCCATTGTATTATAAACTCAAGACTCAATATGCAGAGCTATTCAGTTTGATTCTTCCTTTTTTACCTACTTTGATGAAATGTGTGCAGCAAGGGACAGAGTGTACATCAGGGCACCATGCCTCCTACATGATGCTTACAGGAAAATGTTCAGGAAAGCCAGCTTCTGGGACCTGGCAGGGTAGAACTCTATCCTTTAAAGCTGTGATGATGGTGGGCCTACGAGGTGATAGGGAAGAACCATGCAATAATGCCTCTTTGCTGATGAATTATGGTACCTGGGAGGACATTTCACATGTAATTTTGTGTAGTTAGTGGTGTTCTTTAGTGCAAATTATTGATTCCAAATTTTGACAAGGACAGAAGAATAGTACTTGGCACCTTTTTTCAACCCTTTTGCATTTTTATATCTATAATTGTATTTGCTTTCACAGCCACCCATGTGACAGACCAATCGTGAATGTTGTATTTACAGGTGAAGAAAACTAACTCGCTGGTCGTTAAGGGATTTGCTGAGTGGCCCATACCATATTACTCATAAGCCTGGAACTTAGACTCAGAGCTCTTGACTTTTAGGCCAGTGCTCTCCCTATACCACATTGAGTAGTGATAAGCTTATGAAGGGAATTGTGGGAAGGCCTACTTTGACCTTGAATTAATTTTATACCTAAAAGAACTGTATTTTAGTATGCCAAAGGGGACTGATGTTAATTGCCAACCAAGTTTTTTAAATGCCTAGTGAACACCCCGCCCCCACCCCACTCCATCCTCCATCTCCAGCAAGAGAAAATCTCACATATATAAACAAGGAGATGAATATAACGATACTGCTTTGTTTCTAATAGCAAAAAATTGGAATCAGCCTAAATATTTATCAACATAGGGCTGGGTAAATAAATTGGTACATATTTATATGATGTAATATTACCAAGTGATTAAAGTGACTGAAATACTTGAAATACTGATCTATCAAGAGAAATCATAATGTTGAATGGAAAAAAGGCAAATTTTCACAATAAAACCTACAGTATATCATTTTTATAATTAAACATACAGGATCCATATATTGTTTATGGGTACCTATATGTGTATGATCATTATTTAAAAGTAGACTGGAGGGATATCCACCAAATGGTGGTTACTCAGGAAAGAGGATAAAACATGGGTCACAAAGGGATTTCAGATAAATAAAATATAAGCATTTATCAATTCATTAGTATTTGCTATATTAGTCTCTGAAGTTTTCTGTAATTTTAAAAATTTCTCAAAAATTTGGGGGTGGTACTGATGGATAGCTTGAGGGGACCTTAAGAGAAGTACTCCAATGAGAACCATATGCCTGGCACTAAACAGAAAAAACTGTGAGAAAGTGCTGTGATTGGCATTTAAGAAAAGCAGATATAAGTAGTAGATGCACCCATGTGGTAATACATCCTACTGCAGTAGAAAAGGGCTTGAGCTCTGGAACCCGCCTTACCCCGGGGAGCCCTACAGGGACTGGGAGAGACCTTAGGGACCTGGACTGGACTTGCTCTTCCTGTCCCTGTCTCTGAAGTCTCTGAACATGTCATGTGATAAGACTGCAATGAGTCATTCTCATTGCCTACTTCCTGCTACATTATGTACTATCTTAGTGCTAATATTCTCTGGATAAAGTTCTAGGCGTGAAAGGATGCATACCAGAAGACCTTATCATGTGGAAGATGCTGAAAAATACTGCCTTGAAGATGACTTGGTGAATCTAGAGGTCCTGGATGAGGTATTAAATATTTAGTAGACAATTCTCACTGATGACATTTGTTTCATGTAAATGGTCTGACCTTTCTGTTGTGGACCATATTTTCCTAAATCACTTGAAAATTTAATGTTTGTGTAGCATTGGCGAAACTTAAAGAGCATTGGTTGCTGTGATATCCTGTGCTGTGTTCTTCCATGTTCCCCAAAATGTCCTAAATTATGAAGAGAAAGAATTTAGATTTTTTCCAATAAAGCACCTTATGTTATGGACTTAAATGTATCAGGTGAATATTATTTTCTGTTTAAAGAAGAGTACAGTTTAACCGTTAAATTAAGATAGTTGTTTGTTCCTCGTAAAGAGGAGCTTCATTTAGGGAAATAATGAAGTTAATATAGCTTGAATTCTAAATTTGAAAAGTGTGATAATCCTCATTTAAAATGTGCATGTTTAATAGAGCCATTAATTGCACTGGACCTGCTTCTCCTGATTCTAACTCTGGAGACCCTTAACTGCAATATACGAATCACTAAAGTATAATATAAAAATGTTCAATTCTATATTCTCACCACATAAATTTTAAGAGCAATGATTTGAGAACTGAAGTTACTATTTTGTCCGTACTTTATCAGTAGGAATGACCTACTAACTCAAATTCTAATAGAACATTTTCATTGGTAGAGATAAGTTTTTCATAATATCGAATAATACCTTTGCTGGATATTCAGTGTCTTTTAGCAAGCCCCAAGTGGACCTAATGCTTTCAGCATATTCCTATTTTTTTCTTCTTGCAAGGCAAATATCTGCATTTAGGATCATTAGTGTCAGTATATAATTTAAATTGACTACTTTCATCTTTTAGAGAAAAATATTCTTGTAGAATAAGTTTAGTTGTATTGTTAGAATCTCTCTCTTGATTAGAAATAATGTTTACTTTCAATGCCATTTATCCTATTCTTAGGACACAATTATTCATCAGTTGCAGAAGCGTTATGTGGACTTGCTGATTTACACATATGTTGGAGACATCTTGATTGCCTTAAATCCCTTCCAGAATCTAAGCATATACTCTCCACAGGTAAGGGATGCTTTAAGAGCATGTTGCTTAATAAGAAATTAAAAATCTCAAGGGAAAATGAAAAGGGAAAAGTGAGAATAAAATTGTGCCACCCCAAACTGCAGATAATAATGCAACATAAATGGAATTCTTACAGTTTGGGAGTAACTTTTTAAAGTAGGATATAAGAAGGAAAACTAATATTCATTTAGTGCTTACTACATGCTGGGATTGAGTTACCTTGTTTATTTCTCACAATCCTGTGAGAAAGGTACTAGTATTAAGCCTGTTTAGCACATGAGGAGACGACATAGTGAAGTTCACTCCCTTGCATGAGTTAGTGAAGCCAGCAAGTGAGGAACTAGGAATTGAACTCAGGACTATAGAATCGAGAACCTGAGCTCTACAGCCTTCCCAAAGCTACAATTCCCCTGATAAGTGACAAAGCCTTGGTTTCATGCGTAACTGGTATTGGAGCATTAGAAGATTCAGTGGAACATTAGAAGTGTCCCTTAAATTAATTATTTTATTCTTCAGTTTTCCAGACTTTATCATGGGGTGAAACGTGCCTCAAATCCTCCTCACATATTTGCATCAGCAGATGCTGCTTACCAATGCATGGTTACTTTCAGCAAAGATCAGGTAAGAAGTCACCTTCCTTTTCTACCAAGTCAGTGTGTTCTGTCTTCCTCTGCATCTCTTAAGTCTTCCTGAAAACTTTCCGTTCTGGTTTCTGCTGCTAACCCAAGGAAATAGTAGCTTGGTGAACAGTAAGAGTGATAAAACCAGAGAAACAGAAAAACGTGAAAACTCTTTCAAATAACGTGAAACATTCACATCAAGAGCATTCATTTTCCCTGATAAAGTGTAATAAGGATATACCTAATATGAATATGAGAAATAGAGCTAATACAAACTCGATTACGTGGCAATGATTATAATAAAAACAGGACGTAGAATGAAAAATGAAATTGCTTCCTATTAAGGTCTCAGAATTTTCATGGTCAAGTCCTTTTTGTATGAAATACTGCTCATAGTTGACAACGGTCATGCACCACACTGTTTAGCTGCTGAGAAATTGTGATGGACTGGGTAAAGACTGAACAAATCTACTTAGTGCTCAATTAAAATACAAAGCCAACCTATGTGTTTAAACTTTCTGGACTTGCAATTCAGGTGGTGGCATATCCAACCTTTGACCCTTCCTTTACTTTTAGTACATTATGTTTTCCTTTGTATCTGTATTCTGTTTAAAATAGAAAGAATCTGTCTATGGCTATGCTACCCTGAACGTGCCCGATCTTGTCTGACTTGGAAGTTAAGCAGGATTGGGCCTGGTTAGTACTTGGATGGAAGACCACCTAGGAAGACCATGTGCTGTAGGCATTAAAACAAAACAAAACAAAAACAAAAACCTGTTAAAGTAGAAAGAGTCTAATCTGGTGAGGAAATTTTATGAGAGAATTATTATGTGTATATTTCCTGAGACCTGTGAAATCCCTGCTTTCGGTTTGTTTAGGAATAGATAAAATTATAACAGTGCAACTTACAAAATGAAGTACATAAATTCACTATAGATTAGAAACTTGGCTTCTCCAAATTCTTACCTTTCTCAGAGACTTGTGAAGTGTCCATATATTTCATAGAGAACAAGTAAATGAAGAGAGATATTGTGTTTCCCAAGTTCAGAAATTGCCCTACCATGTTGTTGTTTTTCTGACACTATTTCTGATACTAAATATTGTGTCTTTTCCAACTCCAACACATTCTCCAATTCTTCAATACCAACTGGATGTTCAACTCAATTCCATTCAATTCTGACACTAACTACCAAGAGTTAACACAGACCTCACAGGTTCAGGTTTCAGTCCCACAAGACTGTCCCCACTTCAGATACCAGCTGCAAAGGGGACAACTAGGTTACCCACACTTCTGTCTGGCTGACTACAAATTCAGGAATTCCGACTACCCACTTCAGGTTTGAAAATTCACTAGGATGACTTGCAGAACTCAGGAAAACACTTGACTTACATTTACTGGTTTATTGTAAAGAACACAATTCAGGAACAAGGAAAGAGAAGAAATTCAGAGGACGAGATATAGGGAGGGGGTGGTGCAAAGTTTTCATGCCTTTGTGCCCCTCTCCCAGCACCCACACATGTCTATACCAGAAGCTCTCTGAATCTTGTTGTTGAAAAGTTTTTATGACCCAACCAACCTCTAGTCCCTTTTCCTTTCCCAGAAGTTGGGATGATAAGGCTGAAAATTTCCACCCTCTAATCATGGGCTTGGTCTTTCTGGTGACCAGCCCCATCCTGAAGCTCTCTTGGGTTGCATCTTGAACCACTTGGTTCAAGTGGTTAGCAGTTAGGTTTTATAGAAAGAGACTGGTTTGTGAATAACAGCAGATGTTTCTATCACTCCTATCATTCAGGAAATTCTGAAGGCTCTAGGAGCTCTGTGCCAGGAACCAGAGATAAATACCAAAATTTTTTTTATTATACTGTACCCACTAATTTCCTTTATACATAAAGAGCTTCTAGAAACAAATGATAAAAAGATCAAGTACAAAAAAGAATAGGCAAAGAATACGGACTTATCATGAGAAAAGAAAATATGAATGACCTTAAACATATGTGAAATAATGCCTAACCTCACTCATAATATAAGAAATGAAAAATTAAATCTATACTGAGATATCATTTTTTGCCTATCAGATTGGCAAAAATCCAACAGACTCTGGTAAAGCTATGGGAGAACAGGCACTTTCATAGACTGGTACAGTCCTTAGGAAAGCAACTTGGTACTATCTATCAATTATGCAAATGCATTTACCTTTTGATGCAACAACCTCATTTCTAGGAATTTATTCTACAGATGAACCTACATATAAATACAACAACCTATGATAGAGTTATTTATTGTAATATTGTTTGTAATAACAAAGGAAAAAAACTCAAGTGTCTATCCATATAGGACTGGTTAAATAGGTGATGGTACATCTACGCAGTGAAACAACACGCAGGTATGAAAAGACTGAAGAAGCTATTGATGTACTGAAAAGGAAAGATTCTTAAGATATATTACTGAGTAAAAAATTAAGGTGCACAGCGGTGGATGTTATGTGAAAGCCATAGCTGAACACACTGGGTGTTTACTGTGCTATGAATTTCTCACCAACACTCCATTTTCTGTATCAGTGCATTGTCATCAGTGGAGAAAGTGGCTCTGGGAAGACAGAAAGTGCCCACCTGATTGTTCAGCATTTGACTTTCTTGGGAAAGGTATTGATTCCTGTTTTATGTATTGTGGCTAGAAGTTTCTGCAGACTAACTGCATAAATGTACAAAAGATGAAAATACATTTTTAATGGTTATATAAAAATATTCCATCTTTATTATGCTTGCCTCCTGATAGCTAGGCCTCATAAGATGTCAGCATGCCATCTTTCTTTCACATAGTGAAGAAAATAATGCCAGCACAAATTTACTAGATTATTGGCAATTAATTTTGTATGCTTTTAATATAATATAAACATTTAGCCATTAAGTAGTAAAAGTTGTTAAACATTAGGAACAGGGTCAGGGAGAGCCACTAAAGTGTTTAAAGAATTGGAAAATAGAAATCTTTGGGGAAAAGTTGAGAGAAATAAAAATTTTCAGCTTGGTAATATGGACATTAAAGGAATGACTTAAAAAATGGTCTACCAGTTACTTATACTCAGAATTAGTGTATTAGGAGACTAAGAAAGATTTTAAGAAATATTTTTTCAGAACAAGTTTATGAATATTGTAATGAATGACTGAGAAAAGTTATGGCTCTCTCTATTTAAAATTCTTTCTAATGGTTTAGGCATTTTATCTGTCAAAGATCTTATGTGAAGTGCATCTGGACATAAAAACTGATGACCTAATCCAGTATCATCTGATGCCTATGCACCGAGGAGTTGTTCATCTGAGAAAACAATGCTGGTGGTTGATGCTAATTCCCCCAAATGCAATTCGTCCCCAAAAGGGAGGGGTGCCTGGTAAATTTGCTGAATTAATGTTTCTGGAGGCTCCTTGTAACTGCTCTGTGTTTGGTACAGGCCAATAATCAGACCTTGAGAGAAAAAATCCTGCAAGTCAACTCCCTGGTGGAAGCCTTTGGAAATGCATGCACCGCCATCAATGACAATTCCAGCCGTTTTGGAAAGTATCTGGAAATGATGTTTACACCAACTGGAGCTGTGATGGGGGCAAGAATCTCTGAATATCTCCTTGAAAAGTCCAGAGTTATAAAACAGGCAGTGTAGGTACACTATTTGATCACTGTGGTTTTGCTCTGCAATATAGAGGTTTTGAGAATTCTAATTGCTCCATTTTTATACTATTTTTAGCATCCCGATAGATAGGTTGGTTCCCCTCAGCCCCACCAGGAGCAAGGAATTATTTAAGCAAAAGAAAAGTTGTGATTTCTAACCTAAAAGATGTTTGCAAGCAGAGTGCAAAGAGCTGGGGTGGGAGTACTTTGGGATAGTCATGACTGTTTTTCCTGAGTTGGTTATATCAGATAGAATTTAACAGTATTGTAGATAATTTAAAAAAAATCATTAGATCTCTTAAAATTAAACTTGTCTATGAAAAAGAAAAAGCACCGAGAATATTCTGCATGTTAATTTTTCCCCCTAGACTGAAAGAGGAAAAAAAAATTTTGTTTTAAGAAGAGCAGTACAGCAATAGTGATCAATAGCATGGACTGCTCTGGGTTTAAGTGTTGGCTCTGACATTGATTGTGTGACCTTGGGTTGTTGGTTAACCTCTCTGTACCTCATCTGTGAAATGGAGATGCTCTTAGAGCCTACCTCATGGGTTTGTTGTGAGGATTAATGAGTTTATTTACATGAAATTCCTTTGAAAAGTGCCTCGTATAGTATACATGTTATCAGAGAGTTAGCCAGTCTTCCTATTGTTATTACTATTGCAGGACACCAGACTTCCTCAGGAACATGGCTCCATTCATCCATTATTCCATAATTATCTATTGAATTCTTGCCATATATCAGTGCTGTACTCCCTTCTGGGGTTGCTGGAGTAGAAAATAGAAAAGGTCCCAGTATTCATGGAACTTGGAGTGAATGGTGGATAGGAAAGGGGTCAGAAAAGATCACAAACATTAAACAAACAAACAAACAAAAAGGTAAATGCAGAACAACTGTGATAAGTACCAGGAAGCAATGTAAGGTGCTATGAAGGTAAAACAAGAGAAGGAAGGGCACCTAACCTAGTCCAGGAAGAAAGGGGCTCCTGATGTATGAGATATTTAGCCTGAGGTCTGAAGATCACTAGGTGTTAGCCAATGAGGTAAGGAAGAAGTGGGGAGGGAGAGGGGGCAAAGATTAGACTGAGACCAAATCATGCAGGGCTCTAGACCTAGGCTGAGGAACCTTATTCTAAAGACTCATTGTTTCGAACCTCACTTTCAAAGCAATAGGAAGCCACTTCATGTTTTTAAGAAGAGGAATCACAAAACTCAACTAGCACTTGGAAATGATTATTCTGGCTTCAGTGGGGTGAATGAATTAGAGGGGAAAGTATTGTGTTGAGACTGTTAGGATGCCGTTGTCAAATCCCTGTGAGAGATTGTTTGCTGAGACTAAGGTGGTAGCGGTAGAGATGAAGATAGACAAGATCTGACAAATCTGAGAGATGTTGTGCAAGTAGAATCCACAGGACTTGCTCTGGGCTAGGAACCCAAGCATCTTCTTCTATCATACTTTTGCAGTTGTCTCACAAAATAGGGACTGACATGAAGAAATTAAACAAATGAACAAAAGGATAGCTTCTCTGAGGTTCCCCCATTTCTTTCTCCCCAAATTAGGGTGATTTTATAGTTTAGAGAGATATCTCTGATAGAATGGAAACTGCAGTTTTCTGTGTTCAAATGTAAAGTAGTCTTTTACAAAGATAATTGGGAGTTTTAATCACGGTTTTGTCACTTATTGTATGTTATTTATTAATTTAAATATCCTTATGCCTTACTTTCCTCATATGTAAAAAGAACTCATTAAAGCTGACCTCACAGAGCTATTATGAGAATTAAATGAGATGATATGTGATATACCAAATATAAATCTAAAACATAAGTAATAAATAATTTTTTAAAATTTATTTATTAATTTTAATTAGTTTCAAGTATACAGTACATTGGTTAGACATTTATATAGTTTATAAAATGATTCCCCTAATTGCTCCTTCTCTCATTTGATTTTCCACCTAGCCAATGTATTAATGCTAACTGCATTCCCTATGCTGCCATAATTTATTATTATTACATTTAATCAATATGATAGCACTGATAGACTGAATGCATTGTATGAGAAGATGGAACCTCTGCAAGTCCTGTTCACCTGACCTTTCTGGTTCTATCCTCTTGCGGGCACAAAATAAGATTCCCCTTCTTGGTACCCTGTTGGTGGATGAGGTCATGTGACCAATTCTAGCAAGTGGGCACTTAATGGAAAGACCTTCCAGAGTGCTGCCAAATTGCAAGAAGGCGGCTGTTCCATCATCCTGGGCCCATGAGTGACAACGATGAGCACATCCTTCCCCCACCACCCCTCTACTGGTTCTCAGTGGATGTATTCTGAGCAAGAAGTAAGTCTTTGTTGAGTTAAACCACTAAGATCTTGGGATATTTGTTTTCGTCACAAAACCAAGCCAATCCGGATAGCTACAGGGAGGAAGATCAAGTTGAAATTGTACTAGGAATGGATGATAATAGGCAAAGCTCAGAAGAATTGAGATATCTGTAAAACAAAAACAAACAACAAACAAAAACTATAGGAAGCTAAGACCAAAATGGGTAAGCCAAAGTCTGCACATTTAGCAGAGGTCAAGGAACAAGGGACATTCATACCAGGCATACTGGTTCATAAAGCCTTGTAAGAGTTTTCCTGTCTCGGTGACTTCTGCCACCATCACCAGATGCTCAAGTTAGAAATCTGGAGGCAGACTCCAGGTCCCTTTCCCTCCCTACCCTCATTCATTCTATCAGGATGTTCTTTTAGTTGTTCATCCAAAATATATGTTTAGGCTTACTCTTGTTCTTTATCATCACTGTCTAAGCCACTTGCTCTGTCACCTATACCTCCTAATTAGTCTCCCTGGATCTATGTTGGTACTTCTTACAATCTAGTCTTCATCCTTCAGCTAGATGTACTTTTTTCAACACAAATCTACTCATGTTACACATTTAAAATGCACTCTGGCTCTAGTTTAAAATACTTTAAGGAATTCTAATTGCTTAATCAACAAAATCCGCATTCTTGCCTAATGAGTCCTGGTGTGGGCTGGCCCTGCCTACCTGCCCTCCTCCTTTTCAGTAGCATTCTTTTGGTTCTACATGAGTATCTCGTTCAGAGCCTTTGTGTATGTTCTGCTCCCTCTCTTTAGAATGCTTTCCCCTTCTCTCTGTAGCTCCTTCCAGCCCGTCCTTATACTTCATTGCTTGACTTAAGTGTTATTTCCTTAGAGAGGTCTTTCCCTGACTTGACACAAGTAGCCCTTAACCCCCAATGTTGTTCTTCATCTCAGCTCCTTGTTTGTTTCTTTCAGAGTCCTCATCACAAGCTTCCTTGTTTATTCACCTAACTCCATCACTAGAAGGGAAGCTCTAGAGCCCATGAATCCTCTGAGTCCTGTATCCCTTGCATCTGGCACAGTGCCTGCCATGACTGGCACTCAATAAATTTGTAAGTTGAGTGAACAAATGACTGAGAAATGACAAATGAGGGCATCTATAATACGGGGCAGGAATAAGAATATACCAGAAGAGCTTTGACAGGATGAACAATCACAGGAAGACTAGGATATCCAAGAGAAGCCAAAGAAAAAAGTGGAGCTCATGTCACAAATAGGGGAAGGGAATAGAAGGAAGACAAGATTTTTTTTCCATAGAGCTAAGTTGGCCAAGGTGAGGATTTGCCAGAATTCTGGGGCATTGAAAGAAGAGACTGGTGTCCTCTAGAGGAAAGAAAGGGATCCAGAGCAGAGCTTTTCAAACTGCCTTTGATGACAGACTACTTTTTAAAAAAAACATTAGTTCACAATCCCTTGTGAACTAATACCTTTGTAAAGCATAATTGAAATGAATTATCAGAGAAATTTTCATACTCTTAGGTGTCATGGCAATGTCACTTACTACAAAATGTCTAGACATGTACTTCCCAGGTCCTTACCTTATATGCTGACAACAGTCCATAGAATACACTTAGAGGTGGCACCTATCTGAAAGGACCCTGGCCAGGGTGGCCTAAAAGGAGGTGGACAGCAGGAGACAAGGAGGACAGATGCATGCTATTTTGAAAGACTACAAATTTGAGAGTCTCAGTTTAGGAGCAGTTGCACTCCCTAATTTGCTGTACATCTGGTGAGTCACTTCCTGTCAGAGCCTCTAGTAAAGTAGTGAGTTTGGCTGATCTCTCTTAGCTGTATATCACTGATTCTGAAGCAACATGGGCTACAAACAGAAGGGATGTGGCACAGATGCATAGTCATTTGGGCTGGAATAGCAAGATCTCTAAACATGTGTAACCTGAGCTGTTATCTAGAGAATGTTCCATTCTCTAAAACTTCCTCCTGTATATAGTAAACATAAGTATGTTTAATAATGTGACATTGTGGCTTCCTTTCCAACTTGGGACCAGCAGAATGGCTCCTGCAAAGGAGGGTGGCAAGAAGAAGGGCCGTTCTGCCACCAACAAGGTAGTGACCAGTGAATGCATCATCAGCATTCACAAGCAAATCCATTGAGTGTGTTTCAAGAAGCGTACCCCTTGGGCACTCAAAGAGATCCAGAAAGTTGCCATGAAGGAGGTGGGAACTCCAGATGTGCACATTGGCTCCAGACTCGACAAAACTGTCTGGGCCAAAGGAACAAGGAATGTCCCATACAGTATTCGGGTGTGGTTGTCCAGAAAATGTAATGAAGATGAAGATTCACCAAACAAACTCTCTGCATTGGTTACTTGCATTCCTGTCAACACTTTCAAAAATCTACAAATAGTTAATGTGGATGAGAAGTAACTGCTGATTGTTGAATAAAGCTATAAAACTACAAAAAATAATAATACTATGACATTGTGACAATTACTATACTAATCCTATTACTATTACTATTCTGTAATTGGGATGCAGCATATTTAATTGCCCCAAAATTCATATTTGCTATAGAATGATAAATTGCACAGAAAGGAAATGGGGTAAATTGGAGTGTGGAAGACCAGAATATGTTATTAATAATGTCCTTTTTTTTTTCCAGGGGAGAGAAAAATTTTCACATATTTTACTATATTTATGCTGGTCTTTATTACCAACAGAAACTTTCTGAGTTTAGACTTCCTGAGGAAAAACTTCCTAGGTAAGTGTCAGGGATTTTAGTTGTTAATTTGTAATGACTACATAACTAGCGGTTAATGAAACTTGGATATAAATGGAGCTGTTTTTCTAACTGAACATTCACAGTCTCTTTAGCTGAAATACTCAGGATGAGACAGCAGGGACTACATCTCACCATCTGCATTTTCTGGAAAGTTTAGAACTCACCTGCAGCCATTTTACTCAGCTATGTGCACCATTATTCCACCAAACTATTAGACTGTAAGGGAATGTCCTTGCAAAAAAGGAGCCCAGCGATGCCTGGTATTTGGGGTGCTGTTTGCCCAGTCAACACTCATGCTGTTGGTCATACTCCATTTAGGTACATAGCTGGTGAAACTGGAAGGGTGATGCATGACATAACTTCCGAGGAGTCTTACAGAAGACAATTTGAAGCAATTCAGCACTGTTTCAGGATTATAGGGTTCTCCGACAAGGTAAGTGATTATCAGGAGAGAAAAAACTCAAATGTTAATATTCTTGAGTCAATGTGAGCGAAGACATGAGTGTTCTAGGTTGGGGCAGGATACTTACTTTTCAGTTGCCATGCTGGTCATGTTATAAGGTCTCACTACTCAAAGTGTACCTAGAAGACCAGAAACATTGTTATCGACCGAGAACTTGTTAGACATGAAGGCTCTCAGGTCCAAGGACAGCTGAATCAGAATCTGCATTTTAACAAGATATGCAGGTGAACATGAAAGTAGAAGTACTGTGGCAAGTATCATGTGCCTGTGAATTATCACTACAGCTGTGATAACAAACACCAAAGTAATACTGCCCTTTTCTGAGTTGGGGTCATTCCAACCATTAAAGTGAATTGTGTAATAGGAGTACAAGAATATGTAGGTTACATCCAAGCCACAGAAATATATTTATGTAAGTAGTTCCTTGAGAACCAAGACAAATTAGTTTAAACCTTTTCAACTTTTCTTGCAGTCACTTCCTTCTCCATGGTACACAGTTGTACATTATTAACTTTGGCTCTAAGTACTGTAGTATTCTTATCATACTAGATGCAGACTGTCTCTATTAAATATATGCCAGGGGTGACAGAAAATATTTATAATCCTAGGCTCTCAAATATTATTCTGTGATACATTTATGTCATAGTTTCTGGGCTTCATGCCATCAATTTTGCAAAATATACAGATTCTTTTGCTTTTTCAACAAAGGAGGTGAATGATTAGGAGGTAGGTGAGAGTGTTAAATCTTAAGGGATTAGATTACAAAACGCTTGAGTCACCCTGGGACCGCCACTCTGGATAAAGAATTGCTTCCGTAATCCAATGAGTTTGGCCAGCCCTTCCCTCTCCAGCATGGTTGATTTTAGTCATAATAATACCTTTCTTCTTTCTAGCCAGCTGTTAATTTTCTCTGTCAGCCTCCCACGAGCTTTAAACTGACAGACAGTGGAAAATCCCAAAGGTCAGATAAAAATAGAAATATATTTCCCTTGGCTCCTTAGAGGAGAGCGATTAAACAGGTTCCAGCATTGTTAAAGAACCTTTATGGTTATTAATGTATAGAGTTGATTGTTATCAAAGATGTGTGGTAGAGCTGGCAGTAGAGCCATTGAAAGTCATCTGGGTTGTGTCAGTGTTTAGGGACATATTTTCTGAAAAGGGTACAGGAACAATAGAGAAGTCAGCCATAGAGTTAATAATATTTTGCTTTCATTGGGTACAGTGATGGTTATAGAATACTGTGAAGAGATTGGCCCTAGCTCTAAATGAAAGAATATAATGGTGCTGTTCTAATAATAGAAATGTCCTACAAATAATAATAAAACAGAAGCCATTTTAAGATAAAGTGATAAACAAAGAAATTAAATATGCTATGTGTTCTTGAAGTAAGCCATCCTAACCCCTAGGGGGAAAAAAATTTACAGTAGAAATGAATGAATGACTGCATGAATAAATATGAAAAGAAAGACATGTAAAAGGTGATAATAATTCATAATTTGTGGCTGGTCTAAATGAATAACCAGAATATAATTATATGTATATGTGTGTATGTTCACCATGTCCCATATTAATTTACACTGGAAATAAACCAACCTATATCAGTTAGCAACCTTGGAAGTAGAAGGAAGGGGCTGGATCTGACCTCTTTGACCTGAAATCCTTTGGTTTTACTTTGTCTATATCTCTGCAGACAACATGTTTTGCTGAATTAACTCAGTTCACTCTATGTTTATAAATGCAAAGTAGTTTGACTTAATTCAGAAAGATTTAGTTGAATATAGTAAGGCAACAGATCCCAAATAGCTGGTGTAACAGGACTTTTTCTTAAGTTGTTCTGAGGGACATTTCTAGACTGAGTTTAAATGAACTGGTCAATTTCATAAAATTATGGTCCCTGATCTTTCTTATAATGTCACTAGTTCCCTGCAGGAATCCCTTCAGTTTTTCCCAAATGTTATAGCAAAATTATGAGTAGCAAACCTTAGTAGGGGCTCAGGAGCATAGATTTTAATTCTGGGACACCAGCCAAATGTATCTGAAAGAACACTTGACCCTGAGTTTATTATAAAGAAACTTCCCTCATAGAAGGAGTCTTTCAATAATAATAACAGTTCTTTGTGGGGCTTAGGGTGTTATACCTAAAACCCTATTATAAATATCAGTTCTGTGCTCACTTCGGCAGCACATATAATAATAAATATTTGTGATTTTCAACTCGTAATTTTGGAGTCAAACCATACTATTTTTGTTCAATATTATGCTTGTATTACAGTCATGTGGATTATCATAACATATTAAATAGAGTTTTAAATGGGTTTATATTTAATACTACGTGAAAACTTTTTTGGCAGATTATATATGTGATTGTCAAGATTGGACACTGACAGCAGATCACTTGATGAAGAAGTTAGGTAGAAGGCTTTGAGGTTAGGGCAATTTTTCTCCCTTTCTTCAAAATTGATTATAAATTGGGAGAGTACTGCTGAAGAAAGACCGAGGGTTATATGAGAGTCTTAGAATTTCTAATGTCTTAATGACAGACAGACAATAAGACTTACCATTGACTTTTTAAAACAACTTTATTGATGTATGATTGACATATAAAAAATTTCTTTTTAAACCAGACATTGACTTTTAAGATGCAAATAAGCCTATGAAAAGGGAGCTAAGTAAAGGCATTAGAATAAAGCCAGTAAAGCACAGCCTACTGCAGTGCTTAGGACAGAAATGGTGAAAAACTAGAGACTTAAAAAGAGAAGTAAGGTAAAGAGGGACTGAGAGGGCAGATTTCTAGGAAGATACCAGAGAAACAACTACCTTGAGATTTCAGTGAACCAGGCTGGGCAATTTCCTTAAATCAGTTCCAGGCTAACAGAGAAAACCAAAGTTCTCAACTTTCCACTTAGCCTCAACTTTACTGAGAGAATATTTACATCAGTGAAAGAAGTATCTTCTAGGAAAAAAGAGAGAGAGAGAAAGAGAGGGAGATTGTGCACATACAAAGTACATGGGGCTTTGGTGGAGAAATACTCTCTTTCTCAATTCATATGAATTCACACTCATCATCAATGAATTGGGAAACCCAGCTAAAGGAGTTTTAGTCTTCTTGATAGTTTTCCCTGTCCTGAATAAGGTGATTCCATTTTATCATATAGAAGGCTCAAAACTGATAAGAAATAAAAAAGTAAAGCAGCATAGCAAGATTCTGTAGGAAAGATAAGGTTGCCAGAAAAGGCTCTGTAGCTGGAGATGAGGCAAGAAAAAATGAGCAAGGTGAGGAAGGTGAAAAATCCTTCCCAGGCTGGCTGTGGGAGACGAGACATTTGATTAAGAAATATTGGGGTGGTAGGAGTAATTCCACAGATGCACATACTACTGATTGAACTCTACCATGACTGTATATGGCTGATATTTTGACCTGAACACAGGAGTGGATGTAGGTTCCTAGGCCAGAAAGGAGGAACTAATCAACCTGAGGGTGGGACTAAAGGAGTCAAGTGGCATAGCCTGGAAATGTAGATAGGGATGGATACCACTCAGGCTAGTACCTCCGTGATGAAGTAAACTTAGATACCTCTTCTTAAGTTTCCCTCTCTGAGGAAGGAGACCCAACCTACCATTAACCTCAGTCATTCACACAGTGTTTGAATGCCAAAGCTTTTGCTAAAGGTCATAGGTAGTTTTCCTCTTTAAGAGAGGAAATGTCTGAGCATTGTGCTGAAGAGGGTAGTGCCAGAGAAGTACCTGAGCAAAACCCACCATTTCCTTCCGGGATGATCACCCCAGTGATGAAATACCTGGAAGCCTTATTTTGGAAGGTTTCATGGCTTGTATTGTCATTCATGGTGTGTGTGTGTGTGTGTGTGTGTGTGTGTGTGTGTGTGTGTGTGTGTGTGTTAATTAGAGGAAATACATTTTTTCTAAAAGTACTGAGAGTTTTAGATAACCTCTTGAGATAACTGGATATAGAAATAACAAATATAGAACTCACAGATGTCTCTGGGGCTTCCCTCTCTAGGGAACTGCTCTATTTGCATTCTGCAAGCCTCATAGGATATTGATCAAGGTAATGAGGTGCTGTCATGTTAAACCTAGGCCAGTCTCAGAAAACTCATTTGGTAGGTGTTCTCCTTAACCACTCTTAAATTGTGTGATTAAAACAGTGATTCTTGACATCAGAAACATGACATCCTACCTTTGATTTAGAAGTTTGAAGAACAATATTTATCTGTAGTAGAAACCCAGTTTAAATCCTCATTTGTCTTTGTAGCATTATCGGGAACCCAGTAGATGTCACTATTACAGTCTATGTTCAGGTTTTTGGCTTTACTGAGTAATGTTTACAGGAAGGCTCAATTTGGGGACAATGCTTTATCAATGGTCTAATGACAGTTTCTATTAGTTTACTGCTATGCATAGTGCTAAATCAAGTTCCCCGCCTCAGTATTCTTGGTGAAGTACTGTTCTCTATCTATAAGCATAAGGTGAAGAAATTTCCTGGCAATATATTTTATTCTATCACCTACAAGAAATGCAAGTATTTAAATAAATAAACACACCCTTTTAAAAAAACATTTATGCTACTGATGTATTTAACTTCAATATAAAAATAGGACTTAGGTTCATCTGAACTTTTTTTACTCACAACACTTCTGACACCAAATGTGTGGAGTTTATTTCCCACACCAAGCAATTTTCCTACAATTCAATTAAACGCCGACAGTGCCTACCTGGAGTTATCATCAGATCCCTCAGCCCCCACAAGACGGCCTCACTTCAAACACCAATCACAAGTCCTGGAGTTTTCCTACTTTTGACCAGCTGGTTTTAAACGTGGGCTTCCCAAGACCCCTCCTTGAGTTCAATGATTTTCTAGAAGGACTCATAGAACTCAGGAAAACAGTTTACTTAATTATAACTGGTTTACTATTAAGGATACAACTCAAGAACAGCTGAATGGAAGAGATGCGTAGAGCAAGGTATTGGGAGAAGGGGCACCACTTCTTCTCACTGCCTTTATGTGTTCGCCAACCCAGAAGTGCTCTGAATCTCATTAATTAGGGGTTTTAATGGAGAGTTCATTACATAGGCATGACTGATTAAATCATTGCCTGTTGATGATTAACTCAATCTCCAGCCCCTCTCCCTTCCCTGGAGGTCCAGGGTTTGGCTAAAAGTTCTAATACTTTAATCAAATGGTTGTTTTCTCTGGAAACCAGCTCCAACCTTCCAAGAGCCACCTCATTAGCACCAACTCATCTGTGGTAGAAAAGGGCTTAAGAATAACAAAGGACACCCCTCTCATCCCCATCACTTGGAAAAATTCCAAGGCTTTTCAAAGTTCTTGTGCCAGAAATCTGTGTGAAGAACAAATACATATTTCTTATTATATTACAGTATCACAGATAATTTCTAGTGAGTCTTTCAAAATATTTCCTGACCTCATTCATATCTATGTGCTCCATCATTTAACTTCAAAATGTTCTAGCAAAACATCAATGAATTCCCTGCCAACTATTTGATGAAACTGAAATTCAAAAGAGAGTAGGAAACATCTCTCTTATTTTGAAGAAATAACCATACTGAATTTGGGAGCTGGTATTTGTTAGGGTAAAGGAATAAAAGTGGCTTAAAGAACAAAGAAGATATTAGCATTCCGAGGTTGTTCACGTTGCAGAACAACTCCATTCCATGCCATCATTGGTCTCAGGAATCCTGATTAATACCTTGGTTGAAGCTGGGTTGCAAGAAGTTCCTGCCTGCAATAATGGGAAAGAAAGCAAGAAGGAGGCTTGCTGGCTTCCAAAGGCCAGGTCCAGAAGTGGCTCCCATCAGTCCACTTGCTTCTTTGTTAAGAATGTAGTTGCATGGTCACCCCTAATGGCAAAGGAGGTTGAGAAATTTGTTTGTGTGCCCAGGGAAAGGGGAAGGATGGACTTTGGTGACAACTAGCACTTTTCACCCCAGTGCTAGAGTTTGTTGTTTTGATTGGCAATTATCTTCAAACATGGCTCTTGATGTTCTTTCAGGAAGTGCACTCAGTGTACAGAATTTTGGCTGGGATTTTGAATATTGGAAACATTGAGTTTGCAGCTATTTCTTCTCAACATCAAACTGATAAAAGTGAGGTTCCCAATGCTGAAGCTTTGGAAAATGGTAATTATTTGACACGTATGCACTGTGTTCCCAAAGTACATCCTTCTTTCACTTTGGTAAAATATCAAGACTATAAAATATAGTGCAGCTGTTGCTGGTTCTTCTGCTAGCTCTGAGTACTTTCACTAACCAGTATTTCTCAAGGATGTCTTGTAGAACGTCAATGTTCTTTCCATGAGCTGCAAATAGGTGTTTTGTAGGAAATAATTCCATGGCATGTAACTTTGGGTAGTGGTTCTCAACCCTGGCAGCTTTTTCAAATCATCTACAAATTTTTGAAAATAATACAAGAGGTCAGATGCCACTGTGAATCCACTGAATTAGCATCTGCAGGGAGAAAGCAGGCACCTACTTATTATTAGTTTTACATGTAATAATGGTAGCTAGCACAAGGAATAAGAATCCTGAGTTTAAAATAAGAAACCCCTCATTTAAATAAAGTAAACACCTTTTATGTTAAAGTGCAGCACTTTTTAGAGAATTTAGTACACAAATGAGCTTTGTGACTCCTTCAGAGGAGACTAGTCTCCAGAAATTGCTCCGACTTACTTGACCAAAGCTACCTCTTCCTACTTTTTTTTATCTAACACCTGTGAAGAGCTTTCAGAACAGTTTGGAAGACCTATGTCAGTCTAGATGCTTGTTGGTGTTAGGGACCTGGCTTCTTTATCTTTGACTTAGAAGTGCTGAGGATAGAGCCTGGCACTTAGTACATGTTGAATAAGTGCTGGCTGCCTGAATGAATGGATGGATAGATGACCACATTCCCCAGTGTCATCTTTACTTTTTGTTCCAGCTGCTTCTGTTCTCTGCATCAGTCCGGAAGAGCTCCAAGAAGCCCTTATTTCACATTGTGTGGTCACACGAGGAGAGACCATCATCAGAGCCAATACTGTTGACAGGGCCATGGATGTCCGAGATGCCATGTCCAAAGCCCTGTATGGGAGGCTCTTCAGCTGGATTGTAAATCGCATCAATACACTCCTGCAGCCAGACAAAAACATATGGCAAGTTCCTCTGGGGAGCAGAGGCCTCTACCCCAGAGTCTCTTGAAGTTTGCAAGAGGAAGTATTTGAGCTTGGGTTTTCTTTAGCAAAGCTCTCAGGTCTTACACTTTAAAAATTGCATTGGAATCCAGCAGAGCCAAAGTGTTTATACCTGAGAGGCGCATAATTGACAAAGCCAGTTTAGTGAAGTGTTTAAGAGAATAGGCGTGGCTGGGAATGAAACTAACTGGGTTTGCATCAAAATTCTACAGCTTAATCAGCTGCATGTCCTAAGTGATGGTTTTCTCATCTGTAAAATGAGGATAATAATATTTTCCTTGCAGTATTGTTTTAGAATTAACTGAGATATTTCATGAAAAGTTTTAAAGCACAGTATCGTACATTATTACTACAACTACTACCTCTACTGCTTTTTCTTCCCTTTTTAAAATTTTTTTATTTTTTAAATTTTAATTAGTTTCAAGTATACCATACATTGGTTAGACATCTATATAGTAAAATGATCTCCCCAATTGCTCCCCACTCCCGACACTCCACCTAGCCAATGTATTAATGCTAATTACATTCCCTATGCCATGCTCCCCATCCACGTGACCATCCATCAGCTACTAATTTGTACTTCTTTAACCCTTCACTGCATTCTCCCAGGCCCCGAAACTCTCTTCCTCTCTGTCCATCACCAAATTGTCCACTATATTTGTGAGTCTCTTTTTGATTGATTTGTTCTTTTTATTCCTTAAATTCCACATATAAGTGAAATCATGTAGTGTTTATCTTTCTCTATCTGACTTGAATACCTTCTCCGTTCATCAAAGCAATATCTTTTTCCATTCCCTTCCTTTTCATATGTAAGTCTTGGTTTTTATCCTTTCAGCCACTCTATCTTTTGGTTGTAACACTTAATTCTTTTCCATTTAAGGTACTTGTTGATAGGGATGTAGTTTTTACTATTCTTTATTCCTGTTTTTGATACACGTTTTTTCTTCTTAAAGAAGTCCCTCCAACATTTCTTGTAATTCTGGCTTGGTGGTGATAAATTCTTTTACTTTTGTCTGGGAAGCTCTTTATCTGTCCATCAACTCTAAATGATAGCTTTGCTGGATAAATTATTCTTGTTTGTATATCCTGGGTCTTCATCTTGTTGAATATTTTTTGCCAAGCTTTTCTGTCCTGCATATTTCTTTTGAGAAATCATCTGCCAGTCTTATGGGTTTTCCCTTATAAGTAACTCTCTGCTTTTCTCTTACTGCTTTCAATATTCTTTTTTTGTATTTAACATTTTAATTATGATGTGTCTTGGTGTGGGCCTCTTTGGATCCCTGATTTTTGGACTTCTCTGAGCTTCCTGGGGTTTTATGTTCATTTCCTTCACCAAGTGAGGAAAGTTTTCCATCATTATTTCTTCAAATAGCTGTTCAAAATCTTGATTTTCTTCTGTTATGTTGATCAGATGAATATTTGGAACCTTCATAGCATCCCATATCATCCTTAAATTATTTTTATAGTCTTGGCATCTTTTTTCTTGCCATTCAATTGAGTGTCCTGATAGGCTGTCCTGTCCTCTAGATAGGGCATGTGATCTTATTCTTTATTCACTTTGTTTCTTCCTTTGTTTATTCCATTTAACATACTTCTCATCTCAGATAATGTGTTCTTCATTTCAGACTGGTTCCCTTTTATAATTCCTGCTTCTATTTTTATGTTTTTTATCTCTTTGTTGAAGTTCTCACTGAATTTATCTACACTTTCCAAAAGTTCATTGAGCATCTTTATAACCAGTGTTTTGAACTTTATACTTGTTAGATTACTTGACTCCATTGTATCTGGATCTCTGTTCTCTTCTGTCATATGGCTTCTGCTTCTTTGTCTTCCCATTTTGGCTGCCTTTCCATGTTTATTTCTATGTATAAAGCAAAACTCCTGTATCTTGATCTTATTAGTGTGGATTTGTGAAGTAGGTGTCCAGTGGTACAGTCCTGAGAGGGATTCAGCTGCAGGCCAAATTTAGCCCAAGCCTCTACCCCTCCAGGGCCACCTGTCAAGATTCAGTGAGCAATCCACAGATGCTGCGCTTATATTTGCCTCAAAAAGCCATACCAGAAACTGAGGTCAGCTACCTCCACCAGTGTGAGTCTCAGCAAGGAGCATCTGACTTGCTGAGGATATACCTGAATGTGTCTTGGATGGGGCCCAAGTTGGGGGAGGTGGGGTTTCAGAGAATCCTCTGGGTGGAGTGACCTCTGTTATCCATAGCTATGGCGTCACACCTATGGCGGCGCTGTGTCCCGTGCACTGGTAGGGGGGAGGGCTCAACAGGGAACAATGGATACTGCAGGCACTTATGTACTGAGCAAGTCTCGCCTGGGCCCTCACTCTGAAAATGTCTCCCTGTAAGTCCCTGGTGTCCCCTGCGCGGCAGCCGAATGGATACTGGTGCTCAGAGCGAGTAGGTCCGTCACCGGGAAAGGGAAAATCTGCTTGTGGATGCGGCCCCTTTAAGAGGCTTCTGCCACTACCTCAGTCTCTGTCTCTGCTACTCGGGGACCAGGCAGCCCTGCGACCTCAGTCTGTCCTACCTTTGCCATTGCAGAATGCTTTCTTGGATTTCTCTGTGTTGTATGGCTTGTTCATCTAGATCCCAGGCGATTTTTCCTTGCTGCTGCTCCTTGTTTCCATCACAACTTTGATTGGGTCGCAAGAGGGATGAACAGAGCCTCTATCATCTATGCCAGTATTTTCTCTCTCTTTGCTTTTTCTTTCTTAAGAATTAGTGGTTTCTATGTCATGGAAGAATTGACAACATCAAATTGTAGAGAGCATTTTTCCAATTCAGCTTTGTGGGTGGGAAGGTGGAAGAATGAATGAGGAGCAGCTCTAGTCCATTCAAACAGGGTGGTTCCTTTTTAATGTCTTTTTATATGAAGCTTTTGAGTAAGATTTTAAAAGATTCTACTGCTTAAAAAAAAAGTTGGAAATACTATCAAAAGTCTAAAGGAAATGGTTTAAGACATAAACCATTTCTCCCTTAGAGGCAACAGTATGCTGCTTTCCTTGTGTAGGTACATGAGGTGACAAATACAAGGGCACATATATTCTCACTGTCCTGAGATAAATGTTTCCTTCCCTAAAAGATTTTGTTCTCTCTCATGCAGTAGTGCAGATGATCGTATGAATGTGGGAATCTTGGATATTTTTGGATTCGAGAACTTTCAGAGAAATTCTTTTGAGCAGCTCTGCATAAATATCGCCAATGAGCAAATCCAGTACTACTTCAATCAGCACGTTTTTGCTCTTGAGCAGGTAATAGTGCACCCTAAAGTCACTAAACCTGTTGGGGGAAGGTGTCTCCAAGCTGCTCACAAATTGAAGCAGAAACCCTTTTAGTCAGGCTGACAGGTAAAAAGCTCTAAAGAAAAAAATCAATGGTGACGCAGTCCTGTCTAAATATATTAAGTCTAAATTTAGTCTGAAAAAAAGAGGTCTTGATTTCTGTGGAAAAGTACATTTCCTCCCTTGAGTGGAGCTGGTGATCAGTTAATTACTTAAATATTGCTTCCAAACTGTTTCATGTATATTGCCCCAAATGCTGCATCCTCTTCTACTTTATTTAACTAAAAATATCTATGATCATGTCCAAAATGACACAGGATGACCTTGAATTCAGGACATAGGTTCTTGTTCTTAACTCTCAAACTAGCCATTCTCACCCCCCATCTTCTGCTCACCAGATCCCACAGGAACTAGATGGGTATTTCTGGGGAAGAGTAAGATACGTTCTTGGTTTTCTCAAAATGGAAGTCTTTCTTCTATGACTTTAATAGTAAATAAAACAGAATGTGAAGCTAGTTGGACCCAAAGGTTAGGGGCCCTTCTTCTCCACCCCGACTCATACCTCAACCTCGAGACTCTCCTGTGTGAAGTAGTTGCAATAATGAAACATTCTGCCCAAGTTGCTTGTTTTAATGCAAGAGTGAGGACACAGAAACTATAATGGGATTAGATAAACACAAATACAGGAGTAAAAATGCTGTGTTTGTTTTATTACTGGAGCTGGATAAATCTGTCATCACAGTACTCTCCCCACCCACCCTGCACAAAACTTGACCTTGTTTCAGTCTAGGTTCCTTCCATTTACTTCTCAGAAAAATCTAGAG
Source organism: Eidolon dupreanum (assembly GCA_028627145.1). NCBI lineage: Eukaryota > Metazoa > Chordata > Mammalia > Chiroptera > Pteropodidae > Eidolon > Eidolon dupreanum. The sequence goes on from CM053503.1 coordinate 122,649,337, forward strand.
TTTTTATAGTTTTTCAGTCCAAGATGGTTTCATTACAGAAGTCTTGCAGAAGGTATAAGTCTGCTTTTTTCCTGGTTTAAACTATATTGGTCACCAAAATAAAAAATTTTTTCAGCTTCCCTTCCTTTCTACATCAGTTTCTAAATTATGAGTTACCAAGTCAGTGTTATGGAGACAGAGAGCCCCTCCTTATTTTGCCAGCTTCAGCTGCCTGCCACAGGCCACAGTAGGTCAGACTTAAACTCAAACTTCAACAGTGCTCTCTATACAGGAGGAGCCCTTTACTACTCATGTAAAATAACCATTTTCCACGTGTTCAGTGTTGTCAGACACAGAGTACATGCTGAAGCAGCCTGGTGGTACCTAGGCCAGTTTGAGCCTGGAGAGAGAGATTCACACTCTATTTTCTTCCAGGTGGAATATCAGAATGAGGGCATCGATGCTATACCTGTGGAATATGAGGACAATCGCCCACTCTTGGATATGTTTCTCCAGAAACCCCTGGGACTGCTTGCACTTTTAGATGAAGAAAGTCAGTTTCCCCAAGCAACAGATCAGACCCTGGTTGGTAAGTACCATTTGGAAAGGCATATGTGCTCAGAAGAGAACTTAACTCATGTCATCTAATAAGTGTGGTTTAATGGATCTATCCTGTGTATTTTGGTATAGATCCAGCTTTTAAAGAATTTAAATGTTCAGCAAATATCCTGGTAGAATATGTATCTTAAAGGAAACCCATCGCCATCTCTCAAACCCTCTTCGCTATCCTATTTCTGAAATGAAATAACATTATCCTATGTAAATATCATTTTTATACCTTTTTCTTTCTTATTTCCCATAATTAATACTTGCTTCCCCTCCATTTCTCACCCTGCTCTCATATCACCACCTGGACCTCCATCCACTTGTAGTCCAAGTTTGTTCAGAAGCACCTTCTGGTCTCTTGGCTTCCAGGCTTTTATTTTCTCCTCTATCCTGGACATCCTAGCTAATATGGTCTTTGTAAAGCCACTTTTTCATTGGGCCACTGTTTTCTATGGGATGATGATAAAACATCTCCTCTTGGCATTAAAGGCCATCAATATTTTACCTCTGTTCCCCTCAATCTCCTTATTCTTCTCAGATCTTCAGTGTTATACATGATCCCATCCCTCATGTAGGTTGTCAGATACTTAGGGCAACAAAGCTCTAATCATTTAGTACTTAGTACTAGTCCTCACACAGAGTAGGCTCTTAATCACAACAGTAGCAGAATTGTTGAGGGAGAACAGAAGTTTGTTTTCAAGGCTTTTCCCCAGATAGAAAATTGATTCATGGGAGAGATTCACTTCTAGGAGTTGTGATTGTCACCCTCACTATTTTTTTTTTTTATATCTGTAAAATTGTTACAAGTTGCCAAGATGAGTTTAAACCAGGGTTATGTGCCTTCTATAGGATAGCTTCATGGTTCTAAAGCTAGTTGGATGGACTTCTGGTGTCATTAGTGTTCATGCTGAGAGTTCCTAGAGAAGAATATGAGTTCTAACACTGAAGAGAAAATGAAACTACTGAACAAGTACTCTATTACAAATGCCTATCCTAAGGAGAAATCTTTTTCCACCACCATTGTATACACAATGATAATATCAAGTCGCTCTGAAAGCCCTTACCCTGGGTCACTCATGGGTCAAGGAGCATGTTTTTGTTTGAAGGAACAAGCAATTCACGTTGTAACTTTTCAACATGAAAATCCACACAGATAAATTTGGAGATAATCTACGATGCAGATACTTCTGGAGGCCCAAAGGAGTGGAGCTGTGCTTTGGCATTCAGCACTACGCTGGAAAGGTGAGACAAGCATGAGTTATTAATCCTGAATTTGACCAGGGGCAAGTATCTATATTACACTGTCTGTGCCACTCAAGAAATGGCTTGCAGATTTCTTTCTTCTTTTAATTCTTGAACACCTAATCATAATTCTCAAACATTCTCAGTGGTGCCACTCACAGAAAGTTGCCCCTGACAAAGAAGCGATTTCTCGCTGGGGTGGCCAGCAGAGCTGCCATCTGCTTCTCACCTGAGGTTTGGCCTAGAAGTGACAGCTCTCCAGAGAGAAAACATAGTATAGCTTTCACAGTGTTTAGTGGTAAATGTTCACATTCAAAAGTCATTTAGAGATGTGTAGGTAATGGGTTAATATCACAGTAGGGCTTAATTTTTAGCACTTTAAGTAAATGTCTATAGGACACAAAAAATGTCTAGATGAAAAAGAAAAAAAAATCCACTTTTTCATTCAGATGTTAAGCTTTTACAACATTAAGTAAAATTTCCACTTTTCATACATTATGCTTCAGTCTTGATTTCAAGTTTCTGAAGCAGATTAGTGACTAATTCAAGAAATTCTCTAGTCCCATAGCCAACAAATCATTGCTTGAATTCCTCTCGAAGGAGCCATTTGAATTATGGCTAATTGGTCCTAGTGGGGTTGGTTGAAGCCTTGGGTCAGAAAACAGATAGGAGTTCAATAAAGGGCGTTTGGGATTATTTTGTTGATTTAAGATTTATTGAAATTATTTTTCAAATTCATATCATGACATTGAAATAAATTTTGCCTGATTGGAGGTTGGGTGAAAGGCCATCTAATACAAGTGTAAGGGTGGAAAAATGCCCCCTTTTTTCCTTCTAGATTCTTTGGCTAGTCTAATAATTAAATTGACACAAGACATTAACAGGAGAAAAATAAATCTAGTTATATATGTTCCAGGCCCCATAAGAATATGAGACTCCAAGGACAGCTAAGCAACTGCAGTTTATAAAGTTCTGAGTTAAGGAAAGGGTTGGGGGTCTGGGCATACAAAACAAAGGAAGTCTATTTGCAGGAAGGCAGGAGAGAGTCTGGAAAACAAAAGTTTGCCCTGTTGTGCAGATAAGTTTCTCAAGGTAAAAAGGAATCTCTCTTCCTCATTCAGGACCCTCCTGATGTAAATTTAGGCAGTTGAGGGGAAGATGAAGAGCTTTTTCTGAATCTGCTGGGTTTTGATTGCTTTTAGCTCAAAATAATGTTCATGCTAGAGTGTTATATTTCGGGGAGACTTGTCTAAACCCCTTCACAAGTAAAGGGGACTGTTTTTCTCTCTACGTAGTACATGAAGGGGTCTATTTTGGGTCTTTGTTAGAAATTGCAACCTAATTTTTGTCCTTAAATATTTCATTTACCTTAGCATCGATATCCGACTGCTTGTTAAAGTTCTCCACGTCTGAGATACTCACATCTGCCCTGATCGCCACTCCTCCATTTTTCTCTTCTGCCTCCTATTCCTGTCTGCTTCCTCACACCTCTTTCCATCTCTCTGTCCTTTTACACCTATTTCCTACCCACCCCAATCCTTCCCTCTTTCCCCCTCTTCTCCTTTCTTGATTTTAAGGACTAAAAGGATCTTTTTCTTCCTGGGCTGGGTCCTTTCCTGAATTCATTTGCCACTCGACACTTATTTCTCCAAAGTGTTCCTTAAAATTCCTTTGACCTGGATGCCCTTGTCCTGAGAACTGAGACCTGCTCAGCATCCCCAAGCACTCAGGTGCTTTGAGCAGTACCCTGGGAAGCAGTGAGAGTACAGCGGTTATGAGCATGGAGCCAAACTGCCTGGGCTTGGATCCCTGCCTACCACTTGTGAAAAGTGTGACCGTGGGCACATTATTAAAACTACCTCTAAGCCTCTGTTTGCCCACCAGGAAAATGGAGATAATAAGAGTGTTTACTTCATAGGATGGCTGCTTCACATATAGTGAGTGCCCGATATATTTCAATAATTATTCTGATGTGATAGATCTTTGATATGACTCTTTTCTTCAAAGAGCAACTGAGCAAGAAGTTAAAATAAACTGGCCTGTCAAAAATTACAAATTTTCCCCCTTACCTAGTGGTCTAGATTTAAAATTATGGCTGTGTCAAGATGAATTCTATACAGAGGTCGATTAATGACTGATCTCAGACCACTTGCCAGTGTGACCAGTGATACATGGTATTGGCTAACTTGTGATTTGCTATTTATGCTGCAGGTATTATATGATGCGTCTGGGGTTCTTGAGAAAAACAGAGACACTCTCCCTGCTGATGTGGTTGTAGTCCTGAGAACGTCAGAAAACAAGCTTCTTCAACAGCTCTTCTCAATCCCCTTAACCAAAACAGGTACTTGAAACCCCATGACAGCCATGGGCAGGACACTTCTACAAGCCCCGCTGGGCTTTTCTAGGTTGTGTCTAAAACTGCCAGGGCCACACTAACATTTTGAACTTTAAGCAGGGGTAAAAGTCTACCTGTCTAAGTTCAAGAAAAGGAAAAGTTGTTATTTCTTTTGCAATTTAATTGCACAGCATCACACACACACACACACACACACACACACACACACACACACACATACTTTCTATAACATAACTTTTAGACTTTTCATTATTAAACCATATGTTATTAATAAAACCATTTATAAAACCATATGTTATTAATTAATGCTAAATACTCTAGAGTGGTCTGTTTACCTAGAATTATTAGGAAGATTATTTCTATTCATGTACGATTCCAAGTGAAGGGAGTGTGGTAAATCAAAGTCACCCAGTCGTGGGGTTCTCAGAGGTTACCTGGTCCAACTTCTTGCCAGTCATCTAGCACACCCCACTGCTCTTCTAACCAGCTTGGAACAGGTCCACCACTGGCCTACACACACAGCGTTTGCCTACTTACAGTCAACCTCTCCTAAGTTGCTCAGTCAGTCCTCACGCCAGAAAGGAGGAAGCTAGAGTCAAAGAATGAAACTTCTTGCTCTTTGCCATTTCACCAAAACAGGTTCTAATTGGGTTGAGCTCTTTCTGTTTATCTGGGATTCTGCTGCCTTTGGCTGAGCAGCAGACTCAATCTTCTTACTGTGTTCCTCTTAGGGGCTTTATATCTTTAATGCCATGCTTGGAAAGAGCTGTGGGTGTACTTTTACGATAGGAGGGAGAGAAACCTCTTTAACAGTGTTCATAGTTTTCTTTTCTTCCCTCATCTCTCTTGAAATCGTTGGCACCCATGTCTAGCATGAACCCTTTCCAAGCTAAAAGAGAGTGGCTGCCAGGTCTGAATTTATTAACATGCAGAGGAATGAAAAGCTTGGTTAAGAAAAACGCCACAGTCTACAACCTTTGGTTTATCTGAACTTGGGAGGAAAGTTCCTTAAGTTTCTTCAAACATGCTCTTTTAAACAGAAATAGCAGGGAGCCCATCAGAAGGCTGCCCTCCAGCTTCCTTTCCAGAACTCCCTTGGTCACAGTCAATATCTCATTCATTAGTGACTTCTGGAGAGTGAGAGGGTGTGGATAAGGCTAGTGCTTCCTCACCAGACACCAAAGTGCAAACTCATCAGACAACTCGGTGCAGAGGTGAAGACATAGTCATTGTTAATAGGGATGTTTTCTTTGAAATAAAATATATCCAAATGCCTTGTCAGCTGACTTATACACTTTCACATAAATATAAGTAATGACTTGTCAAATCTGTTCACAACTTTGGAATTTCCAACTTTTCAACCTTTGGCAAAATGAAAACAAGTTCACTGTCCAGGCCACTAGGTGGCACTAGGTAAGAAGTCAGGCTCTGCCTCCAGCCTTCTGCTCTCAATGATCACCTAAAAGCGGGAAGAAAAACAGGAACAAAGAGATTGCCTCTGCTGCTATTTTTTTTTTTTTTTTGCTTTTCTCCAAAAGAGCTTTCCCCCTCTCTTTTAACTCTTTCTGACTCTTGCCTTGAAACTGCACTGCACATCACCTGGAGGAAAAAGAAGTGAAAGCTAAGACTAGAAACAAATGTGTCTTCCTGAGTCATATATTGTGCATAATAATTTCTTTTGAAATCCTAAGCTTCATTTGCTCTACATTTTGATTATAACTGAGAAGCCATGAAGGCACATCAAAACTAATAAGCATGATTCTGTTTTCTTTTTCTGAAATTATTCATGTAAAAGTGACTTCGATCAGCATTTATAGAACAGCTAATAATAATAAGGTACTGTTTTGGCAGCAAAGAGGAAGATAGAGATAAAAATAATATGGCTTTGCCCAAAAGCAACTGGAACTTTCTTTTACATTCATTTGTGTCTAGAATTGGGTACTAATTTATTTCCTTATGACAGTATTTGCCCTCAAACCTCAGTTCTAAAGAGATTGTACATCCTATGTTGAAGGTCAGAACATTCATAAAGTTCCTAAATTTTAAAACATCCATATTCTATGCTTTTTGGTTTTATTATATTACAACCTTTGAAGGTGGGGAAACCTTCATGGACCAAAGTAGGTTGTACTGTTTTTGCTGAAATTGCAAATACTTGTTTCAGGCACATGTCCCTTTCTAAATGAGATGTGGCTGTCCTTAGTGTCCTGGCTAAAAGCACAGTCCCACACATCCTGGCATTTTGGAAAAGAATATGCTAATATTTTCAGTGCATGAGAAACAATTTTCTTGGTCATTTTTATTTTCATTTACCATGCTTCAAATTCTTAAATACATAGATGGGGTACTAGTTCAGTGAGCTTAGATATTTAGAGCAATTACTTTACAAACTTCTTTTAGGGGATGAACTAAAGAAAGGAAGGGAAAGATTAAAGTTGGGAAGCTGTGGAGGCTATTCGCTCCAAACTTAAAAAAGCCGTCCAGCGTTAGACTCCTTAGTGTTCAGAGCAGAGACCTCGATGGGATGTTGGCAATGCTCTGGCTCCTGGTCTTGGTGGTGGTTACATGGATGTTTTCTTTATAATATTTATTATATTTGTGTTTTGCACATTTCTCTGTACATACATTCTATTTTATAATGATACGTTTTCCCCTGAACAATAGAGAAGTCTTAAAATACAAAGAAAAACTTTAATTTCTTTATCTAAGTTTTCCTGACCAGTTAAGTTGATGTTTCCTGGTAGCTAGACTGTTGCTGTCTTTTGCTTTCAAACACATTTGTGTCCTTTTAAGTCAGCCTTCTCTCTGGGCTGCTGGGCAGGTAACAATCCCTTCATTAGTAGATATCAAACAGAAAAATCAGTCCTTGGTTTAATCTCTTACCAAGGTTGAGAGAATTAACCTCTGTGTGTGTTTGTGTAAAACTATAATATAAAATCAGGGAGAGTAATCCAATTGGCATCTTCTTGTCACCTCTCCCTGCCTTCCTGCATACATTGTACATCTCCAGACACTGAAAAGGTTAAAAACATGGGGTGTGAGATCATGAGGCCCAGGGTCATCAGCTGTTCCCAATATCTACAGCCCCGGTACCAGCAGCTACTTCTGCCGGCAAAGAGCTGCACCTGGCGGAGAAGCTGCCTCTGCCTGAGGGGCTCTCATTCCATGATACTCAGTGTTGATTGGGTAAGTGGAGGCAGCTGCAGTCAATATGGATTCTCTCTGTTCCCCTCTTATATGACCACTTTCTTGTCTGCAGATGGGCCACTTCAGATGTGGTAAAATTTTCTTTGTAATTCTTCCTATTGATAGGAAATTCTCTGATTTTATGTGTGAAATTTGATGTGGCAGCAACACTACTTTCTAACTCTTCAGCTAGGACTTTTTAAACTGAATAATATAGGTAGAAAAACATTAAAAGGAAAGATGTTATAACAAGGTTTCATGGCATATTTTTCTGTTTGGGGAATGTTGCACTTGCTACTGGCAAACTAGAGAAAGGTTCGAAAGGCTCAGGGGCAGAAAGAAGAGGAAGTTGCAAAAGAAACTGGAAAAACCATTTCTGTCTTTGAATCACGAATTCTGACTTCCAAATAGTAGTTTGGAGTTTTAAAGGCATTCAGAATGTGGGAGAAACTAGAGGAAATAGGGTAGCACCAGAGAAAACATTGTCTAAGTCTAAAAGTCTGGTTTTGCTTCAGAATCTAGAACTGAGTTTTGTCTCCGTTGTCTTCTCCTGTCCGAGGATTCTCAGGTCTTGTGTTTCGAATTTTATTTCTTGTAAAAATCAACAGTAAAATTTCTCAATCTTGACTTCTACTGGCTCCTCTTTTTATTTGAGTGGCAGGGGACAGGCAGGTTGAGCCCCTACATTTTATCCGCAAAGCACTGTAACACTTTCACTGCTAAAATACTTGCCGTTGATTGTCCCTGATTCTAGAACTCCCCAACTTAACTGCATTAAGTTCTTAAGAGGGTGTCTTTTAGTAACCATCTCTCAGAGGTTTTGTTTTCCATTTGTGGCTGCTCCATCCTGGTAGTTCAGCAAATGAATCTAGCAGAATGAGCGGACTCTATAAATGACAAAGTTTCAGGGTCACAGACATAAACAGTGCTCAGCTCTTCCAGCAACGGAGGCTGTAATGGGCCAACCCTCTCAGGGAGCCCTGGTGAGTCAGTTCCTCCTCACACAGAGGCCCATTTCTTTCTCTTTAATTTGGGAGTGTGTCTCAGTCAATAGACACTTATGAAAATTTCATCTTTCTAGATAATAGTGTTATGTATAGGTGCTTTCTAGAAAGAATAAAAGAAAGTCCCAGCTAGAATAGTCAGGGACGGATAGACTGCCAAATCCTAAAATGTATAAAAAATGCACAAAAAGATGTAAATTCTGAGCAGGCATGTAAGTCAATAAATGGGAGGCAATATAAGCACTGTGTCTATGCGAGCAATAAATAGAAGGAAAAGTCATGGAAATACCATGAATCAAGTTGAAAAAGAATTCTTTTAACTAAGAAAGACTTCTTGGAAGAGATTTAAAAAAAAAAACAAGGAGGGAGAGACTAGAGAAAATTGAGCAGTCTGGGAGTAATAAGGTATTTCAAGCGAAGGTCCACGGTACTGGAAAGGAGAAGGAGGTGGAAGTGGGACAATTAAGTGAACAGGATGCAGAGGAAAGGACTCAGGGAAGAGAGAGGGAAGCAAGATGGAAAAATGATGAGGAGCTGCTGAATTGGAGGATGGGTTCCTGATGCTGATCTCAGTGCTATAGATTGTTAGGGTGGGCTTCTGAAAAGAACAGCTTCAGGGTGAGAAACTAAAACTTGAGCAGGGGTGTTAAAGACAAATTATAGAGAACCTGGAAAGATGTTTCCAAGGAGTCTGTGTGAAGCTGTGTGTGAATAGATGCTCAATAAATACTTTCACATTCTCTATTTTGATCTGGCATTTATTTTGAGATAATTTTTATATAAGGTTTGAGGTTCAGATTTATTCTTTTTTGTAAGTATGTCCAGTTGTTCCAAAACCATTTGTTGAAAGGACTGTCCCTTCACCATTGAATTGCTTTTACATTTGTCAAAAACCAATTGGTTATATTTGTGTGGGTCTGTTTCATTAATCTGTGTGTCTAATGCTTCACTAATACCACACCATCTTGACTCTTGTATCTTTTATAGTAAGTCTTAAAAACAAGAAGTGTGATTCCTCCAACATTCTTCTTTTTTATAATTGTTTTGGCTATTCTACTTCCTTTACCTATAACTTTTAAAAGCAAATTGTATATATATATATATATACATATATATATATATGAGAAACTCTGCTGGGATTTTGATTGGACTTGCATAAAATCTGTAGATCAGTTTGGGAAGAACTGGTATCTTTGCTATTAATTTGGATCTTCTTTGATTTCTTTAATCAGTATTTTGTTTTCAGTGTGCAGATCCTGTACATGTGTTGTTAGATTTACACCTAAGTGTTTCAATATTTGGAACTAGTATAAATTTTATTTTTAATTTTGGTTTTCAATTGTTCAATGCTAGTAATGTATATAGAAATACCATTGATTTTTGTGGACTGACCTTGTCTCCCACAACCTTGCCCACCTCACATGTTAGTTCTAGGAGGTTTGCTTGGTTTGGTTTTGGTTTTGTAAATTCCTTGGGATTGTCTACATAGACAGTCACATTGTCTGTAAATAAGAACCCTTTATTTTTCTTTCCAAACTTATGCTTTTTTCTCTTGACATATTTGACTGGCTAGGACTCTCTGAATAGAAGTGGTGAGAGGAGACATCCTCGCTTTGTTCCTGATCTTGGAGGGAAAGCATTGTCTTTCACCATTAAGTATGACTTTAGCTATAGGTTTTATGTAGGTCCCCTTTTGTTTGCTAGTCCCTCTATCTGGAATATTCCCGCCCCCCCACCCCCCGACATATTCATGGCTAGCTTCTTCATTTTCTTCAGGTTTTTTCTCAAAATCTACTTTTCCTGCTTACCCTTGTTAAAATTTCAACCTATTCAATATTTTATATACCCATTTCCTATTTTATTTTTCTCCTTAGCATTTATCATTACCTTACATACTACATACACTTATTTATCTTATTTATTGTCTATCTTCCTCCACTACAATATAAGTTCCCAGATAGCAGGGTTTTAGTCTGGTTTTGCCATTTCTGTACTCTCAAAGTTTTGAACAATACCCAACATATAGTAACCACTCAATATGTATTTGCTGAATAAATAAGTAGGTAGTTGAACCTAATCTACTCACACTGCATCTGTTCCCATTTTCTGTCTTCCTTCTAATCTAAATGATCTATCCCTGCTCTTATTGCAAGCCAGCTGTCCACTTATCCTCTGCATTCCTTCCTTACTCACCTTCACAAGGACTTTGTTCCTCCAATTATTGTTCCTCTCTTATGCATTATATTTTTATTCCTTTTAATGTGACCATTCTTATCAACATAGTAACTCCATCTTTTTGACTACATCTTATATGTTGAATTGTATTCCCCACAAAATGACTGTGTCCTCACCTGGTAGAAGGGGCAAGGGAGCTCCCTGGGGCCTCTTTTATAAGGGCACTCATCTCATTCATGAGGGCTCTGCTTTCATGAATCACCTAATCAACTTCTAAATGCCCCACCTTCAAATATCATCATAGGGGGTTAGGATTTAACACATAAATGGTGGTGGTGGAGAAGACACAATCAGTCAATAGTACAGGTGAAATTAATTCTAATAATATCTTTACTCAACAGATCAAAAATATTATCATTCAACATGTAATTAATATAAAAGTTATTGTGCTATCCTACTTTTTTTCTATAGCACATTTTAATTTGGACTAGCCACATTTCATGTGTTGGATGATGTGCTACAGAGAATTGCTGCCATGGCCACAGAAGTGCCTCATTCTTGCTCTCAAAGACAAATGCAGAAATGCCAAAGAGATCTTCTTGTGGGCTCTCTCAAAGAAAAGAAATTCTTGTTTCTTCATAAAATAATATTTTATTGCATGCAGACTTGACTTCAGACTTTTTGCAGTGTGTGAGAAAAGTCACTGTTCTGGATTTTCAGAGTTCTAGCATAAGCCTTTCCTTTTGCTCTCTTTGCAGATAGAAAGGTCCCATATGATCAGTATCAAGAGCAATGTTTTCCAAAGTGTTTCATGAAACACTAGGTTTGTGGGATGTGAAGAGGTATGAGGTAAATAAGAAATTTCCATGGTCAAAAAGTATAATGAATACTGAGTCAGAAAATCCAACAGGTATCTTTATTGCAGAAAAACCAAGGGATGACTCTTGTGTACAGGGCATCTGAAACCAGTAGGATGATTTTTTTTTAAAAAAAGCATCTTGAGTATCAAGAGTCAAATGGGATCCACTAAGACAATGCTGATCAGAGAATTTTCTCCCCAGGGTCTTTCCTTCCAGGGCAACCTTTCAGCATGGTCTTAATCCATTTCCAAAAATTCCTTTTGCTTTCCTAGCTCTAGAATCCTGTTGCTGCTATGTGTTTAGAAAACTAAAAATAACCTTAGAAAATTAAAAATAAGAAAAATTAAGATAACCTTCAATGGTGAGTCATAATAATGACTAATATTGGGTAAGTTAGTATCTGTTATAAATCAGATCCTCTATCTTTCCCCCACACATTTTAATACTTCTTTCATAGCTCCTAAATGTGACAGTGAATGTACTTTTTATTTTTAAGTGGCACTTCAATTTAGAGTTACTTTGTTTTATTTCTTTAATGATCCTGTCAAGTATAGTGAATATGGCAGTTTTGATTTTTCAAATGGTCAGAAATGCAGGAAAAACAAATTCTGCTTCTCTCAGCCAGCATCCTTCTCATTCATAGAAAAGAAATATGTTCCCATTTAAGATAAAAGGTTCTTTGCTTTTATTTCATAGCTCTTATTGGAGAAAAAGTCTCAAGGCCATTTATAGTTTATTAATTCATTCTACTATAAAATTTCTTTATTATGGAGCTTTTAGGTCATCCCCTCCATATCATCCCAACACTAAAAGATAACTCGAGGCACTTCAAATCAAATAAATTAGAAACAAAGCCATTATAATTATAATCTCTCTACTTAAAGATGGATCACAACTTCACACTTTTTCCCCAGGAATTTGGGTAATGTTAATAGAAACTCTATTTTTCTCTTTAGAACACAAGACCAGCTTCTAACAGTCTGGTCCATATGTTAGAAGCATATAAAAGCCATTTTGCTCTGGTGCCAGCGTGTTGTATGCAAAGAGAAGCTGTAAACCACAGCTGTGTGGAGTAACAATTGTGAACTTTACTGGTGTGCACATGTGAGATGTCAGTAAACTAAAATATCACTTAACTGAACTTGAGAGTTGGAAATGGGAGAGAGAAACACTAAGATTTTATTAAGGTTTGCATTTAGCAGACTGGTTCCATTCTTTGCATTTTCACAAGGGTAGTTCAGTTTACACAAAAACCAAATCAACTTTTTTCCAGATGATTAGGTTTGGCATAGCCACAGCAATACTGATTGCTGAGTGATCAATGGGATCCCCATGTAGTTGACTTGGTTTGGTGTGTAAATGATGAAAAATCCAGACATCATTAAAATCAATTGGGTTCAATCAATTTGGCCAGGCAGCAGTCTCATCAATTACTCAGTGGTCTACCTTGAGTATCTTCAAAACCCCTGAAATAACCACAAAATCTTTAATTAGGCCATCCTAGTTGATGGGCTTTCTCAGCATCACTGCTCAGTGCTCCGCATTAGAGATATTTGTCCTTGGACAAGAGACTTGAATACTCTGCCTCAGTTTCCTTTCTTGGTAAATTGGGGACATGGCTCACAGGATTGTCATACTAAATAATTCATTTTACACACTTAGTACAGTATCTACTACATTGTAAACATTCAATAAATGTTATGTAAGTGTTGTTAACTCTTTTCTGGTCTACAGCAGAGGGACAAATATAGGACACAATAAGTGAATTTCTCCTTTATTTCCTTATCTCTGATGAATTTTTAAAAAGACAGTTGATAATATTACTACTTTGGGTTTCCTTCCTTCCTTCCTTCCTTCTTTCCTTCCTTCCTCCCTTCCTTCCTTTCTTCTTTCCTTCCTTCCTTCCTCCTTTCCTGTTGAAAGTTTGTGATTTTTTTTTAAAACAGTACTTTAAGAAGATAAACAGGAAAGAATAAAATAAACCTTAAAACCTTAAATGCTCAATTTATTTGCTTTTTTTCTGCTCATCCAGTCCAAGATTTAAAAAGTTGAGTATTCTATAAAACTCTCATTAACTGAAACCCCTAATTAATAACATTTTTGTAAATCTCAAAATATGTGCTGAAGAGATTGTCAGTACACTCAGTCAAGTGATTTAGCTTAAGCCAAAACTCCTTGGCCAACTAGGACCTCTAGGTGTTCCATGTGGCTCTAATCAAATCTTCTACACCAGCAACATCAGCATCTTCACTCACCACTGATACTATTAACTATAAATTTAACAGGAACATTTTATTCCCAAAGCTCATTTATCTAGCCTTCTAGATGATGAAATCCAGATACTAATAAGGTAAGTAACTTGTTCAAGCCCTCTTAACAAATAAGCAGCAGTGCTGAGGACAAACCCCAGGTGTTTTGACCCCAGAACTCACAATCTTTACAACTTCACCTCTGCAATCCAGGCCTCAAATAGCTTGAGCAAAGAGTCTAAAATATGAAGGGAGCATGGTATGGCTAGAGACCAGCAAAAAGTTCAGGGTATGTGAAAGGAAATGAGGTGAGTTGTGGCCTGCTCTTGGAGGGCTTTAGATGTCATGTTAAATAAAAATTTAATGCTACACTATTCATTCACTCATTTATTCATGTATATTTATTGAGTGCTTACTATGTGCTAGGTATATTGTGCTAAGCACTAGATATAGAGTGGTAAATGGAATAGACTTAGTGCCTACCCCCTTGGGGCTTAGACTTCAGTGAGGAGCTACAAAACACAGTGTTAGATTCATGGGTAGCTTTCAATGTTGCATCAAGGAACATCTTTGGCTTTGAAAGAGACATTCCCTAGAAACAGTTAAACCATAAATCTATTTCACTCAGGTTTATTACTCATCCATGGTGCTACACTAACACTGCACAAATGGTTCACAGTCAATTGCTTACTTCAGTGGAATTATGAGTTATAGTGTTCTTGAATGACTGAAAGAAGAATCTGTGATACTGAAATTTGCCAAGAGATGAAAGGGATGATCCATCTATAGAAGGCAAGGGTAGAAATTATCTTAAATGTTTTTCTGGTGCATTGGAGCATTTTCAGTAAACTTTTTTAAGCCTCTACTATGTGTATGGAATGTTGCAAGTCTTATTGTAGTTGCTGAAGAAATATTTTTTTGAATTAATGATGAGAATGGAAGCACTTTATGCCTGGCTTTAAAGAACTGTAACCTGTATAAAGAATCAATCATTTCTAAAGATAAATACTATTATAAGGTAGATATTTGCATTGACTTAAAAAGACTCAGACACAAATGCCCTGAGTAGGTACAGCCTCTATAATTAACATAAAATTGTGATGCTTGTAGAGTTCCTTCATCAGAGAAATAATCTTGTCGGCCTTTATTCTCAGTAGATTCTATTCTTTAAAAAACAAAATCAGTAATTAATTGCATCCCAAGTCAGTAGGATAAGACTTTAATTTGGAAAGAGTTTTGAAATCGAACAGTTATTCTGGATGCTATATCACTGTTTCATAAAGCCAAGGCCTCAAAAAAAAAGCAATGCTCATACTTAAGAAAACTTACATTAACTTCATCCTTCAACACCATGACAATAGAGGAAGCTTTCTGGGCACTGTCATTTTATGAATTAGTAAAAACAAACAAACAAACAAACAAGTGTGTGTGTATGTGTGTGTGTGTGTGTGTGTGTGTGTGTAATGAAAGAGAAATTTGGGTGCGTGGGTATACAGAAAACCTACGGCAATGTAGCTTAGATTTTAGTAATGCTGGCCAATAGGTATATTGTAAGTTTTGTTTCCTGTATAGTGTTGCCTTTCTCAGTATGTCTCTCTTTATATTCTAGATTCTTAAATTACTATAGCTTTTCTCAAAGATATACACCTGAAGGTTCAAATTAGGTCCTTTCAAAAAGGAGCTAGGTGATATGGAATAGTCATTTTTTGAAAGAAAGCAAAATAATTGGTATAAGTGTAAATTAGACTTGGATACCTACAGGTCAAAAGTTAACTTTGGATGCTTTCAGAGACTCCATAGGAAAAAAGATGTATATAAGGTTGACTATGTTCATATTAGCATCTCATGTTTCAAAATGGCTGGTATTTGCTAATTTGCAAACTGAAAGAAGCATAATTTTTTACTAGGAGAATAAATATGAAGACATTGAAGATAAGCACCTTGAATTACTTAATCTTAAAAACATTTGCGAAGAGGGAACAAAAAACTATCTCATGTGCTAAGGAAGAGGAGTAATATAAAAATCAGAGATCTGAATAAGCTCACTTTATCCACAATAGCAAAATGAAGAAAGAAGATTAACTAAAAAGAGACCACAGAAACAGAGCCATTGCTAATTGCTCATGGTGATCAGCTGTGACAAGAGCGTTGACAATTATAAGCCTAAAAATAAGTTACTTGCGACTTCCTACCAATGAAAATACTAATGTAGAGGAGGAAGAAATTTTCCTTTACCCATCTAAGTTCCTTCAGCTGGTCTAAAACTCAAATCTACATGAAACAGATTAACAAAAGAAAATAACCAAATTTAGTTATATACATACAGGAATCCCTCATACAAGAGAAAGTCAGAGACCCCACATATATGAGAGATTCAGAGATAGAAAGGTAAAATGAGGTATATATGACATCCTGAGCTAATGAATGAGGTGAGATTCTCTGAGACTTCAGAGGGGAGGAGAGTAAATTGCAAGACAATAAGAAGAGCAGATGTTCAGTAAATAGAAATTTGTGCTGCCCTATAAATAGGTCATAAAGTTACTTCTGGTGATAACTCCTATTATTGATAGGTCCCCAAATTTCATTTCTTTAAGGGAGATGTAAAAGTTTCTCTTGAGCCCACAGAGTCTCGATTGCCTTTAGCTCAAAACAATCCACATGCCAGTGTAGCACATCTTGGGGAAGCCTATTCTGAATCTCTTCACAAACTATAGAGACAGTTTTTGGAGGGAGAAAACATGGAAAAGGAAGGCTTTATTAAGGCATCACAAGATACCAGTGGGACCATGGACAAAAGCTTTGTGCTCTTCCAGTGGCCTTCAGGTAGAGTGCTCATCCATCCGTGTGGCCAAAGATGAATGATTTGGATACAAGCCACCAGGGGACTCAAACCAGCTAGCTCTACAAATGCTAATGAGGCCAAAGTCTTGAGTAAATTCTCATATGGGTCAGGTAGTTGCATGAAGAAAAGTGACATTCTATAGTCTGAGACTAGAATCCTAAATTAAATGCCTAGTTGAGAGAGAATAAACTGATTACTACAGAAAAAAAATCCCAGCTTACAAGCTCTGCTTAGCACATCTTATCTATTGATGGTGGGTCAGTTATATGATTTCCCTGTGTGAAGCACATTATGTTTCCTTGTGTTTTCAATTAAGACTGAGAAAGCCACACTCGGGGCTTCAGAAAACAAGAGGCTGTTAACTCCCATTGTGCAAGATGCCCGATTGAATGCTTGGAACTATAAACTGTTCTTTGGTTCTTCCTCTTTAGCATGGAAGCAATGAAAAGGACATTAGACTCGAAATTGAGAAACCTAGATTCTTATCCCAGGCCTGTCACTGACTTTAGATCACTTCTGCTCTCTGTGACTCGCTTGTATTTCAAATGAGGAGTTTGAGTAGATTGGTGATCCTCTGCTTGTGTGCCATAGCATTCTGCCATGGCATCCATGGAGAAAACCCTCTGTGGTTATGCAGTTTGATCAAGATCAGTGTCCAGCAATGTGGTGTAAGTGGGGTAGACCCTTTAGTAAGAGGGAACTATAAGAAATGGTATAGTGTTGACCTAGTGACAAATTCTGCTCTCCTTTACATGTAAATGTCTCACCTGAGTAAAGTAATGCATTTATCCATGAACAGATTAGATCTGGATTAGTTGTTGGAGGAGAATTGATAACCGAGGGTTTAGAACATAGACAGAAAAGGTTTGATAGGAATATGGAGGAGGTTTGTGCTGCCTGGAAGGGGCAAGGAAGTAGAATTGTTTGTCGGGGTAGGAAGGAGAGCCATACAATATTAAAGCCTTGCTGTGCCTTCAGAAGTGGAAATAGAGATGGGAAAAGGGGTGTGGGGTAACTCGAATATATCTTTTGCAAAAATTATAGTTTTGTTCAGGATTGGCCCTGATCGGACTAAAAACCACTCTATTGTATTTGGATGTTGCTCTGAGACTGAAATAAGTGATTCTCACATGTCAGCGACATGTGGGTGCTGGCAGGTATGTGTGTGTGTATTTCAGTTTTTTTTTTTTTTTTCCGAATGGGTCATCTTCTTGGATAGAGATTGACAGTCTAGGCTCCAGTACTTGTGTGAATGCATGTCATGTCATTGGCAGCCATGTTATTTCCAAGCAAACTCCACCAGAAAATGTGGGGAAGGCAGACAATTTGGCTCTAAGGGCAGATTTCTGTCATTAAGATAGACCGAACTGGCAACTTCCACCAAGGTCACAGTAAGATGCAGAAAACAGAGCCTCAGCACCACTGTTGACCGAGTTAGGGAAGAAAAACCTTGTCACCCTCTTGAAACTCCCTGATGATTTAGTACAGTTGTGTGGTGGGCTGACTTCCTGTTTACGAATTTTAAAGCTTAAGGAAGAAAGAAGGAGTTACTGTGTTTTCCTCCGCTCTGCAAATTTGAAGTCTCTGGGTCACAAATCTTAAAAGCTCTAGTTCACATTCTAAATGAAAAAGAAAAAAAATCAGTGAAAACATTGGTCTGGCTTCCTTCAAGCAGATAGATAGTCTAAAGGTGTTCATCATGCAGAAAAGTCCTTAAGATGCCAACAACTGTGAATTAAAATTACAGAAATGGGAAAGGGGTTCTTTTGGGCTTTGAACTTCCCGCACACATGATAAAGGCAAGGTTGTGTGTTCAGAATAGAGAGTGAATTTGCTATCTGTGCATATCTTCAATAAAACAGCCAAGAGAACAGGCTGGTCTTTTATTTACTCTTAATTTCTTCCTCCATAGTCCCTTCCATAATATATAACTATAGCCCCTTTCATAATATATAAACTATAGCCTCTTCCATAATATATAAATTATCCATGTTTTTTTCTTGAGAGATTAAGTGGGCTGGGAACTCTCCCATCTTCCCCTGACCATTTATTGATATCAACACTCAGAATCAAAGATAAATGCCAGGGGAGGAAGTAAAAGCTGCAGAATAAAATCTAACATCACACTTTCTCTCTTGGCCTCCCACAACTGTGTAATATTTTTGTTACTCTTTTAAGTTACCTCAATGTATCAAATCTAAAACAAGCTTTTTGGTATAGATTTGGGATAGATAGTTATGTAAAGACAAACTTTTTAAGCATACAAAATACTATAGTATGTTTTATACAACTACTGAATTTAACTCCTTGCATTTTTATTAGGTACAATGTTATTAACTGAAATTAGAACATTTCAATCACCGTTTCACACAAGCATAGATTTGTCCCAAGTTGACTCCTTAAACATTAGTCATACAACCTATTGGTAAGATAAAGCAGAGTTCATTGCTTATCACAGTAAGAAAGACCACTGCCTCTCAAAGCTTTGGCAGAGTCTTGGAAAAGGAAATGCAGGGCCAGAATTTATTAAGAGACTAAGTTTGATGTAAAGCAGGTCTTTCAATGTGAGGCAGCTTGATTAAGATTGGGTAAGGATCACATCGATACAACAGTCCACAGTTGGTGGGAACAGCGAGGTGAGGATTTTGAAATGAAGGGTTCATAGAATCATAGGGCTTAAATTGTCTGTGGATATTCTCCGCTGAAGAGTTGATGGGTTCTGGGTCTTTAGGGAAGTTCCTGTAATGAATAATCCAATGATTTGCCTGGATAGGAGACTCCTCGTAGAAGAAATTCATGATACTAAAGACAGGAATGGCACAAAGTCATTTTCATGTAGACAGTAAGGTGTGATTTGGGTTTTCAGTATCCAAGCTGACTGTAAGGAACATGGTTTCAGTTCTCAAGTCTGCTCAGATAACCTAATCTGATAATAGATGAAATGAAGCATTTGATTTTTTTTTTTATTTGCAACTTCTTTTTATTAGCTTATTAGCCTATTTCTTGTATTGGGAAAATTAAAAAAGGAAAATTTCCTGAACAAATGCCCACCAGCAGTCACCACTGGAACCCTGCAACAAATCCTGTAAACCCAGAGGGGGCAGCAGAGTGAAGCTGAATTCCATACATGATTATTTAAAACAGCAACCCATCATTTGGGGGCAATTGTTAGAGGTGACTAAAGATGAAATCATGGGCACTGGGTACTTTCCAAGAGATGAAAATCCTCTGAGGCAGGCAGGAAATTGCCATCTTTTAAACGTTCCAGCTCTGTCTTCAGACCACTTGTCTCTTTCCCTTTAAGCTGGAACCAGGGAATTGTGTGGAAGCATTCAATGCAAGTTCCATTTCAGATTCTTTCTTAACCCAATTCCCACATAGGATATAAATTCCATTAGATACCTCTGACTTCCGTTTTCTCTCCCGGACACACGTCAGCAGTAACAGTTTTGGGAAGTGCAGGAGGGTTCTCTGGGGCAATGAGGCATCTTTAGCCAAAGAGGCTGTCTAGGGGTAAAGCACTGAAGATGCTTAACATTTGAAAGAAGTGTGAACACTGTATTTACATTTAAATTAAAATGGAAACTTCTTATAGGTTATGTTTCTAAAAGGTGTGTGTGGCACATCTGCTGAGGTCTATTGTTTATTCATGCTGTAAATCCTTTGAAATGTGTGAAAATGCTTCCCACTCATTATAAAGCTCCTGCCACCCCTGGATTACGACTTTGATGTCACCAATCCTGCTTCAAAGGGTTCTTTCTGGGCTATTAATCACAGTTTAGCCTCTGAAGATATCGCCAGAGAAAACATTGGACATCTTTTTGCTAGACTTGCTAAAAACTTTGAAACCTTGAGTGTCTTATATGTGTACAAATTGCAGCATTTCCTTTCAATGACAACTTTTATTTTGCTACAGAATCAAATGACATTGTAGGTAAAAATACCAACAGATCTCTTTACGCACTTGGTTTGGGAGGCTAGGGATGAGAGAGGAGATGAAGAGTGGTTGGGTGGTAGGGAAGGGAGAAGAGTCTGAGCAGGTCGCTCACACCCTTCAAAAGTAAAAGGCTGTAGGAATCAGAGTGGCCAAGAGATCGAGTTTCAAAGGGAAGCTGCTTTATCATTTTTTCTCATCTTTCATTTTTTTTTTTTTAACTAGAGCTCACAATAGAGAGTTACTAGGATTCCCTTGCCTTCTGCTCTCTGCTTTAAGACCTATGTGAACTGTTCACAGTAAATCATCATCATCACCATCATCATCAATGTTTAGTAACGTGAAGTAAGCACTTACCTTATACCAGCCGCATGTTGACAGTGCATTTTGTGAATTATTTCCTCGAATGCCTATAACAGCTCTGAGAATTAGGTAGTATTGTCTTGATGTTATAGACAAGGCAATTGAAGCTTTGAGAGGTTAATTAATTTGTTTAAGGTCAAGGCCCTAGCAAATGTAAAACCCATTCAGAAGCTTAATAACATGTATACCTCCTGTATACATGAGAAAGACCCAGGAAAACTGAGTAGCTTTCTGAAATGGCCCAGCCCACCACCTTTAATATCATTTCCTACTAAAGACAAAATGTGACTGGAGGTTGGGGGTTTAGAGGGGAGGGGAAGGAGGCTAGTTGTGGGAGGTGACCAGGAAGAGAACAATAAACAAGGGTAAGATTATTATGCAGATTGAAGCCCTTGCCTTCTGCATTGATAAGAATTTCTAGAGATTTAGAGTCATTTTTTTTTCTTCCAGTAGGAGAGAGGGAGACAGCCTCACAAAATGAGATTTCCCTTATAAATACAAATGTTTCTTGGGAAAGGGTGACTTCTAGTCATTCTTTAAAGCTTCACCATGTCTGTTGTTTCTTAAAAATAACTAGCTTAAAGTAATCAATATGCCAGACGCATATATTGGGGGATTATATTTTACTTCCCTTCATTTATAATGACCATCCTAACAGGTATTAGGTAATATCTCATTGTGATATTTTAATTTGCATTTCCCTGATTGTTAGTGATGTTGACACATCTTTTCATGTGTCTATTGGACATTTGTATGTCATCTATGGTGAAATGTTTATTCAAGTCCTTTGCTTGTGTTTTAACCAGGTTATTTTATTTTATTTTAATTTTATTTTATATTTTGCTATTGAGTCATAGGAATTCCTTCTACATTTGACCCTTGAACAATGCAAGGGTTAGGGGCACAGAATACCATGCTGTCAAAAATACACATATAACTTAAGTCAGCCCTCTGTGTACTTAGATTCCCAGCTGCTGATTGAAAATACAGTTGATCCTTGAACACTGGGTTTGAACTGCATGGGTCCACTTATTTGTGGATGATAAAGGAGCTCTGTAAAAAATCTAACCTAAAGTAACCTCACGGGTGATCTGATCATAAAGTCCTTACTGGGCAGGTCATGGTGGATAGTCACACCTAAAACCTATAACTTCCCTAGTAAATGTCATCTTTCTCTTAAGCAAGCTCTGTCCATTGTTTTTGTGTGCAAAACAGTGGTTAATGCACCTTTGAAATGCCTCTTTTTCAGACCCCTCAGAAGTATAACCACTCTCAAGAGAGCACATAATCTTGTTAAACTACCTCATAATACAGTCAAAGAGATTACCATGCCTTGGTTTCTCCTATGTTCATATAATCTTCTCTACACTCCCTCCTTAATCCCAAGTGTGTATAAAAAACTACAAACTGTCATACTGGGGGCATTACTTCCTGGCATATCATCAGTTTAGCTCAAAGAAACTTATAAAAAGTCTGTACAGGTTTGGATTTCCCACACAGTTTAAACACTCATTGTTCAAGGGTCAACTGCATATTTTGGAAATTAACTCCTTGTGAGATATATGGTTTGCAAATATTTTCTCCCATTCCGTAGGTTACCTTTTCTCTCTGCTGATGGTACCCTTTGCTGTGAAGAAGTTTTAAGTTTCATGTAGTCCAACTTTTCTGTTTGTTTTTGCTGCCTGAGCTTTTGGTGTCCTATTCAAGAAATCATTGCCAAGACCAATGTTATGAAGCTTTCCCCCTTTATTTTCTTCTGGGATTTTTATAGTTTCAGGTCTTACATGTTAAGTCCAATATGAGATGATTTTCATGTATGGTGTGAGACAGGGGTTCAGTTTCATTCTTTTGCAAGTAGATGTCCAGTTTTCCCAATATCATTTATTGAAAAGACACTCCTTTCCCCATTCTGTAGTCTTGGCACCATGTCAAATATTATTTGATTATATATGCATGGGTTTGTTTCTGAGCTCTCTATTCTGTTCCTTTTGTCTATATATCTGTCTTTATGTGAGTACCATATTGTTTTAATTACTGTAGCTTTATAATATATGCTGAAATTTTCTCAAAGTTGTTTTGGAGTTTTGGGGTGATTTGTGGTTCTATATAAATTTTAAGGTTGTTTTTCTATTTCTATAAAAATACCATTGAGATTTTGATGTAGACTGTATTGAATCTGTAGATCACTTTGGGTAGCATAGACAGCTTAATAATTTTAAGACTTCCAATTTATGAACACAGTGAAAGGTAGTAGACTATGTGACCCCAAAATATGTTTCATTGGCATAATGATTATTTAGAACTTAAGGCAGTTGAGAAGCAGATGTAGGAAAAGCTCCCTGCTCTCACCACCTGTTTGTCTAAAACCAGGATATAAATTTGTAAAGTAGGACATAAATTTTTAAAGGCTCTCTGCCCTCCTCTCTAGCAGAAAGGATAGAAGTTAATCACCAGAGACAACTCTAGACCCTTATCAGCTCAGGGACAGCACCAAAAGAATAAACTTTACTAACTAGACCTTATCTTCTATTAACTTTCCCACATATTTACATTCCCACAATTTACTGCTCCAGAAACTCAAAGATATTTTCCTTTGTCTTGTCATTTCTCTACAAATTTATTGTTCTTTTGTTAAGATGTTAAGATGTTAAGCCCTAGTTCTAACCACCCCTTTGAGTTACTCATCACTAAGTACTCCTCTTGTATGTATGATGCATGCATTAATAAACTTCTGCTTGTTTTTCTCCTGTTAATCTGTCTTCTGTCAGTCTAATTTGCAGGGCCTCAGTCAATGAACATAAAAGGAGTAAATGAAAAAGATCTCCCTGCCCCCAAAACACACACACATACAACAGTTTGTTTTACTATTTATTTGTGTCCTAAAATTTCTTTTTAGGAATGTTTTGTAGTTTTTAGTGTATAAGTCTTTCACCAAGTTGGTTAAGTTTATTCTAAGTAGTTTATTCTTTTTGATGCTATTGTAAATG
Organism: Eidolon dupreanum; assembly: GCA_028627145.1. Taxonomy (NCBI): domain Eukaryota; kingdom Metazoa; phylum Chordata; class Mammalia; order Chiroptera; family Pteropodidae; genus Eidolon; species Eidolon dupreanum. The sequence goes on from CM053503.1 coordinate 122,673,120, forward strand.
AAATTGTTTTCTTAACTTCCTTTTCAGATTTTCATTGTTAGTACATAGAAATGCAACTGATTTTTTTGTATCCTATGGCCATGTTTTGAATTTATTGGTTTTAATAGTTTTTCTTGTGGAATCTTTATGGTTATCTATATATAAGATCATATCACCTGTAAACTGGAATAATTTTACTTTTTCCTTTATGAGTCAGATAGCTTTTATTTCTTTCTTGCCTAACTGCTCTAGCTAGGACTGCCAATACTATATTGAATGGAAGTGGTAAGAGTGACATCTTGCCTTGTTCCTGATCTTAGAGGAAAGCCTTCCAATTTTTCATTGTTGAGTATGTTAACTGTGGGCTTTTCACATATGGCCTTTTTATGTTGTGGTAATTTCCTTCTATTCCTAGCTTGTTGAATGAAATAGAGACTTTTTGTTGTTTCTTTTTTGCTTGTGAAACTAATATAAATTCAATTGATAGTATAAATTATTTTAAATTATAAATAATTGTCCTAATTTATTTGTAGTTTATATCATTGAAGTTTCAAAATTCAAATTTTTCCAAATTTTTAAAATTTAGAGCAGATCTTTTGGGAAATTCAGAAAAATATAAAGACACAAAGGGAAATTTACTCATAATCCAATTTCTTTAACTGTCCTTCACTTTAACTTCTTTGTCCTATTTTCCCAGGTAACTTGGCCCAGACAAGAGCCAGGATAACAGCAGCCTCAAGATCTTTGCCTCCACATTTCAGTGCTGGGAGAGCCAAAGTGAGTAGTAGGTTTGTACCCAAAATAATGTAGACCGCAAGGTGCTCCTGCCTGGGATAATTCCAGGTGGGAAACAGTTTTCTTTATCTGTCCTACTACCTGGGAAATCTGGAAAAGAAACTAAAAGTGTTTATGAATCAGGGGTAAGGAAATTTCAAACATCATGGAATCCCGTATCAGAGAAAAAAACCCTTTTCCTATATAGTGTCTTAAATTCTGTGGTTGGGGGACTGTGAATTAAACCAAAATTGACAGATTAGCAAGAGGTAAAAAAACAAAACAAAACAAAACAAAACAAAACAAAACAGATTTTAATCACATACCTACGGGAGTTCACCAAAAAAATTGACTCAAAGGGGCAACTAGATTTGGGGGTTTATATACCATCTTACTAGGAGATGAAGAGAAGGAGAAGGATATTTATGGGAGAACAAATGACCTTTGGGGAAAATAAATGGTCTCCTAGGTGAATATATGGAAAGTACAGTAGTTTTAAGATAATGTCTATTTAGACAATTTCCTATCCCAGTGCTGACTTGCCATCTTGGTGAAAGGAGTCAATCTTCTCCAGTTGCAAAACTCCCAGGGAGGGGACTTACGATGATTGAATTTTTTACAAGATTCTGCTTTTAGACAGATAAGGGAAGTTGAAAAAAAAGCTTTTTGCAACTGTTGATTCTTACATGTCTTTAGCTTAAAATAATCCTTATACTACTGTGGTATATTCTAGACCTTTTCACCTGATTCTTAGAAAGATCACTTTAGATACAGAACAATGACACTTGAAAATAAAGTCCATGTAGGAAAAGATAAAGCATTTTTCCATGAAGCTTTCACCAGCCTACAGAGGAGGATAAGGGGGACCAAATAGAGTCAGCAGGGAGGAAAGAAACCAAACGCTTTCCGATCACTTTGTCTTGCCCTCCGAAAAATGAGCAATGTACTTGTCCATGCACAGGGGATGTTAAAAAGGTTAATAAATATCTCATTGTAAAATATTTTTAATTGCTTCATCCTCCTAGCTTATGTTTATAAAAATCTCAAGGACTAGCTGTTTAATGTTCATTATATGTATTAACATCAAGAAACAATTATGTTGAAAGTGACAGAGTGATAAACAGGTCATACCTCTCAATTTTCTTATCTTTGGTTCATATTGATTATTAAATTTAATAAAGAATAAGCAATACGGCCACACATAATGCTTTTGAATATTATCCAAAAATTGATACAGACGTACATATCTATTCTTACTTCCTTTGAGAATAAGACTTACCTGCACTTAATAGGAACTCATGTTGTTTTTGTTAATAATTTTAACACCCACATTGCTATTACAATCCATTGTAATACTGTACTTTTCAATCTCGTGAGTTTGTGGCAATATATTAGGACTATTTAACATGGGTTATATGGACTTCTAGAATAGATTTTCCCTGGTTCTGAGAGCCTCTTGATATTCATATAAAATTTTGTTGGTGTTAAATACAGTCACTTCTCATTATTCATGAAAGTTATGTTTTATAAAGTTGCTGTGAACACTGAATCAGCACATACTGAAGCATGGCTCCTAGGGAAAATATGCCATTAGGTTCCTGCAAGCCTCTGGTCACATTTTGGTTGACTAATTAAAATATAAATTTTTTATGTGTGTTTCTGTTTAAAGATACCTTATTTGATATATATCTCTTAAACATAATTATATGAAGCATTTCTTTATATAAAACAATATTTCAATTATAGTATTTGTGTCATTGAACTCAAGGCCAACCCCACTATAACTCTTGCTTGAACAAAGCTTATCTAACACACATATCCAAGAGGCACATCGCAGCCTTCTTGCACTTAGGACCACTGGACAGCACTTCAGCACTATGATTAGGGGCTATCTTAAATAGAGAAATCACCAGCCAAAAGCACAGAAATGCAAAAAATGAGGCACTTAAACAGACCTTGAAAAAGACACTTATTTACAGCGTCAGAGCTGAAATGAGAAGGCAGAGTGTCACCTCGTTCAACCTCACCTGCAAATGTGCATGTCAGGTGTCTCAGAGTTTTCACCACTCTGCATATCTAGAGTGGCCATGAAAACATTGAGTATTGATTTGGAAGCTGCAAATAAATTTTAGCTAGTAGGCAAATTCACAAATATGGAATCTTCAAATAATGAGGAGCCACTGTAAATTTGTTTGTTTGTTTGTTTGTTTGTTTGTTTGTTTTTGGAATCATTGGCTTCTATCAGATTCTAAAAAGGATTATGACACACAAAAAATGAAAGACTCCTGTGTAAAATTCTGTCAGCCCATATTTCCCTCCTTTCTTCAATTTGATTTTTTTACTATTAGACTCTGACAGGACTCATTTCCCTGCCTGTCACCTTTGGAATACCTGTGCAGTGTTACCTCCCTCACTGCCTACTATTCATTGTTCAGGCCTTGCCTATATGAGAAGTGTGCTCTCTAGTGTGTGGCATATATCTATATCACTATAATAAACGTGTGTGTGTGTGTGTGTGTGTGTGTGTGTGTGTGTGTGTGTGTGATGAAAATTCCTAGAGATTTGTATTTATTTGGAATGGAAAGGAGTTGAAATTTCTAATTAAGGCATCAAAAAATATGAAGTGAGCTAATAACAAGAAAAAAATTCCATCAATTTCTTTCTGCCTTATCCAGGATAAAATAGCAGAGGTGGCCTTGCAGGAAGCTGGCCTCCAACACATTCAGCACCCCCACACTGGGCCAGGTATCAGTGCCAGTCTTGCTTCCCTGTTTAGCACTATGGAGGCTTTTGATAGGTGTGATAATGTAGGGATCTTCCTTTAAGAAATAGATGAGTCACTTGATCACAGTAAAAATTCTTGACAAAAGACCTTGTCAGGAAGATAAATATAAGCACTTCTGAGGTTTTGGGATGCACATAGTGGGTACTAACCAAGACCAGGGGAAAAATATCATTCGGTTTTTCATTATTTGCTGAAATCTACATGGTTTATGAGACTTTTTGGAGTCTGTCTTTATCCTAGAGTAAGTTCGTTGACATATGAGGCAAATCTTTTTAATAATACTATGTTTTCAGACAGCTTTTATACATTATATCAAACAACATAGAAAGGCAGTATATAATGTTTAAGAAGTTTTGGCAAACAAACAAAAGCTCATGGACACAGACAACAGTTCAGTGGTTACCAGAGGGAAAGCGGGGAGAGAGAAGGTAAGAAAGGGCAAAGGGGGCCAAATATATGATGACGAAAAGAGATTTGACTTTGGGTGGTAAATACACAATGCAATATACAGATGATGTATTATTGAACTGTATACTTGGAACCTATATAATTTTATTAACCAGTGTCACCCCAATAAATTTAATAAAAAAAGAAGTAGATTTTGGAATGAGACAGAATGGGGTTCAGATCGAGTCATGGCCAATTACTAGCTGCAAGACTGGGAAATTTACCTAAAATTTTTGAGCCTTGACTACTTCATACATGGAATAGGAGTAATAATAGTACTTACCTCCGATGGTCATTTTGAGAATTCAATGACATAATGTAAGCAAAGCGTGTGGTATAGTCATTTCACGTTGGAAACAATAAATGTTTTATTACTCATGTTTTGATAACCATTTAACATCCATTGTGAAGTCTATATGTATTTGGAAACATGCTCATTCCCTGTGGGCTTGGGGGTCTATACCACAATTTGTAAAACTTACTCGTGGCTGCTCTGAAGGCTTAACCAGCACCTCTCACAAGGAACAGGACAGGATGTCAGTCATGCGGGCAAAAAGCAAGCTTGCTCAGCTCCATTTGTCTTATATTTTTGTATAAATTGATATTGTAGGAGAAAGGTATACTGGTCAAACAGACAATGGTCTTATTCAGAATATTTGTTCTACTGATTATTTTGAAATTGGTTTAATTGGAAGTATTTTTTCTGTGAATAAATAAAAAGATCTTGCTGTGCTGCATAGGGGCTAGCACTCACCTTCTGCCATGGAACAAAACTAAATTGATCACTAAACAAACTAAATCCAGCATGCTAGTAATGGAAGGAGAACTGACTGATTTCTTGTGTGTGTATAAAGCAGTAGTTTTTACTAACCAAGGCAATACAACTAGTAAGTAGAGGAGGCAAAATCTGAACTGATTCCAAAACTACATGTTCTGTAGCACATACCCCACCCCCACCCCCTACCCCAGAGCCCAGGAAAGCATTTCCAGTCTGTTTTCCTCCTATGAGGTAAAAACTTATATTTTGGAGAGGACTGTTTTGAAATCCTCATCTTTGGGAAGAACTATTTGCTAGATGATGTCCCTAATAGAACCTCCTTTCTGGATTGTTTCCAAGAGGCTTTTTTTTTTTTTTTTTAATTAAATGAGGCCACCATTAACTAAATTAGCTCAGGAAGACAAGCTCTTAGGTTAAACAACAATCTTCTCATCTCTTTTGCTTTTAATATTTTAGAGTTCATTGGAATTCTCTGAAGTTCATGGTAGGGCCTGTGCAGACAGAGTCAGTCCTCTTAGTTCGAAGGGCCAAGGGAGGCAACTTCTGGCATGACCCTTGTCCAAAATTCCCTTTTAGATTCACTCTGTCCGGGAGAGCCTTGTGACTATGCAAGTATGAGAGACCCTTGACCAACACAAGACCTTTCCAAACTCTTAATTTAGAAAAAACTCTAATAGCATATTATTTATTCTTTAAAGTACAGTACTAGATATGTAGGTGATGAACTGCAAACAAGCATTTCCAGATTGTCTATAACCCAGAATAGGTTTTTACTTACTTCCTGAAAGTTGCTCTATGAATACAAGGATAGAACATGAAGCCATGCTGGGTGATTAGACAGGGGAGCCCACCAAACTTATAACTTTGGAGTGCAAATTGGTGCTTCATTCTATACTTTTCCAACTTGCTGCAAGGGATGGGTACTGCTTTGGAAAACATTACATATCATATCTTGTAAATTACATCTCAGCAGAATTAATGTATATCAGGGAGTTCTGATCACTAAAGTATTCTGAAACGCCAGGGTCCACTGTCTATTTTGAGGAAGGGTAACAGGTAAATTCTACTAATAAAAGGAATTTGGATGAGTTTTTCAGCTGCCCTTTCATAGTGCATTAGAGCCTAAGGGGCTTGCACTGGCTGGCAAATTTGAATAAAAGGAGAGGGAAATGAAGGCGGAAAAGCACGGGTTCAAAGCAAGATGTGGTTTTTAAAGGATAAAAGGAAGTAGAAATTCCTAAAAATTTAGTGTGTGTATGTGTGTGTGTGTGTGTGTGTGTGTGTGTGTGTGTGAGTGTGTGTGTGTGTGGGGGGGAGGTCAAGTAGGGAGGGAAATATAAAGAAAAAAAAGTTTAAGAAAACTGAGAATTTACATTTGACTGAAGGCAGACCCTAGCCAAGATCTTATTTCCTTCGGTCCTGCTTGACTTGCCCCAAACCTCACCAACTCTGAGCTCCATTCAAATGGGAATGAGATGGAGGAAGAAACCTTTAGGTGATCGACTCTGCAGAGTACGTTTCTGCAGGGGGTTGGGCATGTTGTGTTTGCTTTTCCTTCTTCTATATCAGAGCAATCTTCCTTCTCAACACAGAGCTTTTGATTTTCTCTTTTCTCATTCAAAAAATTTAAAAAGTCAAACCTGCAGGCGATTGTACCATTGCTTCAGCTGCATATAAATGAATGATGGCTTTGGGAATGCATTCAATCTGCAGTCAAGAAAAGAAAGCTGCACTGCTCCCTGACATTTCTTCACTAAGAGATATCCTCATATTTCTGCTTACTCACTATTTAGGTGGCTTTTCTGGATTTTGAAAACTTAACTCCGCCTTTATTCCCCTTCTTAAATAAACTTGTTTTCTTTATATAAGCCCATTGAAGCATTTCTTTCCATTTTGCACATAGTCTCCTAAATACCCCTGGTGGTAAGCCTCATTATTCTCCCAGCTCCTTGTGTTCCTGTCCCTTCAGCACCCACTTTTCATGTTTGTTGAACAATGCTGCAGACATCGTCACCCCATAGGGAAGTGGTTGCCTCGACAGCAGTCCACCGAGCAGAACACACATGCTGACAGCAGCATCTTCCAGTTCAAACGCTCCTGTTTCATACTCTTGCCACCTGTTCAGAGCAGATGGGAAGCTGCCATGGCAGAGGCCAGTGCTGAAATGCCACTCCTGCACTCTGCAAACCAAATAGCTTCATGTGTGCAGAGCAGGGCTTTTACTGTTGAGGTCCAATAACAAAACACAAGCTGCTTGCATTCGATTCCTATGATTGTTTTTATTCATAAATCCTTGTAGTCAGCCCAGGTAGTTGGGACAAATGATTGGGAACAGGTATATCTCAAGCTTGGGTTTGCAGTGAGCACGTGGGAACTGTGGAAGGCAGGAGGGGTGTGGCAGTGAGGCCACAGGATCTCATCTAATTCTTTGTGGTTCAACTTGGGCTTTGGGCCCATGTCTTTATAATCACCCAGCTTCATAGGTCTTTGCCCAGTTATCTTTTAGGAATAGTTTGGTCTCATGTGACATTATTGCAGAACTTAACAAGGGCCCATAAGAAATATAGAAATAACACTGATGGGGTTTATACTTAGACCACATGGTACTTTGCAGAGTGTGATCATTGTCAAATGAGTAGAACAGTACAAATTCTATTTTGCTTTCATATGTCTTTAAAAATTTTCTCCATAGTGTTCACTGTGGTGTTGTAAACATCAAAGTCCCTCAGATATTTGACTAAACAGTATTTCATATTTTGAAAAAACTAGAGAATTGTCGATATTCTTAAGCCACTTCCCTCTGCCTATGTTCCAGGTGGACACTCTAGAGGTAATACGGCATCCAGAGGAAACCACCAACATGAAGAGACAGACCGTGGCTTCTTACTTCCGGGTATGGAATCTTCTTGATCTCTATTCTGTCTACTTACAGAGAGGACTTGCCACCCCCTTCCCACAGGAGGCCCAGATCTGACAGAGTCACTGAAACAAGAGCAAAGCACAAGAGTCAGTTAAGAAAAGTAGGGGTGTGGGGAGAGAAAATTATAGCAGGAGACCTACCTCTGAGTACAGTGCTCTCTGATCTCAATCAAATGAAACCCCAAGTGTCCACAGAAAGCCCTCTCTGCCACTGGCACACAGCCATGTCCATCGAATGTGCTGATTTTGTTAGCATTTTAGCTGCTTCTTGGTCTTAATCTACCGGAGTCAGCCACTTTTTCAGCATATTTACTGGAAAAATAAAGAAGTTAATAAAATTTCAGAAGGTGACTTATCAAGTTCAGATCCTGAGAAAATCTGTCTTAGCTTTGACTTTATTTTCTTAGCTTGAATTGACCCACTGCAAGACCCATTTGCCTGAGCCCAATTACTTCCCGTCTTTGCTGCCAAATTCCTGATATTTCATCTAGCAAAATGATTCCTTTGGGTAAAAATGTTGTTTCTAGAAGGGCTCTGTTAAATGCATATTATATAGGAAAGATAACACACAGATATCATATACCACTGGGAGCTAAGTTCCAGCCAGTTTCATGGTAGAGATGCTTTCAGTCCAAGGACAGAACTACTGATTCCAGGGACAGGAGAATAAGGTTTTAAAGTGGGGTCGCCCCAGGAAGGGGCTTGGCAGGGATAGGAAGTCAGGTGGGAAGTAGGGTCACGAGCTGGAGTTGCCAGGCAGGCTGATCCGGGAGCTGGCACCATGGATAGCAGGCTCCACAGAAAGCTATAGCAGGTTCAAAAGGATCTAAAGCCAAGAACTCTGACCTAGCCAGCTGTGCTTCAGAGGCAGCCTAGAATTGGGCTCAGGGTATGAATTACCAGGGCTCAGAGGCCTTTGAGTCTAGCACTTTATCCATGCACTATTCCATGCTACAGCTTCTCTGGCAGAAAGGCATCAGCCTCTGTTTCATCACCCACAGTTGTACATTTCTAATTGCCTCTTATTTCTTATCTTGAGATGCACCCTGGTGCTGTCCCCTTTAGAAGCTATATCCTCTTTGTGTCTTAGGGTGTGCACAGGTGTGTGTGTGTGTGTGTGTGTGTGTGTGTGTGTGTGTCCCCCACAGGATTTGGAGGCACGGAGCAACTCTGTGAAGTCATCCTCAAGATCCTAGAATCCTTCTATCATCAGAGAAGCCTCTGACTTAGAGTTTTTCAGAAATATACCCATGCTAAATACTGGTCCCAAATGCTAAATCCAAGCAATAAGATGTGTTGGCAAGCCAGGCAATACCATTTTGGATTAGTGGGAGGTGTGATTATGAAATAATGAACTGATTTCTTGGGTGGCTTATAATTGCTCCTGAAGGTGTGTCCAAAAGAGGAACTCAAAAAGTGGATACCTCCACGGAACAGCTGAGACATCTGCACAGGCACCCCTCTGCTTTTCCATGTGCTTTCTCTCTGTGAGAGCCTCATGCCAGCCACTCAATGTGTGCTAGTTAATCTTTATTATAATCTTCTTTCCTCCAATTTTCTTGTTTCCTGTGCCCTCTTTGTTTTTCTCTACCAGGTATCAGTAGGATTCTCTTAGACTTTCTGATAGTTCTTTGGCTGAAGAAGCAACTAACCCCTTCCCTAAAAGCTGGACATTTTAAATTGCATATACAGTTATGGGGTATCACCTTGGAATACCAGAGAGGAGCTAGTTCTGGTGAATCTAAGCATGTTCTTAGGCACATAAGTTTCTAGCACATGAGGGCATTGCCTGGTACAAGGTGATTTTGAAAGAATGCTTTTTAATCCACAAGCATTCATAAGTACTCGTCAGAATTTATATTATCATCTATTACTGGTTTCTTGTTTAGCCTCAAAAAATGGTCCATGAGTTATTTACAAGCCAACAAAGTGCTCTGGAGGCCCCTGGAAGCCTGTGTTGCAGTTATCTGTTATGTTCGTGGTAGCTTCATTTCATGTGTGTTTTTCCCTTGATAGTATTCTCTGATGGATCTGCTCTCCAAAATGGTGATTGGTCAGCCCCACTTTGTGCGCTGCATTAAACCCAATGATGACCGAGAGGCCCTGAAGTTCTCTCAAGAGAGAGTGCTGGCCCAGCTTCGCTCCACGGGGATCCTGGAGACGGTCAGCATCCGCCGGCAGGGGTATTCCCACCGCATCCCCTTCGAAGAGTTTGTGAAAAGGTCAGGCTGGCATCTTGAGAAATACATTACGTTAAATATAGCTCTGCTGTGGCCATCTGTGTCCCCTGGGGTTGCTCCCACTGCCTGCTTGCCTCCAAACATGTTATTGGCCAGTTACCAGCTAACATTTACTTGCTTAAATGCTGCATTTTTATTGTGCTCCAACTAAATTGCAGTGATCTGGAGAACAGATTAAATTCCCTTTGTATCACATTTTAAAAGTAAAAATGTCCATAGATATTTATAGGTTATATATCCTTAGTTTTAAAAATCTCTAGATATTTAATTGGTATGATGAAAGTATCTGTCTATAAATGGGCCAAGATTCTGGCAGACATGAATGCACCCAGGCTAAAACAGTGGCATGATATAATACAATAGCTAATATTTATATAGCACCTAAAATGTTCTAAGTGAATAATCTCATTTGATCCATAGAACAACCCTGTAATCTAGGCTCTGTTATTGTCGACTATAAAGGATTTTTATGAAGTTTATTTGAGCCAAACTGACAACATGCCAGGAAGCAAGATCCCAGTTGCTCCAGGGAATGACAGTTTTTCAGTTCTTTTTATATATCTGGAATTAAGAAGGGAATATAAGGAACATTACATGAAGGTGAGAGAAAGCAAGTCAGGGAAATCTCTATGATTGGATTACAGGATAGTTAATAAAATTATGTGCTCCCTTGAGGGTGGTTATGCCTCTGAGGGGTCTGGAAAAAAGAATTACTTCTGGCCTTTGAAAGGGTGTTAACCTGATGCAGGAGCACAATGAACAGGGTTGGCTTAAGGCAAAGATAAACCTTTTATAAGGGCATAGCTACCTGCCATGATCTGTCCAGTTAGGAATTTATAATCAGTTCATCCTGCGAGGTTAATTTTGGTCATGGGCTTGTCAGATTCATTAAAGAGCCTCCATTTCGTTCAAATTATTATCCCCATTTTACAGATGAGGAAATTGAAGGACAGAAAAAAATCAAGTGACTTTCCCATGGTCCCAAGTATATAAATGGTGGAGTCAAAATTTGAACCCAGACAATCTGGCTTCAGCATCCACACTTTTAATCTCCTCAGTTCATTCCATTTAATCAATCTTTGTTAAAATAAATTGTTGTGGAGCTTTTTAGACCCAGAAATTGCCTTTACCACCAGAAGAAATGCCATTTCTTTCTGCACAGCTGCCAAAGGCATACCTTGTATATGCATATGATTACGGACAGAATGTTCACAAAACTTTCTGTGAAGAAATAAAGGACTGAATAACAAAAAACACCTCTGAGAAGCACTGTTGTCTGAGCATATCCAGAGAGGAAAATTAAAATCTATTATAAAATCTGCCACACCTTATCAGCCATCTTTTATTTCTTCTTATCTCCTTTCTGAGGTCATTTTTCCAAATTCTTCTTTGGGAAGGATGAGTTGTAATGTGGTAACCTGCTCCATCAAGTATTTCAAATGTCACTACATTCCATAGAGAAGAAAGTCGAAAAAATAATCCCTGTAATGAGAACTTTTAAATTTAAAATAAGAATGAAATGGCTTTAAAAAAGAAGTGCCTTTGAGCCTCTTTTTTTCTTTCAAATTTGGAGGTAGAAAGAGAAAAAGAATAGACTATTTTAACACAGGAATGTTACTAGTCAAATATGTTTAGCCACTAAGTGTTGAATACATAAAAATATTTAAGAAAACAGGTCAAATGCTAAACAGAATGACACTTCTTTGTTCGTAATCAGAAAGCCATTAGGCAAGTGTGAACAAGAGTTTCAAAATGTCAGTAAATCTGAGAGTATCAAAGATTTCTGAGCCAGCAAGTTAATTGGTGTTTTGATCCTTTTGAGTAACTTAACAACAAAATGGATGAGTTAGCAGTTTTCTCCCTTGATGTTATTCAACAAATAGGCGCACCTCTTATCTTCCTGTTCAGGGGTGCTGTTTTGTAAACTCTTAGCAGGAAATATGCAGACAAAACAAAGACAGAGCAGAGCTATTCAAGGTTTATCAGGTGGAGGTAAATAAAAGATAAACGCTTGTTTATTGTTATTCTCTACCTTTTTGTATTTTCTGGCATTCAGGATTGAAATCCTGATGTGCACACCCGAAAGGCAGTGTTTTGGGGATTATGTTGTCTATTCCAAAATGGGGAAGGACTTCCCCGAGTTACCCAGGTCTGCAGACTTGGCCAAACTAAAATACTTTCTTGCCCTATCATCTTTGAATTTTCTAGCTAAATGACTTGGAAATCCCCTTTAAATTTTTCATTCATGGAGTCTTCAAGGAAAGGATCATTTCTATCACCCTCTCATCAATGGGGCCAGGTGGATTGGAAGTATTTATCTCTTCTGAGGTAGGCATGAAAGAAGCCACCCGGCAGTGGTGGGCAGGTAGCCGAAACCTCCTGCAAGTTATACTGTTGAGGGGTATCATAGAAAATGATTATGAATGCTCATGGCTTCATGGTCATTTGGCTCTGAAGCGTGGTCTGACAAAAGGTCTACACTGGGGCAAACACATATGACTGCGTGTGTTGGGATGTGTTCTAGCAAACGGCTAAAGGATTAGACAGTACATTTAGTCAAAGTGTTACGGTTTGTTTAGTAAACTATTATAGTAAATACTGCACTTTAGTAAGGAGATCAGATTTCTAGTCTCCTTTTGAGCATAATATTTGGCAAGTAACCTAACATTTCTGCAAAATATATTTCCTTGTCTGTATGATAAGTAGGCAAGAAGACACAGAGCCTGTATCCTGAATATTTTCAGGGGTTATATGCAGCTTCCTAGGTCTTACTTTGCCTCTAAGTCTTCCAGAAAGGCCCACATCTCTCAGGACCTGATTCATAACAGTTGTTAAATCAATGTCTGTTGAACAGAATGAAACTCTTTCATCAGCATCTTCCACTTCTCACAATGTCATGAGAGCCATGGTGCCCTGGTATCTCCTTCATCTCATTCTCCCTTCTCCTCCTCCACTTCCTCTCCTCCAGAAATTTAGGTGTCACCTTTGTCTTGTCTTCTCACTTTCTTCAAACAGTCCATCACCAGGCTCTGCCAACTTTACCTTTGAAGCTTCTCAACAAGAGTCCTTTGGGAATTTCCCATCCTTGTCTTAAGGCTTTATTAATCACCCATTTCTCCCAATGTCTAGTAGTAGCAGAAGTAGTAGTAGTAGTAGCAGTAATGATGGTGGTGGTAGTAGTAGTAGTAGTAGTAGTATTTAACAGCAGCCTAATTAAAATATAATTCATATATTATAAAATCACCCTTTAAAATGTACAATTCAATGGTTTCAGAATATTGACAGAGATGTGCAACCATTACCACTATCTAAACTGAGTATCTCTTCATATGCTTAGTGGTCATTTGTATATTTCCTTTGGAAAAATGTCTATTCAAGTCCTTTGTTTATTTAACTGTTGATTTTTATATATTCTGGATACTAGCTCCTTATCAGATATATGATTTGCAAATATTTTGACCCATTCTGTGGGTTGTCATTTCAATTTCTTAATGATGTTCTTTGAAGCACAGAAGTTTTTAATTTTGATGAAGTTTAATTATGCCATGTTTTCTTTTGTTGGTCATGCTTGTGGGGTCATATCTAAGAAATCATTGCTTAATTTGAGGACATGGAAATTTATTTGTATGTATTCTTTTATGAGTTTTATAATTTAGCTCTTGCATTTACATCTACAGTCCATTTTGAGTTTATTTTTATATATGACATGTGGTAGAAGTCCAACTTTTATATATAGATATCCAGCTTTTCCAGAACTATTTGTTGAAAAGACTATTCTTTCCTCTGTTGAATTATCTTGGCATGCTTGTTAAAAATCAACCAACCACAAATTGGTCATAAATTATTTCTAAGTTCTTAGTTCTATTCTATTGATCTATATTTATTCTAGGCTTTTTAAAGCTCTTTTGCCCACAAGCTCGACATAGCTTCCTAAATGGACCTCTCGTCTATTCTGTTCTTCAATGAGCCACCAGAATATGATTTACCTAAAATTCTTCTCTCAACATGTTGCTTCCTTGATTACAATCTTTATTTGAAATAATCATATAAACTTCCACTGGCTGAGCTTTAGTCCTCTGCCTCATACAGGGGGGTCTCCCTGATCTGGCCCCTGCCCACCTTTCCAGTCTCTTTTCTGTTATCTTCCCACCTCTCAGCCCACACTCCAGCAAAAACTGAACTACTGGAGCTCCATCAACACCCCATGCCATTCTATGCTTCTATGCCTTTGCTCATGCTGAGTTGCCTGAATCCCCCTTCCCCAAGTCCTCCGTGGGCTGACTTAACCAGGCTAACTGCTGCTCACTCCTTGGGATTTTGAATAGGCAATTTCTTCTTGCAACACCCTTCTTGACTTCCCAGATTGGGTAGTCAGTGAAGTCTGATGAACTTCATTGGTAGCAGCTATCTGCCTGCCTATCTCTTACCTTGATATTAACCACCTGGGAGGCAAGGATATTTTCCAGCCAACTTTATATCTGCACTGTCCAGCACAGTGCCTGACACAAATTAGATGTTTAATAAATGTTTATTGAATTGATTCAAACTCTTACTCATTCTCCTTCATCACTATAGTCTTTTATCATCTCCTGACTGACTCTGGTCTTTGCTGTTTTGAAGTACATGACAGGTATAAAGCTGGGTTTGTTGAGGTTAACTTTAACTTGCATTGTAAAGTAGAATCTAGGTTTAAGAGCATAAGATTTCAGGTAAGTCATAAGTAGCTCTTTATCAAGAAAAGTCAAGAAACCATAAATAAGATGATAAAAAGCCTCTAAACCTAGCCTGAAAATACTATTATTAGAATTTAAAACATTACAAGGATGACATTTAAACAAATTTGTCTCATTCTCTCTACAATAAACATTGATTTCTCCCTTCCCCCCAAAAGAGACAAGCTTAATAGGACAAGGAAAATTCCCTGCTCTGGCTTCTGCTTTCCAGCCTCTTCTCTCTCATCTCCCCACCTCTCAGCTCCAGAAAAAACAAGACCACTTAGAACTCCCTAAAACAGCACAAAATATGCCTTATTAAAGCAATAGCCTGTAAAAGCAGGCCACTTCCTTGGTGTATTAGTCAGGAATCTTTCAATAAGTCACTAAAATTCAACTCAAACAAGTTGAAACAAAATTTAAAAGGGGATGTGTATTGCCTTACAATAACTATGAAATCCAAAAATATCTCTGGATCCAGGGCATCAAGCAATTTTACAAAGCCATTATCTTTTTTTTTTTTTTAAGTTAAAATTTGTTTTTTCTCTTTCTTGAGTTTCTTGTCAGCTAGGCAATTCTTTCTCACATGTTGGTAAAGATGTTCCCTGGAAGCTCCTATTGAAGCATCCTATAGACTTAGCAACAACAGCAGTAAGTAAGTTCCTGAGCGTTTCCATACAAGAAACTCTCTGGTTGTCCCAGCTTAAGTCTCATGCCCACACTAAAACCAATAACTGTGCCCAGAAGAATTTTTAGCAGAGTCTTCAGTCAAGTGCTAGGAGATGGAGTCAGCCCCACTAGGATCATGGTCTGTGGGGCTCAGTTAAAAGAAGGAGAAGATGGATAGGCAAAATCAATAAGCATTCATTACCCCCTCTTTTTTGACCATTCCGTTCCCTGGAACCTACTGTAACAGTACAAGAAGGTCTAGCTATTTACCGAGAGGAGGTCTTTAATTTAGAATTTTCTAAGAAGAATAAAAAATTTTTTGACAATAACAATGTTAACTTTGGGATAAGAACTATATACAGTTTAGTATAGTTAACCTAAGGATAGTTGGCTTTTTGTTTCTCGGGTTTTTTGGTTTTTGAAACATAACTATGCTACTCAGTAGGTTTCTGAAAACACTTTCCAGATCTATGTTGCTAAAGAATTAGGGAAAACTCACAGTCGATTCTGGCCCAGTTTGAATTCATCTTCTTGCATTTGACATTTTTCTCTGATCTTAATCATTGTGGGTCATAATGTTTTTGTCTCACATAGAATTGTGCTGGATTCTACTCTCCTTTCTTATGGTCTCCCTCCCAGCTTCTATTTGTACTTTAAGTATAGTCTTTAATAATTACTTTGCTCAGTAAGGCTGCTTCTTCCCTTTCATGCTTACCATGATCTATTATTCTCTTGACAAAAGCTTCTTTCTATTTCTATGGGTCTGCAGTTTTTCCTTCTTTCTGTACAATCTCTGCATTAGTTGTTAACCAACTGTCTTTGGGTTCTGAAGCAACTTGTTGTTTTCTGCCTCTTCAGAGCAATAAAAAGAAGCCCTCATACCTTTTAGTAGTAAGTATAAAGTCCTAAATGGGGTCCAAGCTGAATCAGATTTACCCTTTAGGCAGAGTTATGGACTCCATGGCATTCTCGTGACATTCTCATTGGTCACAGCAGCTCAAACAGAGCATCATATAGCCACTTACCCAAATGAATTATAAAGATTTTATCATTTTTATTCAATAAAAAGACTAATGTTTGCCCTCAAAAAGATTCTAATAGCCAACCTTCTATCTAGATCCAGCTACCAAGGTTCTGGAATTCCAGTAGAAGCAGAGAACAGGGAAACTCCACATTCAGTATATATAAGTGTTCATTTACTCCCTCTGCTTTTGGTTCAGTACTACTCAGCTCTGGGTGATTATAGGCAGAAACCTTCTATTCTAGAAAGCCTACCTACAGGGTTGGGGAAGAAAATCTGAGAGTATGACTGCTTCTTAATTAACTTTTAAGAAATTCTTTTGTTTAAATTCTTTATTCACTCACACTCTCAGAGGTTCCTGGGCCATTGATTTCTGAGTCTTTGGGGTTAGTTGTGTTCTTTGCCATAAATCAAAATGCTTCTCATCTTTCCCCATTATGGTTTGGATTCCGCTTTCTCAGGTCTGCTAAATTTGTTACCATTTTTCCATCTGCCTTCTTGTTACCAAAATTTTATGCTTATCTTCTTTCTTCCTTTCTCTTTATCTTCACAAAGCATTTAAACCTTTTTTTTTAAAATCCTCTTGCTGTCATTCTACTTGGGTTTCAGAAGGGAGAATAAGTAAATGTATGGGTTCAATATACCATCTTTACCCAGTCGTTCTTTGAGTGCATCACTTGTTTAAAATATAAATGAATGAAATTAAGAAACAAAAAAATAAAAATATAAAAAATAAGTTTTTTAATGTAGAGCACATTTTTTATAATTCATGTTCAATTTTCTTTAAAGGTTATTTTTACTCCCCTGACCCAGGACATCATAGTTTTGCATACCATAATGTAGGGAATTTCCAACTAAGAAAGACCACTTCTCTTTCATGTGGGATTTTGTATATTATAGTCCTGGGACTATTTGAGATCTGCCTAATGGGCATAACACCTTAAATTTTCTTTAAGATTTTCCCTTTCAATGGTTTAATATTTCTGACTATTCTTTTTCTATGTTTCCCTTTGTAATTAAAGTGAAATTAATGAAGGATTGTAAATGTATAGAATTCCTTGGCAGTGGCAGAAAGAACACATAATTGCATAGAAGAACTTGTGTCTAAATGTGTAGTTTAATGGAATGGATACTAGTTTTTCATATTCGCTGAGGGTGAATATGATCCTCTCAGCAGTTTCAGAAACCATACATTTATTTTAATAAACCATGCTGTTACTCAAAATATTTTTATTTGGAGCTTCCTTTAGACCTAAGCACACAAATATTTCATTTGACTTATAGAAACACCCACACTGACCACCTTTTATATTAGAATTGGGTCTAAATTAATCTTGAGTATTTCTAAAAATTAACATACATACACAACAAAAATTTACCAACTTCGAGGCTCATTTTAAAGTGGAAGCTCAGATATCGATTCTAAAAATGAATCCCTGAAATGTTTGTGGCAATAGAACATTCATGTAATCTCCCAAGGAATTGGAGAAGGAGTGATTTTTCAAAGGAAATACATTCGTTAGGCATGTTGGTTCTGGTGCACCTTTTTTTTGTGAATCAGTTACCTGATTTTATTACCACCTTCCAAGTAGTAGCAGGATCTCTAGCAGCTACAGAGAAGCCTTGTGAATGCCAAAGATTATGGACACAATCATTGCTTTTTAACATTTGTGAAGAATCAAAGTGCCTTCAGAAATGTCTTCTAAAAAGCCATTTATACACTTCTACCTTTATGTATGTATCTACATCTCTAATAGAGTGCCTGGCACATAGTAGGTGTTCAACAAATGTGGAACAAATGATTCTATCCTCTTACCCCCTCAACAAAGGTGCTTTATTTTTGCTATTTTATTTATCTATACTCTACCGAGAAGATCCACAAAACTCCTCCCTGTGAGCACCTCCAGAGCTGACCAATTGACTTTCTTGGCTTCTAGAGCAATCCTTTGAGATCCAGATATTCTTGCTAGTGGAGGGTCTGGATTGACCCTAGACGTTCAGATGTTCTTAGAGTTGACCTTTAATTTCAAGTCTTTCATATTTGGAGTTTGACTCTAGAATTCGTACTTCTTTAGGCTCTATACGGAGTGATTGCTGGATGAACGCAAGAGGCAGATATGCACGTCTTATTACCCAACAACCCACAGGGCTCCTCAGTTCCTCGCCATCAACATATCCTCTTTGTTATCAAGTGAAATGTGTAATGAGGACCTACCAATATGGCAAACTCTGTATAGGTATTGAGAACACAAAGATAGAGAAGGCACACTCTTGCATTTAGTTATCTTTAGAGTAATAGAAATGTATATTATAATCACAAAAGAACATATGACACAGAACATCCTAAACATTCATCTCTACTTTTGACTATTCACTGCTATACTTCAAAATACTAATGATAGTCTCTCAACTGAATCTTTGCCTGGCCTCTGAATGTGTCTTCCTAACACCAGCCTGCTTATTCTACATGATTCTTTACACTGCCACCAGAGTTATGTTTCTGAAAATATAAAGATGATTATGTAACTCTCTTAAATAAAAATCTGTACCTGCTTCTCATTGCCTATAGGATAAAATCCAAAGCCTTTAGCTCAGCAGGCAAAGCTTTCTGTAATTGTCACCAACCAATTATTCTCATTTTTTCCCTACCATTCTCCCTTTAGATCCTAGACTGCTGTCAGCCTGACCTTGGACCCTCCAGGCCTTAGCCTTTGCACCTCCTCTTTTCTCTGGTGGAAAGTCTTTATGTGGTCATTTCCTCCCCACCTTTCAACCTCCAGCCCGGGCACCTTCTCTCTGAAGCCTGCCTGGACGCCCCCATACTGGTAGTCGCTCCATCTTCTGTATTCCCACAATTGGATGTTTATATCTTTGTTTTAGAGCATATACTTTTATTTTTACCCTAACATTTCTGCCTACCCCACTAGAGTGTGGAATTCTGAGGGGATGGCGTCCCACTTGGCATGGTATCTGGATGATGGTGTATGTTCAGTGTTTCCTGAATGAGGGAAACTATCAGTCAGAAATGCATTTGACTATGAATGACAAACAAGTACTTTTAGTGGCTCAAACCAGGGTTTCTCTATCTCACCACAGCTGACATGTTGGATCACATAATTTTTTGTTGTGGAAGTCTACACCTGTACCTTGTAAGGTGTATAGCATCATCCTTGGCTTCTACCTATTAAGATACCAATAACCTCCCATCCCCAACTTGTGACAATAAAAAATATATTCAGATATTGCCAAATGTCCCCTGGGGGGCAAAATTGCCCAAATCGAGAACAACTGGCAAATAGGTTTGTTTGATTCTCACAAAAATTTAGAGGTAAGCTATTTTTAATGTTCATTTTTAATTTATTTTAATGTTAGTTTTTAGCTGTTCAATGAGGTCGTTAAGGCCCTGAATACCTGCTGGCTGCATTTTATTCCTTTCTCCATCCTTTGTGTGGGAGTTGGCTTCTAGTCTCATGGTCACAAGGTGACTGCTGCCTCTCTAGGCAACATACCTGCATTCTAGGCAGGAAGAAAGGGGCAAGATGAATGGCCAAGCCAGTCACATTTGACCCACCTTTATTAGGCAAGAAATCATTTTCCCAGAGGCTGTTTCACATACCTTTTATTTGCCTGAACTGAGTCACATGACCATTCCTAGCTGCAGAAAAGGGCTTAGAAAGTGGGGAACAGGACTGGAGCTAGGCGCATTGTCACCAGAAGGAAAGCTGGTGTTCAGTTAGCCAGGAAGAAGTGGGATATAAATGGGAAAGTCACTAATTATGTTTATCATAGAAAAGAAATCTAATGTTTATTAATTCAGTGAAGGAGTAACTAAATGACTAAAGGGCTGAGTGAATTTTAATAAATAAATACTTTCAGTTCCTCACAACCCACTCATTTCTTCCTCCTTGCTACTCAGCTTCTTCCTTCCTCAAGATAGTAGCTTAAGAATTAGCAAGTGCTGAAGTACCTGAGTAGAAGCAGGCAAAATACTGGGGATCCTTTCATTCCCTCACCATAGAAAAGTGTACTAGCAGTTTTAAGCCTGCAACAAATTCTTTTAGCTCTTACAAAGTGAACTGATTATCATTAGTTATCACCGTGAAAACTTCAGTTACGAGGACAGGGTCCCTGACAATCTCTTACAGAGCCCCAAGGTTAGTACTCACTCATAGGACAGGAGGTAAGAGAAATATCAGCATCACATAAGAATCAAAACATCTTAGGAAAGCCTGAAATCCAAATTTCAATTTTCAAAGAATAAAGCTTCTACTTTTTTCTCTGGGTAGTCAGCTCCTAGCTTTTCTAGGAGCTAGGATGGCGATGCCATGCCTTATCTCTCACAGGACATTCTGGATTTATTTTCCTTTTACCTGTAACAACATAGGTGAGAGCCTGCCATAAAATAAATCTTAATACACCATTCAGATAAGCTAGTATATCTGCAGCAAAGTAAACAGAATCTTCAATTCCCTGCAAATTGGTTTACATGGTAGTGAGGGATATGTTAAGACGGAATACTTAGGATAATGGACAACTTCAACACTGTAAGTAAAATATATTTCATGCTTATGTGAACAGTCTCCACGTAGGAGCAATAGTTGAGTGGTGGCATTCTCTGGGAGGGATCTCTAACAACTACTGTCCTTGTATACTGTCATTTCTGCCCATTTTTCTTTGTTTAATTGAGGGAATGAGTTGCTCATTCCTCCCCAACTCTGTGTGTGTGTGTGTGTGTGTGTGTGTGTGTGTGTGTGTGTGTTGATGCCTTTTACATAGGTGAGACCTTAAATGACTTAGTTTCTCTCTTAACTCTTACATAACCATTGTTATAACTTTGATTAGTGCAATAAACAAAAAACATTCTTAAAAAGCCTTCTACAATATTGTTGAAAGACTAAAAGATGGCCTGGTCCAACTTGCCCATTTCACAGAGGATGCTGAGGCCAGAGAGGTAAAGTAGCTTCTTCCAGGTGTCATCTCTAGGAGGTGGCAGTATCAGTCTCTGTGGGTTGCTGTAGACTGGAGAGAACTTCTGTGACCACCTCCCTCCTTTTTTAGGGACAAGATGGGTTCAAATTGGCCTTGCCTGAGCTGAGGATCCTCCCCAACTTGCCTATGGCTATAGATGATTCAAAATCCTCAAACTCATTCTTTTAAGGTCTTGCCATTCTCATGGTGTCCACAGTGCTGACAGCTGTCTTTCACTTTTTCAGGTACCAGAAAAATTATATTTTTAGTTGACATCACTGCAAATTCAGCCTGAAATTTGTAGTGGTGATATGCAAAATGGTTACAGGAGGTAATATCAATCACACTGTTCTCCAAATATATTAAGTGGTGGTGGTAATAATAAGTCTGGACTGTCTGGACTGTCTTTCCTGATTTTCCTAATGTCTGTACTGTCAGCTTCCTCATGAGCTAACTCAGTTATAGGGAAACACCCACGTAGAAATAGAAACATGGAGCAATGGAAACAGTACAAGAAGATATAACAAAGGAAAACAAGAAGAAAGATGTTGTGAAGATGTTAGACAGTATCAAAGCAGTTAAGAAGGCAGCCACTCTGGACCTTTGGATTTGCTGCCCTGCTTACTCTATGAAAATCAATGGCTGAACAAAAACTCTGTGTCCCTACTTGGAGAGGCCTTAAAACAAATTTTAGTGGGATTAATTTATGTTAGATAATGATAACAATGAGTCAGAAGAAAAAAAAAAGAATGAGGGAAGTAATGAAGAAAAAGGAAAAAAGGAGGGAGAGAAAGAGAATATGAGGAAACCTCCTGGCACAGAGATGCCATAGGAGCACCACTTGACTCTCCAGCCCCAGCTGCAGAGCTGGTCCTCAGGCAAATTTCCTTCAGAGCCCAGATGTAGAATTCTCCTCAACATGGCACTCTAGTAAACCACTGCCCAGTCCATCAGCTGACCCACAGTTGACCTCTTAGCCATTAATGTTCTAGTATGTTCCATTTGCTTTACAATAAATATCTGCTTACCCCTAAGCATCATGGTTTAGAGATGACTCAGAGAAAAGATGACTAGTTACTTTTTTACACCAGTTTGGGTTGGGGAAAAGAAATATAAATTTTTTTTGTCAAAGAAAGGAAGGGAAGAAGGTAGAGAAGGGCATTTATTGACCACTTGCTTATAGCAGATTTCATGCTTGTGCTTTACAGATATCATCTTCTCACTGAACATTAGTTATATACACCCAAACCAATGAAATTATTCCAGTTTTACCAATGAGAGAACTGGCTTAAAATCACGCAGATAGTGTGTTGTAGAGTCAGGATATGAAATAAGAGTCTATCTGATTTCAAAGCTCATCCTCAAAATATGTAAATGAGACCATTGGACACATACAGTGTTTGTTGAGAAATCAATCTGTAGAATTCAATCAGAATAAAATACATTAATAATTTTGCTAGTTGTAAAATAGAATAATCACTTTAAAGTTTAACTTTCTATTATAAATTAATGTGTGAATAAATTCAGCCTCAATCTCTAATTCCCATAGACTTTCTTTCCTTAGAAGGCCTCCCATTTAAAGCTTATGAGCAGGCAGCAGTAGCAGCCTCAGAAACATTTATTAAGCACCTATTGTGTGTGTTGAGAGCTATAGTGAGTAATACTGAATTATAAGGAATTTACAATCTCAGGATTTCCACTGTCTAATATAGATCAACACGACTTCTTATCCCAAGGCCCAAATTTAAGAGTCTTCTAAGGATATAATGGATATAATGATTTTTTTTTTTTTTGGTAGCAGATGGTGGCCAGCTGTTCTGTCTTTACTGAAGGCCAAACAAGAAGAGAAAAAAATTAAAGGCACTTATAGTAAATATGAGAAAGAACTTAATAAACTAAATCTGGATTTTTATGCACACTAAAGGGAAATGAGCAATTGAGGGTCGTTATCAAATTGTCCAAGCCAAAATAGCTCAGTTCCCTCTATTACCTACATAAGAGAAAATTATTTATATGGATTGAATTGTTCAGATAATTGTCCTGTATTTTAGGTATCTGAGTAGATAGTCTGGGTGGTCACTGTTGTAGACTGAGGGTCCCTTAAGGAATATTTTAAAATAAGAAAAGAATTAACACTCTGCCGTATGACTGGGGACAGTTCTTCTTCGAAGCAAATGATATTAATCAAATTAGTATCCACATGATTTTTTTGTCCAGGATTTGAGCCCAGTGTAATTAAATCATAATAATTTTACCTAATGTTTGAAATTAATTTTTAGTTGCAAAATTAATGTGTGAATATCTTTTTCTCTAAAATTTTTAAGTATTATATATATTTAATATTACTAAATATTACTAAAGTCTTTCTTTCTGCATCCCTAATTCCATTTCCCAGCATCCTGCCCCCATCAGGGCTTCTCTCTAAAGGAGCCACTGTTATTTTGGTATTTTTACTCTTTCAGAATACACGTACATGCAAACATGTATACACACAGATTGAGAGAGAGGAAAACCTGCATTTTTAGCTTAAATTGAATCACACATTTTATACCATTTGGCAACTTGCTTTTCTGTTTAACAATATGTACTAGAGACAAATCCATGTTTTTCCATAGCTCTCATACATTTCTTTTAAGAAATTTCATTGAGATCAGTGATATTCATTTAGCCATTCCTCTACTGTTAGATATTGACATATTCAATAGTTTAACAATGCTCAATAAGCACTCCTAAATATTAAATGTGTGTGAGAATATCTTTAAGGTAGATTTTGAGCAGTTGACCTTTCCAAGGGAAAATGATGTGCTACAGAAGGTCATTTGTGCCTAACAAAGAGAAAAGATGTTGGCGAGACATGGGAACCAGTTTTTTTTTTCTTAGACTGTCACTGTAGACAAGTCTCTTCACTTCCCTGGGATTCTGTTTCTCTTAGTCAGTGGTTCTTAATGCATGAGAATCTCCTGGAGGGCTTGTTAAAACACAAATTGTTGAATTCCACCCCAAGAGTTTCTGATTCAGTGGTGTGTGTGTCTTTAGGCCAAGGGACAAGTCAACATAGCATCTTTGTTAGAAAGAATCTTAAAGGGTCATCTAGTTCAAGTACCTGGCTAAAAGTAGATTTCTTCAGCAAATTTCTTGACCTTGTCAATCCACTTCCCATTGAACAGTTCCAGGGTGTAGCATTTACTCTCTGGCTCCTGAGGCTGACCAGTCTATATTTTTAGATGTCTGATCACAGCCATTTTCTTCCTAACCTTGACCAAAACCATCCTTCAGAAGCTTCTATACATCTACTCCAGTTCTACCCTCTGGGCTTCAGAGAACAAACCGGCTCCCTTCTCCACTTGATGGCAGTCAATTATCATGTTCTCTTAAGTCAATGGTTCACAAACTCTACAGTGCATCAAAACCACCACAAGAGTTTATTAAAATAGAGATTCCTGAGCTCTAATTGCAGAAATTTTGGTTCTGTGGCTAGAGAGTGGCCCAGGAATCCACATCTTTTATGAAATCTCTAGGTGGGTCTGATGCAGGTGGTCTGCACATGATAGTTTAAGAAACTAATGGGGTTTAGGACACACTACCTCAAAATATGACACCTTGGCATATTGAATATTTAAAGCCGGAGGAATTTGAGAAATGGCATGTGCAGGAAGGACTTTCCGACCTTTTCCTGAAGCAAGTCATAAAACCTCTTGTGAGAGGCAGCCTTCCTATATCCAAAGGAAAGGAACATTCTTATCTCCAAAGAAAAAGGTACAGAGAGGAATATGAACCAACAGGCCTTGCTAAGTTTCCCCAGTTTGCTATACTTACCTCATACTCTTTGTCCCATCACCTCTTTCCATGACTCTCCACTCTTCAGCAAACCTACCATGAAAACGCTCAGGTTTAATCACTTCTTCTGGTCTTCATTTTCTTGTGAAGGCTCCTGTGTCACATAAAACTTATATTTAAGAGGGCAGGGATATTATCTGTCTTGCCCACTCATGTCATTCCAGCACTTCCATCAGTACCTGGCACATCAGTAGGTCCTAAATAAAATTCTACTTAATGAAAAAAAAATTAGTAGAATGGAGATGAAAAGCCAATTTAATTTAGAAAGCGATGAGTTGGGAACAACATGGTTAAACTAAAACCCTAAAACTATACAGAATGAATGATGTAACCTCAAGCAAAGTATCTGCTTAAGGGTTTTTTTTTTAAGTAAATTAAAAATGTTTGCCTATTTAATTAATCTTTTTAAAAAAAATCTCACTATTGACTTAGGGCTGTGCAAATCTGCAGTTAGCAGTACAGATGTTTCGCATATCTTTGAGTACAAAACTCAGACTGGAGGGATGAATCAAAGCAGAGATTATAGATTGAGATTTCAAAAGCATCTTTAAAAGATGCAAATCCGTCCCAAACAATGTAAAATAGCAGGAGCAGAATGACCAAGATGAGAAATGCAAATTAAAAATGTCAAGGGTTACAAAAATGTAAGCAATCTACAATGCTAATACAATTTTTCTTTGTCTAAAATGTATGACTCTGAACTCTCTCCTGTTTCCTCTCTCCTTCCAGGAGTATGAATAATCATTAAGAAAAACTAGAGAAATGAAATTCATTGTGTATACTGTCCATTGTCAGAAGGTATCATTGTCAGAAGACTTCATTGAAAAGTTCAGCCTCATTAGTAATTAAGGAAATGCAAACTAAAAGTACAATTAAATATTATTTCACAACTATTTTAACCATCAGTAAGTCTGAAAATTCCTTGGACTTTGATGTGGACAGAGAGTAACAGGACTTTCATACTCTACTGATGAGGGTATAAATTGGTGTGTTCACTTTTTTAAAAAGTCTGACTTTTTTCGCAAATTCCAACATGAACATATTACACTAAACAATATTTCCACTTCAAAGGTTATAAATAGAAAAGTGGCAGTATTTCTGAGACCACTAGACCTTTTAGGACTGCTTGCTAGCACTGATTCTACCTAAGTGTGATGACTTCCTGCCTTGACCTACCTACACATTTATACTTTGGATCAAACTCTACAGCCTGAATTTTTGTACTTCTTTCTTCTTGTTGTTAAACAGTAATTTTCAAAAGAAGGTAAAACCATGAGTCACATACAGATATAAAGATGAATATGTTTAAAGAATTTATTGCATTTATATGATATGAGGGAACCAAGCAGATGTTATAATTGGTTCAAAGGAAAAGTAAAAACAGCACAGGCTTATATGAAGTAAAAGGAATCTTGAAATGAATTGCAAATGGAGACAAAACTGTTTTCTTCCACAGGAGGGAGGAAGGCAATTAAAATCATCACCAGATTAGATAGAATTTATGTACCTACCAGTTACCTACAATTTAGAAAGAGTTGCAGAATAGCTCAAAGAAGATGAACAGGGCTAGCATCTGCTAACCCAGAAGGATATGATAAAGACAATATATGTAATTTTCCATTGAAACACCAATGCCTTGCTAATACGCTAGTCCAAATAGAATATTGTTTAGATCCCTTACAAATGTGTTAAGGAGTGTCTGACAGCTGGTGTTCTGATATAGGAAATCAACACTTCCCCTAAGTCAGAAGCCAATATTCCAGATCTTTATAGACACTCACAAGTTCCACCAAGCTGGAAAGTGCTAAAGGATCAAAGGTCCCTGTTAGAGGGTCAAAGATACTACCAGTGTATGCAGTAAGAGCCAGGAGTAGATGGATGTTTAGATGAGTGTAAAGAAGCCTGAACTTGGAATTAGTAGACCTGGATAAGCCTCAAGTCTTCTACTTAACTAAGTTTGTGACCATGAGCCAGTTGCCTTCTCTCTCGCTTTCTTCTCTATACAAACCAAAAATTTTATTGATGATTCCACATTTCCTTCAGGATCAAAATGTTTATTAGAGGACTCAGCCAACCCCTTGCCCAGATGGCCCTACAGCAATGCATGGGCAGGGCATTTTGACACAGGACAGGAAAGATCTGTTAGTGAGCATGAGGAGGAACAGCTGGGTCGGGATGTCCTCACCCCCCAGTGTGTAGTATAGAAATCCACAAGCTGTGGAAAACCTGGGAAGTTCACTGATGAGGGAGAGAAAATGATAGCGAGGAAAAGAAGCTACTAAAAAACAACTTTCTACCAACTCACGGTTTTGCACAGGACTTGCCTCTGCCTTTAGCAACATTATAGGAAGTTTGTCACCAGAGCTGGCTCAGTCTCCACTCAGTGGTGTCTAAGTGACAGCAAAAGAGAACTGTATTAGGATTCTCCAGAAATACAGACCAATAGTGTGTGTGTGTGTGTGTGTGTGTGTGTGTGTGTGTGTGTGTGTGTGTGTGGAAAGAGAAGGAGGGAAGGAGAAATTGATTTAAAGGAACTGGCTCATGTGATTGTGGGGGCTGGCAAATCAGAAATCTGTACAGCAGATTCACAAACTGGCAGAGTAGTAATTCCAGCAGAAATTGATGTAGTTTTATGACCAGAGGCAGTCTGGAAATAGAACTCCTTTCTTTTTAGGGGACTAAAATATTTTTTCTTAAGGCTTTCAATTGTTTGGATAAGGCTCACCCACATTGTTGAGGATAATTTGCTTTACTGACACATTGACTATTAATTCTTCTGACCAGTAATGGTATCTCTCTCCATTTACTTAGGTCTTTAATTTTTCTTAGCCAAAGTTTTGTAGTCTTTAGTGTACAAGTCTTGCATATTTATTGTCAAATTTATCTTCATATATTTCACATTTTTAAATGTTATTATAAATGATATATTTTTTTTAATTTCAATTTTAAATTGTTTATTACAAGTATATAGAAATACAACTTTGCTAAACTAACTTATTAGTGCTGGTAGTTGTTTTTGCAGATTTCATTGGATTTTCTAAATAAATAATTGTGTCATCTTCAAATTAAGACAATTCTACTTATTCCTTTCTTATATAGATACCTTTTATTTCTTGTCTTATTTCACTGGCTATAACCTCTGACACAGTGTTGAATAGTGGACATCCATGACTTGTTCCTAATCTTAGGGAGATAGCGTTCAGTCTTTTACCATGAAATATGATGCTAGCTGTAGTTTTTTTGTAGATACTTTTTAAAAATTTGGGTTGAGGAAGTTCCCTTTAGAATGAGCCTGTTGGAAAGTTTTATTTTTTAAAATAATGTTGGATATGGATTCTGTCAAATGCTTTTTCTCATTTATTTAGATCATATGCTTTTTCTCTTTCACCTGGTTAAAGTCATCATAATGACTTTATGCCATCATAAAGTCATTCACAGTGTTCTGTAGAATCTATAGCATATCACTAATCTCATACCTGATATTGAGAATTTGTACCTTTTTTTAAATTTATTTTTACCTGATCTGTATGGCTAGAGGTTTACCAATTTAATTAACCTTCTCAAAGAACCAGTTTTTAATTTCCTTTATTGTTTGTCTATTTCAATTATTTTTCACTATGATCTTTATCTTTTCATTTCTTCTGCTTACTTTATGTTTAACTTGCTCTTTTTCTAACTTACAGTAGAGGATGAGGTTATGTATCTGAGACCATATTTCTTTTCTATTACAGGTGTCTAAGGATATAAATTTCTCAGTACTACTTTAGCAGTATCCCATAAATTTTGACAGGTTATGTTTTCTTTGTCATTTAATCAGATGTACTTTTAATTTCTCTCTTGATTTCTTCTTTGGTCTATAGATTATTTAGTAGTAGCCTGTTTGTAAATATTTGGGAATTTTCCACGTGTCTTCTTGTTGTGAATTTCTAATTTAATTCCATTGTGATCAGATAGCATATTTTATGTGACTCAAAAATTTTTAAGTTATGTTTCATGGCTCAGAATATGGTCTATAGTAATAAATGTTTCATATGCAATTGAAAAGAATATAAGTAGTCTGTTGTTAGCCAGAATGTTCTATAAATGTTCATTAGGTCAAGTTGGTTCTTCACAACTTCTATATCCTCGATGATTTTTTTGCCTACTTCTATCAATTACTGGGAGAGGGTATTGAAATCTCTGACTATAATTGTGGATTTATCTATTTCTCCTTGCAGTTTTAGTTTCATGTATTTTTAAGCTTTGTTATTAGGTGCAAAAATGCTTAGGATTTTTAGATTCTTTTGATGAATTGATCTCTTTATCACTATGAGGTAAATTTCTTTATCTCATAATATATATTTTTTTGCTCTAAAATCTACTTTGTCTGATATTACTATAGCTAGTTCAGTTTTAATTTTACTAGTGTTTGCATTGTATATCTTTTTCTTTTATGCTTAACTTATTTTATTTTTATATTTCTGCACTTTTTGTAAGTAGCACATAGTAGTACTTTGCTTTTTTATCAAGTCTGAAAATTTCTGCCTTTAAATTGGGTTGTTTTGAACACTTACATTTAACGTTATTATTCATATGGCTATGTTTGGTCTATCATTTTGCTACTTGTTTTCTATTAGCTCAACTATTCTTTGTTCCACCAATTTCTTCTTCTAATTCTTTTGAATTTATTGAGTATTTTGTATAATTTTATTTTATCTCCTTTGTAAACCTATTGGCTATAGCTCTTTATTTTATTATTTAAAGGGATTGCTTTATGATTTATGGTATAAATCTTTAACTTAACCAAACTTCAGGTGATATTATATCATTTCACAGGTAGTATAAAAATCTTATAATAGTTTATTTTGATTTCTCTTCTCCGGCCTTTATGCTACTGTTGTTAGGTTTATGCTGTTTATGTTATGTTGTCATACATTTCACTTATCTACATGTAATAAACTCCACAATACATTGTTATTTGTATTTAAACAGTCAAGTATATATTTTAAAGATTTAAATAATAAAAAAAAAGTCATATATTTATTATCATAGTTACCATCTGGTACTCTCCTTTATGTAGGTCCTTATTTCTATCTGGTGTTATTTTCCTTCATCATAAAGGACTTTGTTTAACATTTCTTATAATATAAGTCATCTGGTGATGAAGTCTTTCAGATTTTATATGTCTGAAAAACCCTGTTTTGAAAAAAAATTTTCACTGGGTATAGAATTCTCTTTCTTTCATCACTTTAAAGGTTTTGTTCCACTGTCTTTTAATTTGCATTGTTTCTGTTGAGAATTCTACTCTCATATTTATCTTCATTTCTCTGTAACTTGCCTTTTTTCTCTAGTTGCTTTTAAGATTTTCATTTTATGATTGCTCTTGAGCAATTTGACTATGGTGCCCTTTGGTAGTTTTCTTCAAGTTTTGTTTTTTGATGTGTGTATGTGTGTGTGCGCACACACACATGCATGCATGTGTGCTTGGACTTTATTGAGCATCTAATAAGTTAGTTTATAATTTTCATCAAATTTGAAAAATTTTTAGCCATTATTTTTTCAAAATTTTTTCTGTCCTCTTCTTTTTTCTCCTTTTTGGGGACTCAATACAATTACATGTATTGAGACTAATTCAAGTTGTCTCACAGTTCACTGATGCTATTTTTATTTTTTAAATTCTTTTTTTCTCTGTGTTTCAGTTTGTGTAGTTTCTATTGTCATGTCTTCTATTTCAGTAATATTTTTTTCTGCAATGTCTCTACTGCTACTAATTCTATTTGTATATATATATTTTTATCTCAGATATTGTAGTTTTTATTTCTAAAAGTTCTACTCAGGTCTTTTAAAAATATCTTCTGTGTCTCTATTTAACTTTTGAACATATAGAATACAGTTAAAATAACTGTTTTAATGTCCTCTATTAATTTCAATATCTATGTCACTTGTTAATCAATTTTAAGTAATTGATTTTTCTCCTCATTATTCATCATATTTTTCTGCATGTCTGGTAATCTTTGATTGGATAGCAGACATCAATTTTATATTGCTGGGTGCTGTATATTTTTGTATCTCTATAAATATCTTTGTGCTTTGTTCTGGATGAAATTAAATTACTTGGAAACTGTTTTATCCTTTGTATTTTGTTTTAAAGATCTGTTAGGTAGAAGCAGAATCGTGCTGAGGAGTAATATTTTCTCCCACTGCAATAAAACCCTTCTGAGTACTCTGTTCATGATCCTATAAATTATGAGATTAACTAGTCTGGCTGGTAGAAATAGGCATTATTCCCAGCCCTGTATGAGCATTAGGCACTATTCCCTCTAACTTTCCAGATTGTTCTTTCTCCAGCCTTAACTGTAAGTAGTTTTTTTCTCATGTATGTACCAAACAGTACTCTGCTGAATACCTAAGAGAACCCTCCACAAGACCTCCAGAGTTTCTCTCTCTCTCTCTCTCTCTCTCTCTCCCTCCCTCCCTCCTCCTCCCTCCCTCTCTCCCTCTCTTTAGTTCTCTCTTAGTGCTCTGCTCTACATACTATAGCTGCTTTGTTGCATTGTCTACAAACATGTTGTGATAGGCACTAAAGTCTGATTGGTCAAGTATAAGCCCCCAGCTCTGTCCACATTGTGTCTGGAAGAGTTCAAATCTAGCTCTTTACAAGAAAGAAAATAACCTCACTGATGGCTCATCAGGAACACACAGCAATTCCAAAATTTCCAAACATTTCTTTTCTTTTGCAATTAGGTTTCCTTTCAGTAGAGAAAGAGCCCATCTTGAATAGAGCCCAGGTGCACCTTCCTTCTTAACTCCTTGTCCATAGTCCCTTCGGTCTTTTCTACCTCTATGCCTTCTCTTCAAGGTCCCGTTCCTTCTGGGAAAAGCCTAGAAGTTCTTGGGGGACTTGATAAGCTTTGCACCTGGCTCTATTCTGGAAGGGCAATGTTTGGTCAATCCAATTTTTTAGACATACCTCCCTCACATTCTTCTGAATGAAGCATGAATGAGACCAAAAGGCCTTCCCCTTGCTGATAGGGACCAAGTCTCACAGGATGACTTTGATGTGAAGTCTTTGTTTCTTTACTCTGTCTTACTAACGACTTTCTCAGCCTGTACTGAAAAGCTCAAGCAAGAAGTGAGAAGTAAAAGCCCCTTTCTACCTTAAAGGTACCATATTTCAAATTAAATAGATCCAATAGGCTTTGAATGTCAGCCTAAGAAAATCACTAAAATTGATTTGCTGGAGGATACATGTACATTCCAAACAATAATATTTTATTAGGGAATCAATAGAGAATAAATTGTAATATGAAAAAAAATCACTGTATCTAAACAGGCAATGATATTAAAAGAGACCAATTCCCAAATTTTCAAAAAAAAATTAATGAGGGAAAATGTTTATTTTTAGTTAGGAAATTTTATCAATCTTTTCATTTCTGGTAAGAAGTAGTATTTAACTTTACTTTCTTTTGTTTTTTCCCTCTCGCATCAAAAATTAAAGTGATTAGGCAGATTCATATCAGTTCTTAAAAAAAATTAGTGATCTGAAAGTTTTTACTAAGATTTTACAAACTGCTTTGCCTGCTATATTTAAAAACTCTTTCTTGAGGAGCCTGCATTTTATACAACAAAATATTTTAAGCAGAAAATAAAATAAAATTTTTCCATAGAGATCATTTTAAACTGAATATTTACCAATTTGATAGCTTATATGCTTTATAAGATGAGACCTTGGGAAATGTATCACCTTCTAGAGTTCTGAAGCAGGAAAGGCTCTCTCAGGCCCTTGGAGGACCATCAGGAGTTACTTGGATCACTTAACATTGTATGCAATGTGCTGCCTTAAGAGCATTTTTCTAAGAAGGAATATGTATAGCTTTTATCAGATTTTCATAGAGTCATGACCACTCTCCGTTCAAAAGTTAGGAATCACCTGTTTCCTATTGCCACCTGTGGGAAATTAGGTACAGAGAGGTAAGTGACTTGCCCATGGTTAGAGACAGATCTTTTCACTCTTAACTCAGAGCTCAGGTTCCAATCTGTGAGATGAATTCTACTTACGAGAGGCAGCTCAAGGCAGAACTGGTCTTTGCACTTCTCTCAAGTGCCTAGACCCTCATGACAAACCTCTACATTTATTTTGTTGTCTTGTATCTCCTGCTCATTTAATTCATTAAAGCTGCTTCAGGAAGGGGGTAGAACATGGAATGGATTTCCCCCAAAAAGATGCTCCTTGATGGCAGACCTTTAATTTTGGTTTCTTTCGGTTTCATCCTTACTCTAAAGTACACAGGAGCTCAGGAAAGTGCTTCTTCTTTTTTTTTTTTTTTTTAAATCATGAAAACTGCTAAAATCCTAAAGTAATCTATGGAGGAAACACATTGTACTTCTCTGACCTGATTACTATAGACATATCACTTATATGTTTGTTTAGTATTTTTTGAAAACTTTACCTTTTTGCAGTACTATTACCTATCTCTTTCTGGGCTAAGCCAGATATGAATATTATCATCACAATAAGGTAAGAGATTTTGGTTGAAGGACTAAAAGTCAAAGTTAAGTTCTAATATTTATGTTAGTTCAGAATATATTCTGCCTATTTAGAAATTAGAAATTGCTGAGAATCATCCTCAGATGCCTAAAAAAAGTGTAAATCCTTGATTGGAAAGCAAAGACATTATTTTACATTCGTCTTATATTCCTGACAGTCCTGGTCATTCATTAGGTTCTCTTTAAGTACTTCATCACCAATAGTACTAAGTAGTCATCATGAGCAAGCCAGGGCTGATTAAAGCCACGGGAGCCCTTGTTTTAAATGGTCAGGCCTATTGGAAAAAGTGCAGGAAGTCCTGGTTTACCACTGACTGTTATACCTTAAGCTATCTGTACTCAGCTTTCCCAAGATAGTCAGACCCTACAAATTTGCTATCTATTGCTACCATCCTCCATGAACTTCAGAACATAGACTTTTTGCTCTGGCCAAAGCTATGACTAAAACTACTATCCTGGAGAAGCTGGGGCTGAAGAATCTGTGCTGATGCCATGAACTGCCGAGACAGGCCTAAGCCCGACTCCTGGATATCCCTCCTCCCACTTAGCTCCAGAAGACGTCTTCTCTGAGCAGGTTCCTAGGCTTGGCTACATGATCTAGAGTGGTCCTGGCCACCATTCAGGGGTTCTGAGAGCACTGCCCCTCCTCCTCTAAGGTGGAAACAGAGACTCCGAACCTTGGAAACTTTCCCAGGATCTCTGAATGCAAATGTTTCCAGCAAATTCAGCATTAGATCTCAACTTGTAAAATAATCCTGTAGCACAAAAACAAAGTTAAATGACTCAAGTGCTGATAGGGTATGTTTATTTTTCCATAAACAGAAAGATGTGGGAATATTTGGCAGGAGGAAAAGACATTTTATATTTATGGTGATTTTTTAAATAAGTAAAAACAGCTCTATATTTAAACGTAGTTCCAGAATAACAGATCAGCCTTGTCTGAGGAATGGCAGGGAAATCCTTTGACAAGGAAATTAGGTTTATTTTTAAGCTTCCAAGGAGTTGAATTTAATTATAGATGGCAGCAAAAAGCAGAGGAAAAATCCTTTAAAAATTTTAAAAGAAAAGCTAAGGTAAGCTTTTCTAAAAGGATAATATTTATACATATATATATATTAATGGGCAGAATAAAGAAAAGAATAAAAAACATTTTCAGTGGTGTTTTTTTGAATTTACCCAGAAACTCTTTGATCTGAAAGCATGGAAGTTCATTAAGATAAGTAAGGAGACAAATGCAGTTTTGGTGATCGTATCAAGAAAACATAGCCTCTCTACACCTCGAGGCCCACGTGTGGCTCAGCGAAGTCAGTAGTGTTAGGCTATGATCACTTCTACTATCTACAAATCACTTCAGGTGGGACTTTTCAAAGTAGACTCAAAATTTACACAAATGGGATTACAAATTATTTTTATAATAATAATACTAACATTTTTAAATGATGATTTTCACTAGAACTATCTAAATTTCAGCTTTATACAAATATTAGATACTTTGATTTTTCATGCAAAAGATGCCAAATATGCATTCAATATAAATTACAAAACAATATTAAGAGAGTAATACACATAGCAGAAGGTATGAAAGTAGGTATAAGAACAAATAATCATAAACCTACTGTGCTATTATTGGTGCTCAAGAAATATTTACTATTAAAAGAAAAAAACATATCAGTGGCTCAGAGCAATTCTACAATGAGTCAAATGGTGACTTAAAAATGCTTTATTTTACTCTTTTATTTTGTAGGTATTATTACTTGGCATTCCGAGCGCATCAAACACCTCTTGCTAGCAAAGAGAGCTGTGTCGCTATCTTGGAAAGGTCCAGACTAGATCACTGGGTTCTGGGAAAAACAAAGGTAGATCTTTATTGTTCAGATTGTCACCTGTGATACTCTACTGCATACCTTCATCTCTTGTCAGTGATATGAATGACTCTGTAAGTCATGTAGCTTAGCAGATAAGACCCCGATATAACAGCAACCTTTGCTGGTCTTGGGTCA
The DNA here is from genome assembly GCA_028627145.1 of Eidolon dupreanum. Lineage (NCBI taxonomy): Eukaryota > Metazoa > Chordata > Mammalia > Chiroptera > Pteropodidae > Eidolon > Eidolon dupreanum. Next base: position 122,708,775 of record CM053503.1, read on the forward strand.
GGAATCCCAGGACCTCAGAGACCAGAGGAGGAGCATATGCCTCCTGTTCTGCATATAGTATGAGAGCCATTTAGCATTTCTGGAATGAGATTTTTTAGCTCATTTTAAAATGTCCCTTTTTCAGTGCTACTTATTTCAGCACCACATACAAATACACAAGTCTGTTAGTGACAATAATGAGTATCTTTCATGGTTTTTGGCCATTTTTCATTAGACTTGTGTTGTGTTATTTATTGCATACCCTGATTAGTAGTCTCATTGCGTGTAACTTTTCATCTGGGAGAACATCACGTCCCTGTGCGATTCCAGGTTTTATGGTCCATTCCAAATTGCCCTACAAGGCCAGCCTTAGCCTGAGTGTTAGTGTTGATGGCAACACCACTGTTCCTTGGCAAGAAATAAATCACCGAGGGTCATCTAGATCTCTCTCCTTCTTAACTTCTGTTGGCTATGGGTCAGTTCTGTTGGTTAGCACCTCCATTAGAAACTGTGGGGAAAGAAGCCAGAGATCAAGCAGAGAAAAATGGAACTCATGGCAGAAATGAGGCAAGCTTGGAGAATATTTGGGATCTCCTAAAACCTTGTCAGCCTCATTGTATGTTTATATCCATAATCACAGATTGTCTTAACCTTCGAAGGGAAATTGTATGTGCTTCTAAGGAGTTCACAATATTAGCATAAATCAAGTCACTGTAAACTATGCTGGAATAGTGTGAATGTCTGCTTGGGAGCCCATATGTAATGCTGAAACTAATGTCTTGTTTCAGGTTTTCCTCAAATATTACCATGTTGAGCAGTTAAATTTGCTACTACGAGAAGTCATCGGCAGAGTGGTTGTGCTGCAGGCATATGCCAAGGGGTGGCTTGGAGCCAGAAGATACAAAAGAATCAGAGAGAAGAAAGAGAAGGAAGCCACTGTTATCCAGTCAGGTAAATGATCCTGAATCCTGGCAATTCATTAAGTACGGTAAGCCACTCATCTGTTACTTTTCTCAGTGATTTCTTTTCTTCCTCCCACCTTCCTTCCCTTCCATTCTTGCTTCAGCAAGATTTATCAAATGCCAACTGCAGGGCCAGGTCCTGTGCTAGGTACTGGAGACTAAGCCATGAACAAGACTCCCATGGTCCCTGACCTCCAGCTAACCAAACAAGCCATCACAACACATTGTGACAAGAGGTAAAAGAGAGGCAGTATGAAGTAGATGGATATAAAACCCAAATCACACAGACATGTGCCCCGGCTCCCAAGTTGACTGACGTAATACACACTTCAGGTCCCTTACCAGATTTTTAGCATTAGAATTACTAATGCCACTTCCAGAAGGCTTTTTTTTTTTTTTAAGCCCTGAGCTTGTAAACCAAGGGAACTAAACACTAGACTCTGTCATTTGCCCAGCCCAGTCAGTACCTCTTTGCACACATGTGTGTGTCATTTGTGTTACAAACAGCATTTGGTCTCAGTGCTATTGATGAGTGATTGTGAAAGCCCCAGCCCATCTTGAACATAGCAGATGGTTTCCTTTGTGCACTCATACGCCGGAATCATAATGTTTGCTCTGGAGTTCATGACTTCACTCAACGACGTGGAGAGCGATGACGCTCTCATGAGGGAGCAAAAAGGAGAGGCAGTCATGCTCCTGGTGGGTGGCTTAATGCCCAAGTTCTCTGTCTAAAGGACTCAGCACACCTCCAGAGATTCTCTCTCTCTTCCTCTCTTCACTCATTTCTTTTGCCTTTTCTCTTCCCATCACACATTTTATCTCCCTTAGCACAGTTCATGGCACACAGTTTACCCTCACCAAATACAAGTGTTGTTCTGCTAATTATTTTCTTGACTTCCCTCTATATATTTTTCTCCTCCAACTTTCATGTTTAGACCTTCCTCCCAATAAAAAAATATGGAACAAATCAGGAATTCCAGGTCTTTCCCATCCCCCAAGTCCTGAAGACAGAGCTTCCTCCGTGGATTGGAATGACAGGGAAACACCTCTCCTAGGATGTGTGTCCCTAATAATTCTTAAGTGGAATCCAGACTGTTCTGCAAACTGACTGCCTGAAAAAAATAACGCCTCCTTGGGTGCATCTTAGAGGCAAAGCTGAGAGTACAGAGAGGCCCCTCTTTCCCATCGTTACTCACGTATCTCTGCTTGTTTTGTTCAGTGAGAAAGCAGGAGAGAGAAGGAAAGGGATAATAGATTGGAGGGAAAACAGCTTATATCAATTCTCTGGCACATTTTTAAATTAATGTCATTCCTAGCACATGGTTTTATATTTTTAGCCTGGAGAGGATATGATGCTCGGAGGAAATTTAAGAAAATAAGCAACAGAAGGAGTGAGTCTGCTGTTCATATTCAAGCAGGTAATTAAAACATCATTTTCATAGCGTCCACTTGGAGATATTCAGTGATTAAGTTCATATGAGTTTAGAAAAGCTGAAAGGTTAGTAATTCAGGAGCACTGGAATAAGAATAAGAATTCTAGTGGGGCATTCTAGTGCTGGTTCTCACACATACCCTGTGTGGTGATGATGTGATAAACCTTTCAGGAGTACTTGCTGCATGCCATACTTGGCTAAGGATGCTCTGAGTAGACACTCTTATATTCCCAATTTTATAGAAGGGGAAACTGAGACACAGAGGCATGAAGTAACTTGTCTATGACCACATAGCTAGTCAGCCGCAGAGCCAGCATTTGAACACAGACAGTCTGTATAGAGTTAACTTTGCATACTGCCAAGTGAACAAATCTCTTTCCTTCTTGGAGTCAAAGAGCCCTCATCTGTGATATGAGAACACTGGCTAAAAAGCTCTAGGAGGTAGCTTCCAACCTTAGAATTCTCCTACGATATGCTAGACCTGTGTCTCAGCATCACAGAGATAGGAATAGCTCAGGGACTTTCCCAGCAAACTGAGTGTCCCACACTTAGGCCTGTATGTGGCTAAAACGGCCCTCTGGGCCCCATAGGGTGAGCACAAGGTGACTCTCATGGCTCAGCTTGGACTTGGCTGCCTGAGCTCTCTGAGTTGTAGTTTTTGGCGCATTGATCCTCTTCCTGGCTCCCAGGTTACTCTGCTCTTCTGCAAATGGCAATATCCACAGTGGCTATCAAGCTGAGTTCCCTCTGTCATTTGAAGCTGCATGTGCCTAATGGAGGTGCTGAAAGACAGGCCCCAGAGCACAAAGAGCCCCCAGAGCTCAAGACACTGGAGACAGAATGAAAGAGAAGTAGCCAGTCCAGTGGACTCAGCAGCAAGGAGAGGGGTAGGGTTTCAGATACTGCCACGTTTGCTTGAAGCGAACTTTTAAATAAATCAGTTGTAACCTGTTCTAGGAGATCTCTGCCCAGAACCTGGCTCCCAGGACACTCCTCAGAACTCTCTTAGGCCAGCGGTCCCCAACCTTTTTTGGCAACAGGGACCAGTGCTCCTACGACAATCTAATGCCTGACGATCTAAGGTGGAGCTGAGGTGGTGACACTAGCACTGAGGAGCGGCTGCAAATACAGATGAAGCTTCTCTCACTAACCCACTGCTCACCTCCTGCTGTGTGGCCCAGTTGCTAAGAGGCCACAGACCAGTACAGGTCCACAGCCCCCAGGAGTTGGGGACCCCTGTCTTAGTCCACAGTAGAGGCCTAAAGTCTTTGTTTAAAACCAAAATATTTGTGAGGAAAGGGTGTCATTTAAATGCAAATATGTAAGTTTTACACCATCTCCTGGGAATTCTAAGCTCTGCAACTTCAAAGCATCAGGAAGAGAGTTGCAATTCTAGTTGTAGCCTAAGAAAGACAACTCAAAGTGCATTTGTTCCCTACTTGATCACCTCCTCCCACCCCTTGGTCTCTGTTAGAGGATACTGGGCTGATTTCTGATCTTTGCAGTTTGGTCCAAAGCCCAACATATGTTTTAAAATATAAACATTGAGATTATGTATTTTAGATCCACTGAATCCAGTTTGTAGGATCATAAGTCAAATATTGTGTTTGGAGGGCTCCCTGTTCACATTTTGTTATTGCCAAGTGAAGGCTGGATATTGCCAGTCAGGTTGTCTTCATTATCAATTCAGGCCAGTCATGATGACATGTTTTCAGTACAGTGGGATAGGTACCATGGAAAGATAATTTTGTTTTGTGGAAAGAGATAACACATTTCTTAAGGAGCTTCCTTTCTTTCATCCTCCCTCCCTCCCCCCCCACCCAGCTTTGCAAGCATCGTCTTCCTTAACTTGGCAGCCAGTATTCCCACTTACCAAGTGGCTCTGGGCATTTCTATTAATGAAGTGTGCAGGGGCTTGGGCAGGCATGAAGGCATTAAGGGTGGCACTAATGTCACCTCTTTTCCTTGAAGTAGAGTTGTGGCAGCCAGAACAAAAGCAGGCAGAGTCTCTTTGCCATTCAGCAGACACCATGAGCAGGAATTGAGGTGCTGGTTTTGTGTTATCAGAAAAGGTACATGGATAGGGTAATTACATTTTGCCATTTTAAGGGCAGTTTACTTTACTTGAGAATCTTTTCCTTATCTTCATATTCTAAGGCATGATTGTGTCCATCTAAAAAGCGAAGCAACTCATTTCAACTTTTCTGTTTTGAGGTGCGCTCTTCCCAAACACAGTCCTCTCATTATAAGCTCCTCTTCGTGCTGAGAAGAACAAACTCCAGACATAGTGGTTCTCTTAATTCTGAAGCCTGCGGGAAGTAGCTTAGGTACATTATCATAGCTCAATCTTTTCTGGTTGTTGTCTAAGTTTTTCTCTAATTTCTTATTTTTCCTAGAAATTGTTTTATTTGAAATTTAGATTCTGTGAGTGAGTTTGTTTATATTCAAGTTCTGGCCCTTAATCTTTTTTTTTTTTTTTAATAGTGTTGCTAAGATATGTTATATACTTTTAAAAAAGCAGCCCTTGAAATTTAGGAAGCATTTGGCCTACATGTTGCTACAGAGCATATTGAAATTTGTTTTCCTTTCATCTCCTTCCCAATAAAAGCAGCCGCATGGCTTATCCCTTTAGCTTCCTCAGAACTTCCTTTCAGAATTCCCGATCTATTAGGGCACATTCACATACCAGAAACAAGATGCCTTTTCATGCTGTCAACCTTTTTCATCTGAAATGTAAATTAATTCTTGTTGGTATGCCTTGACAGAGATCAAAGTCGGGGTATTAACCTTCCTGGGCTTTCTCCGGGAATCCATCCCCAGGACCAGGCTGCTGCTGTTAGGAGGCCAGTGTCCCCGTTATGGGGCCTTCCTCCAGGCAGCCCTTGGTCTAGGAGCCACTATTTCAAAGACTAAAAGTCCTTTTGTAAATGACCTCATTATCACTTTAAACTAGGTGAGAAGTGATCTGCCTGGTTAATTCTTAAGAGAGGGGAGGGAAGGAGAGAAGGAGGGAGGGAAGGAAGGAGGAAGAGAGGTGGAGAGAGAAAGAGGGAGGGAGAGAGAGAGAGAGGAGAGACGCGCTGCTGCTCGTATTAATTGTGGTCCCTTCAGTTAGATTCCTGGAGCTTGTTTAAGTGGTTCTGACAGCGAGTGATCTCAATGTGATAGAGGAGGGACAGGGCTCCAGATTGGAAACCTCTCCCCTTGCTCAGTGGGTCATTTCTTGCCTGTCATTCTTTGAGGTAGGCCACATTTGCATTTTCAAAATAAACAGATGCCTTTCAAATACATGAGCTGGTGGTCTAGAGATCTCTGCGGGGCCCAAACAGTTCACCAGCCAGTGATCAAATGCTGGAAGAGAAAACAAACGGAAAAGAATACCCTAGGTACATGCACATACATTTCCTCTGTGTATAACATTGTGCCTGCAATAGAGGGCCTTTATAAGAGGTGGGCTCTCAGGCAGAGAGAGCAGGGGTCCCAAGCAAAAGTATAATATATCAATCTCCTTTTGGGGGAGGGGGCAGCTGTGAATATCATCTTGGTGAGAAGTGGCATGTTTTGTTGCATTTTTTTTTTTGGTGGTGGTGGTTAATGGTAATAATAGGCTTTTGCCATAAAAAAACATATTCCTTTAAACACCAAAGGATTAAAAATATATACTTTTTAATCAGAAAAATAAGATTGGATATATTATTGTTCAAATGGATGGGGTATTCTATATAAAAACTAACAGTTATCTATCATTCTACTACTAATCTATTTTTTAAATGAACTCTTAAGTTTCAGAAAGTGGATATAACTAGATTTATTCAACTAAAAATGCACATATTCCTCAGTAAATACTATCAAAACAAACAACCTGTGGGGAATTTTTAAAAAACATCTACAACGTCTCATTCTTTAAGCTTTTGGAAGCACTGGCTTTAAAACTGCCCCCCTAATTCAAGATCAATTTTTCAAAGAAGGGCAAAGTGGCAGGCCCCCTGTCTCAGAGGGGAAATGCCTTGAGTAGGTGACCAGTGGAGCCCTAGGGGCTGGGAACAGAATTTCAAAGACTGTCTCCCAAGAGGAGCAGGCTCTCCTAGCGCCCCTCCTCCCCTCTCCCCTCTTCCTGGTAGCACGGAGAGCCATTGGTTAACAGCGCATTTTCATCCAATTGCTTCAATGCTGTGTACATTGTTCTTTTCTCTTTCTCTCTGTTCTGCCTCTGATCAACTTCCTCTTTGCCTCCTTGGCCCTTCCAACAATACAGATGTTATTGGAAGATAACAGTAGCGCTAAAAATAAACCCATGTCCATTTCTCTTTCTGATTCCTTTTTGGGAAAGCACTTTCAGAGTGTCAGCCATGACTCTGCCAAGACCTCTGCCAAGGCTGAGGGGATGCCTTCCTTGAGCCTGTGAACAGGCATTTTAAACTGGCTGCAGCTGGAACTGCTGGATACTTCATGCGATGCCAGCTGATGGGAGTTGCTTTAAATGCTGGTTCCAGAGGGGAAAGCAAGCATCCTGTCCAGACAGGCTCTGGCACACTCAGACACAATTTCTGAGAGCAACTTAATAGAGGCTATTTAACTTCTTTTAGAAGCTGGCCCTACAGCATAACAGAATGAAGTTTTTAATGTTGAAAACTACCTGAACTTTTAAATCTCTTTCAGTGTGAGGCCTCCTTCAAGGCTTTCCTAACTTTAAAAAGATGGTTCCTTTAGCATTTTCGGTGGATTGGCAATTACTAACTTGGTGGTTGCAACAATTTCCTAGAATTAGATTTCCAGAAACATCCCTAGGTGTGCAGGGCAACTATATTTTAAATTAGAAAATTTGTTTTCTTCATTCACTTATTCAGCTACTATTTGTTAATCATCTACTTTTTGCTGGGGTTACCATGATGAACAGTAGGATTTAATTTGAGGCTTCAAATTTTTCATCTCTACTACAGAAGACTATAAAACACACTCTCCCTCAAAGGGATACTGTTTGTATAAATCAGGTGCTCTATATTAAAAGTCAACACTCATTGGAAGGAAGTTCCATCAAACTCCAATGCAAAACAAAGAGTAGAAATCATTATAAAATATAGCTGAGGATATGCAGTGAAATGACCCATGTTTCTGGAAGATAAAAATGACTGTGGTAGATATTTTTCATTCTGACCAAGCTGTGTGTAAGCAGATTGCTGATCACAAGCCAAACAGTAGAGGGAGGTCAAGTGAAGTCACCATTAAGGGAAAAGGCCCACACTGAACAAACAATAAAAATAAGCATGCCCTCTCTCACTTCTTTCTGAGTCTCTATTTGTCATTCTACTTAATCTCACTGTCTCTTCACTCTCTCTATTTCTTTTAGAAAAATTCCTGATCATTTCACACAAAAGCTTAATTTTTCAAAATGTGAGAGAAGACAAGTACCAAACTCTTCTTGGTCATTAGGCAGAAGCCAGATGCCTGTCTTTTCTTGGTGTTTTAGGCCATATCCACATAAGAATGAAGAAACACCTAGGGGAAAGAAATAACTGGAGCATCTGGGCTTGGGATGACTTGTGCACTGTAAACTAGCTCACTGCCTGTCTTCTAAACCTTTGTCTAACAAAAAACAGGGTGCCCTTCAGGCTTATGCAAGGGGTCCTGCTCAGTCCACTCACATGCTGTCTGGGTTTCTCTAACTGTCTAAGTAAAGAGCTGTGGCTGATTTCTAACAGCAATAGGTTTAACACTTTAGAAGAGGAAAATGTTTGGGTGGACAAGCATTGTAATTTACTTTGGGAAAAGGTGCCTTGTCTGTGAGCAGCATCAGGACCTACAGAGAACTCCTGAAGCATGGCTTAGAGGAAGTGGTTTATAGCAGAGAGAAGGCTTGGCCTGCGGCTTCAAGGCTTCTGTCAAGAAATGGGCTCTGCCAGACCTCGGTTGGGCACAAACAATAGAATTCCTGCCGTGAAATAACTCGGAAGGCAGAGGAATATCTTTTACGGTGAAATCAAATTATTGCCCATGTTAGAATTAAACACCCAGAGGGCAAGGTACTATTTATCTAATGCCCAGAGAGGAAGCTGCAGAGGCAGCGTGGGCTCGAGGTCAGCTTATGCTTGATGTCATATTGACATGGCATGGAAATGTGCTTAAGATGTCGGCACCCCCAGGACTCAAGATTCAAATTTCAGAGCCTCTTCAATTTGGAATCAGTTTCTCCATCATGAACCTCATGCTGAGAGCTCCAGAGTCTGGCCCCAAAGCGGTGGTGTCCAAAACATTATCTTTACCACCTTAATGATGAGTGTTGCAACATTATTATGATCAACAACACACTCAAGTTGCCGTTATGTATTTATATTGTTTCAAGTTTTTTTTTCTATATAGAATCATAAAATATATCACATTTTATACCTTCATTAGTTATTTATGTACATAATAAAGAAACATTTACAGAAAAAATAATTATGCTTTGGCAAAATGATCAGAGTTTTTTTCCTTAAAAGTCTCTTATGTATAGAAAGGCAGGTTTTGTTTTCTTCCTTAACGGATGAAACAGAAGCAAAGGGAGTTTAAATAACTTGTCTCCCCTTGTGTGTTATGTGAGTTTAAGAATCTGTATTAGATCCCTCTTCTGAGTCTTCACCCAATGCTCTTTCCAATAGGCCATGCTATACCATTGGTATCCATTTTGGATATGGCACATGGACATAGGGTACCAGTCAGAGGTATGGGAAGAGTTTTACATACCATCCTACCATGTGGACTTCGGAGTCAAAACAATTGACTTTAAATCCTGGCTATGCCACCATTTGTCATATGGTTTGAGAAAAGTAACTTCGTTTCCTCAGCGATAAAATGGGACTCTTTAAAGTCTAATTCTCAGGACTGTTGTGAAGAGATATGCAAAGCATTCTGTACAATACCCATAGAGGGCAGATATTTAGTGATTGTTCGTTCTTTCTCTGTACTCCCTTTCTAAATATAAACTTCACTGGAGAAAAATATCAGGCTGTGAAATATTATTCTAGGGTGAACATAATAATGCTGTAACTTCAAAAAGATGAAACTATTTCTCTCACTTTCAGAAAAAAAATAGTACCTGCCAAATCTAAAATACAATTACAATAAAACCTTTATAAAAGAGAGAATTTTCCAGATCTTAACTTATGTTTGCTTATTTGACAGAGAAAAATTCAAGTACAATAATGATATGTGAAAGATTTCAGGTAGTTTTTGTTTTTGTAAAGAACTGTGTTCCATCATGCTGAGAGCTGGATTCATTTGTGTAGATAAATTTTTCTGTGACCTCAAGATTGTTAAGACTTAGTTGGTATGCTGCTGACATCATTTTTCCCACTCTCTGGTTTGTAACATGTTTAGTAAAATTTCAAGTCGCCTTTTCACCCCCTTCGAGGAAGTCAGAACTTCTAAAATCCAGGAGTTAAATATCACCCTGATTTGCTGCCTGCTAGTGTGGAAAGCAAGTTGCCTTTCAGATGTCTAAAGAGTTGGAAGATCTTGGTGTCCCTATCATGCTTAACTCACAGTGACGGGTGATTGGCAGCATAACAGCTGAGTGACATCCATTTGGCTAGTAGTTCAAACCCCAACACGAAAAACCATAGCAGGATCACGGCTTGATTTGCTGTGGCCATGAAGTCTGAATCACCAAGCACAGAGGCAGAGGCAGAGGTGACAGCTGGTAGCCATTCTCCTCAATAAAGTTGTGACGGTTGAGACGTATAAGCAACCAGAGCCTGTTAATTTCATAGAGTTTGAGCCAAGTACTTAGTGTCAAAACTAGCTATGGTCAATGATGCAAATGGCTGTGAAGGGTCCCCCATCAACAGCAAGGCTCTCTCTTCCAGACTCTTTCCTCTTAGCAAGTTAAAAGCGATTAGATCCTGCTTTCCAGAAACATTTCAGTTTGAAAAGAAGGAGATCTTATCCTTTTTTTTTTTAAGTCAGATTTATTGAGATATAGTTTACATATAGTAAAACTTGAACAATTCGATAAAATTGTATGAACACATACAGTCAGGTAACCACCTCACTACCAAGAAAAAGAACATTTCTGAAAAGTTCTCTCGTGTTCCTTTTCTCATTCATCCCTCCTCCACCCTCAACTCCTGCAACCATTATGTGTTTTCTGTCTCTATAATTTTGTCTTTTACAACACGTCATATAAATAGTCATATAACATACAGATTCTTTAATCTGATTTCTTTCACTTAGCGTAATGTTTCTGAGATTCGTCAGTGTCAATGCTGTTATCAGTTTCTTTTTCATTGATGAGCAAAATTCTAGTGAATGGATGTACCACACTTTTGTCAGTTTACCACCTAAAAAATATTAGTTTCCGGTTCTTGGTGATTATGAATAAAGCTGCTATATACATTCAGAATTTTATCTTTTTTTAGAAAAGTTTATAGAAAAATAAATAACCACTTTATAAGAAGTCTGAACTGTATGAGCCAAAATGATCCTAGGGGTGTGAATTATTTCCTTCTTGATTAACCAACAGAAATGCTTATTTTCCTAACATCTTATACTTTTGCATAGCAATTTACAGTTTATACAAAGCACTTTCATTCACCTTATTCTTATAATTGTTATAATAACCTTGAGAACTAGGCTATGAATCTTACCCAATTTTATAGATGATGGCTAAGAAATCTCCCTGCAATATAGACTGTCCAACTCCTGATCTGCTATCCTTCTTCCAAAACATTTCCTGAACATCCTAGAACACTTCTAGATGCTTTAGAGGCACAAAACAACATTAAAAATTGTGATCTTTTTCCCCTCAAAGGGGAATAGTCTGATGCTCCATATCATGTGTCATCAGGGAAATGCAAATTAAAACCACAGCTTACCATTAATGCATCTATTAGAATGGCCAAAGTCTGGAACACTTACAATACTAAATGCTAGTGAGGATGTAGAGCTAGAGGAACTCTCACTCACTGCTGCTGGGAATGCAAATGGTATAGCCACTTTGGAAGACTATGGTGGTTTCTTAAAGAACTGAACATACTCTTACCATATGATCCAGTAATTATACTTTTTGGAATTTACCTGAAGGAATCAAAGACTTATATCCACACAAAAATCTGCACACAGATGTTTAAGGCACTTTTATCTATAATTGCCAAAATGTGGAAGCAACCAATATGTCTTTCAGTAGGTGAATGGATCAATAAACTGTGGTACATCCAGACGGTGGAATATTACTCAGAGCTAAAAGAGGAATGAGCTATCAAGCTATAACAAGACCTGAAAGAACTTTAAATGCATATTACTAAGTGTAAGAAGCTAGTCTGAAAAGGCTACATACTGTGCAATTCTAACTATGTGACATTATGGAAAAAGACAAAACTATGGAGACAATAAGATCAATGGTTGTCAGGGGATAGAGGGCAGGGATTTTGAGGCAATGAAAATAGGCCGTATGATACCACAATGATGGATACATGTCATTATACATTTGCCCAAACCCATAGAATGTGCAACATCAAGAGTTAACTCTAATATAAATTATGAACTTCGGGTAATTATGATGTGTCATTGTAGGTTCATTAGTTGTAACAAATGTACCCCTCTGGTGGAGGATGTTGAAAATGGGGGAGGCTGTGCATGTTTGAGGGCAGAGGGTATATGGGAAATCTCTGTACTTTCCCCTCAATTTTTGTTGTGAACCCAAAACTACTCTAAAAAAGTAAAGTCTTTTTAAAGGAGTGGGGAGAGGACAGTCAGATGGAACCAGAACTTACACACCTACCACAGCCTTGAAACGACGATTAAGCCAGGGCCAACTAACACAGCAACAAGAAGCAAATGATCTATGAAGCTAGCCCCAATTCTTTTTGTGAACAGGCAGGGCATAGTTATAAGAAATAAATCCAACATGAGGCTGATAGGAGTCAGAAGAAAAGAGAGCAACAGTTCCTAGATGCATGCAGGGAATGGGCAGTCCCCAGATGGCAGTGTTCCAGGGCAAGCAAGAAACTGACTTCTGGGATAAGGGAAAACCTCTCTCCTTAGCTGCCAAGACAGTGAAAGCAATTACCAGGCAAGACTTTCTTTGAACTCAAAGTTTGACTAGGATAATGATTGGAATTAAGTACTGGAGAATCAAAGTGGAAAAAATGCTCTCATAGGCCTGAAATTACTAGATTTGTTTTGTGTGGAGGCCAGGATTTCTGAGCAGCTGTAGGAAAAAAAATATGTTAATGAGATTCTAGTTCTTTAAAAAATGTTACTTTTTCGATGCTGCTGTTGGTGGCATTTGCCAGTCAGACCTCCCACAAGTTGGCCTCTTTATGTTCTGATAAAATGGCTGCTGACCAGCTGTCATTCCAGCCAGAAACCACGCTGGCTCCTTGTGCAATCGACCAGCAGCAGTTAGGAGGGTAAGTCTGGGCTTTTGTGCCTCATCTGTATGCGCCTTCTCTGCCAGGTACAGTGGGCACCCTTTGCCAGGTCTATTATGAGGGCAGGAAAGCTTACCCAGCCTAGATCACTAACCAGGAAATCTTCCCAGACAGTGTCCCTGCTGGAAACAATGGCTGCCTCTGTCCTCTGGTGGGTCATCAAATGCCAGACCAGTCCAAGGCCCCCTTCTGCCGCAGCTGATTTGTGGGACCCTTAGAAGCCCAGGCATGTGCAAGAAATAAAATCTGAACTTTTAGTTCCACTTATAAAGGAAAAAATAAGAGCAGAGGTCAAAGATTTTTAAATGTCTAAGTAAATGGAGCAGCACCATGCATTACGTAGGAATTCAGACTTTAGGGCAAAACTGACTGGGTTCGAACCCTGGCTCTGCCACTCTCCAGTGACTGCTGGGCAAGACATTTAACCTCCTCGTGCCTCAGTTTTCCACAGCTATAAAATGGAAATAATGGTGGTCTCTACCTTTTAGAGTTACTATGAGGATTGAAATAATTATTTTTTGTAAAGGGCTTAGGAAAAAGCATGGAACCTAAGAATTCATACATTTGTGTTTGTTAAATAAAAATAATGGATGTCTCCCTAGCTCCTGGTCCTAATTCTTCTTCCTTCCACCCTACCCCATTCAACAAATCAAGCTAAACACACATACCTTACCTTTTTCATCTATTTCAGTCCTTAATATCTGTCAGTTTGCCATCCTTATATTAGTTTCCTCAGGCTACCATAATAAATCACCCCAAACTTTATAGCTTAAAACAACAGAAATTTATTCTCTCACAGTTCAGGAGGCTAGAATTCCAAAACCAAGGCGTTGGTAAATTTGGTTTCTACTGGAGGCTCCGAGAGAGAATTCTGTCCATACCTTTCTCCTAGCTTCTAGTGGTTCCCTGCAATGCCGGGCATTCCTCAGCTCGAAGACCCATCACTCCACTCTCAGCTTCCTTTGTCACATGCATTCTCCCTGTATCTCTCCGTGTCTTCACATGGGCTTCTTCTAAGGACACTAATCATTGGATTTAAAATATGCCTTAAACCAATTACATTGGCAAAGACTGTTTCCCAGTAAGGTCACATTCTGAGTTTCCAGACAGACATGAATTTTGAGGGAACATTATTAGTCTAGCCAGTTCACCACCTTGAAAACTTCAGGGTACTTTCACATCTCTTATCTCATTCTAGTCTCACTCTCTGTGTTAGAATGGAAGCTCCATGAGAGACCCGCCTCTTTAAGAGTAGTTGGAAGCAGCTGGCATTTCTTAAAGTGGGAATGTTTCCTGGGCTATCTTAAAGGACTGGAAAGACACGGTGCCATTGGGCTGGGTGTGGAAAGGCTATGCCAGAGGTAGGAGAGTCACTCAGAAGGAGGGTGAGGGACAGGATGAAAACAATTCTCATCTGAGGAAATAAAGAAAGAGAAAGATCAGAGATCCCAAATATTCTAATATGGTGTATCTAGAAGTACTGCTGGCAGAACTGGAAACAGACCGAGTCAGAAGGAAGGTTCAGGAAGTGAGAGAACAAGATCTAGATCACAGGTCAGGGAGAAAGGAAACAGGACAGAGTTGGGGCAGAGCCCGAAGACTCTTCTGTAGTGAGAGGGGACCATGCTGCCACTATTGTTTCTTTTAAAGCCAAGGGACCCAGTTGCAAAGAACCTGCCCTTTCCAGATACCTGAGGTAGTCAGAGATGTTGGAACATCTTCACCCCAACCTGACCTTGAACAGCATAAAGAATGGAAGAAGAGATATAACAGCTGATGTAAACACTTTGGTATTTTTCCATACAAGCCATCAACTGTTTTGGTAGAGAAATATTTAGGTGTTTATCAACGTGAACTAAGCTGATTGGGTGATGAAAAGCTGCAATTGTGATATTCCTTAACTGAGTATATGGTGTGAGGCTTGTCTTGTCTGTGACAGTGTCATTGGTTGTCAACCCACAACGGTCAGTGAACAGAGCTATGAGAGGAAAGGGAGGGAAAGGTGTGCTTGAGGGGTGGAGATGTGGAGGGAAGGAGACCTGGCTCCTCTTTTTTATTTCCCTGGTGGTAGCAACTGAAGAGGCAATAGCAAAGCCATCCAGTTGTCAAACCAGGAGCCCTGGCCTGGTGCACTCATAACCTCTGTTTGTCACCCAGCACCCTATTTGACTAATGCAGTCTGTGAGATAGAGAGGTCTTCTGAATTACTCAACATCACCAAGCTAGGAGGGAGTCCAGCCAGACAGTTATTAATTCTCCTATTCTCTACCATTTTGCCTTTTCTAACCACACTATGCTAAATCTTTAAAATAAGCACCACGTCTGTTGAGATTCATCATCTCAGAGCCTCAAACCATAAGACAAATGTGGGTTTCCCTGGCCAAGTTGTGTCATACAGTTTGGTAATTCATCTAAATGTGGGAGCATAACTTTGAGAGGTTTCTCCTTTGTTTCATTCCACAGGGCACCCTTCAGACCAAAGCAGTGATGCACACCTCATTGTCACAGGGGACACCAGGGGAAGTGCCCAGGTTCAAGACTGCAGTAAGCCTGGTGACCACAAAGGTGAGGCCATTAGAGATTTGAGATGGGTGTCCTGTATTTGGGGACATTCCAGAGATGGTTCCAGAACTGGAAACAATCCAGAACTGATAGGGACCTTCTGTCTGCCACTCTTTTTTTTTCCCTATAGGTGACAGCTGCTTAAATTCAGGGGCAGCTTAGCAAGGGGCCCTGAAAGATGATTTCACAGATGTTCACAGAAGGGGAGAGAGTGGACAGGGATAAGTTAGCCCCTCTGTAGCTGCTCCCTCCACCCACTTCCCCTTTCGCTGGAGAAACAGGTCTAGATGCGACTCTCCTCACCGACTGCTTCCCTTCAACCCGTCCTCTTGGAGCAGACCCTGACATGTTTCTATCGATTTACCTTAAGACTTATGAAAGTTTATTTAGCTTTTCAGGCAGATCTTTCTGTAATCCTGAAATTATATACAAACCTCAAACTGATTGAGAACATTCATGGGAGAAGGAGCACTGTGGACAAGAAATTAAAAGTTGGGTTATCTGGTCTAAAATTGCCATTAATTAACATCATTGTAAAATGAGAGAATTGGACTAAATCAGTGGTTTTCAAATATTTAAAAAATATTAGAATCTCCCCTTTTTTTTTTTTTTTTACAACTCGAAAGTCCCTTGGACTTCTACAGAAGCAGCTATAATTTCTTAAATATGACCTTTAATATTAATGCTAGCATCTTATGAAAAGTGAGGATGAGTTGCTCTGGGCCTTGCAGTAGAGTTTGTAGCAATAGTTTATCTGCCAGGCCCAGCAGTGACGCTCTGGGCATTTCCAGCTCCTCTGTAATCTGTCATCCAGCCTATATTTCAACAAAATACAGAACTGGAGCTTTCCCTGGGGCAAGGAGGTTCAGGAGTGGAGGAAAAAGAGAAGGGGAATCCCAGGAAGCAACAGTGTTTCTTGAACTTGAGGACACTTGGAGTTGGAGACAATGAGACATTTCAGTTTCAAAAGAAGAATGTCTAGTTGTTACTGACCTAACATCTAGACCCTTTCTCCTCAGCAGAAGCCACCCATGAGAGGTCCTCCTGTTGTGATCAACACACAGGTATATTTTGTTTGGCCAGACACAGTGTTTTTGAAAAAACTTTGTACCCGGATGTTTTCAGATAGGGCGTGCATTCACCACAAACACCACTGCTCTTTGCCTGACACTGCACATATTTATGTTACCTGGGTGGCTCCAAAGGTGTTTGAGTTTACAACACCTCTGTGTTGTTTTCTTTCTTTTTTTTTTTTTCCTCTCCTGATCGTCAAATGCTTTTTTATCTTATTTCAAAATGGTCCAGTGAAGAACTGGCACATTTTTTCTGGGAAATATGAATGGCTCATAGAGTTCAGTCTAACTTTGAAAGAGTTCATCTCCTCCAGAGAAGTCCTTCCCAGTATTGCCTGGTGTCATTAAAACTTGTGTCATTAAACACTTAGGGACACTTCCCTGAAGAAAGAAAACCCATGTCTAGAGAAGCCTCTATTATCACACCTACATACACCTCGAGTCTGGTATTTCGTGAACATTTCTCCAATTTAACCTCATTATTTAATTTTTTCAGCCATGTCACTGGTCTAATTCCTTTAATCTGACCTATTCACTTAGAACAAATCACCTTATTTGACTTTTCTGTTTTTTTCCATATCTAAATTTCTCCAATCTCCTTGTTTAACAATTTCTCAAAGAGATATCAGGTGATTCCAACTATCACCAAGATAGTAATTCAAAATATTAGACAATTTTGGATTTTGCTTTGAACTCAGTGGTTTGATAACCTTCTTATTTTTTACTTATTTTTAACCTTTTTAAAATTGGGATGTAATTGATATATAACATTATATTAGTTTCAGGTACGCAACATAAAGATTACTTCTTTTTTGTTTAAGTTTCTCTCTTTACTCTGACCCAAATCCTCTCCCTGCTCTTTAGACAAAGCTGAGGGATAGAGGAACAGACTTCATCTAAGCTTTACTAAGAATAATCTGTAAGTTTCTATTAGGTTTTTAAACTTCAAATAACTCTTAAAAATCAATATTTTGATGACTGAAGTGTAAATGAAGAAAAAGCATGGAATGAGTCTTCCTTCAATTACATCAACAGAAATTCTATGGATTTTATTGGAAACCCTGGCAAAGTAATCAGGGGCATTTGCTAAGCTCTAAGTAAAGGCGTTGATGCCTCCTCTCTTTCTGGTGGTGGACCCAGCACCTTCCTAAGGAGAGTCCCAAACCAAAAGAGGCTTGGTGGTCTTTCCTGGCTTTGCTTGTGCTTTTTCCTCTCTGAATTACTATTAAACTGCTATTGCTCCGTTTTATACTGAGAATCTCAAAATAGGTACACACAAAGACAATCCTGGCTTTCTACACAGGTGGTACCATATACACTTTGATCAGTGAGTGGTAGGTCTTGGTGCTGCTGAATCGGGCCAGCGAACAAGATTAAAAATTATTAGTGTCAATATTCCTTCTCAATGAGGAAACAAAGATATTTGTGTCCTAGATGTGGACTTTTCTTTTTTCTTTTTATGTTAATTCTTACCTTTATGTCACTTATCATAGTATTGCAAGTGAGCTTGGGCCAAACAATGTTTTAGAATCCTCAAGAGAGGGAAACCTGCCCAGTCCTCTAACCGGAAGAGTTATCATTCAAGAGAAGGCAGGTAGGGGGAGTAGGTGGTTAATGAAATTCTAAAAGGCTACGACTATTTCTCTTGATATCTGCTTTTCTTACTCTTCTTTTAATGTTGTTTCACTCTTTGATCATAATTTTTTTTTGTTTAATAATAAAAATGTAATAAAGTTACATTTAAAAGTTTTTCTCTTTATCCTTTTGGTATTTATGTCAATAATAATAATACAGATGGTTTTATCATCACTGATAGCTCAAAGAATTACATTTCTTCCACATAAGAGATGTTTCTTTGTAAGGAGCCAAATTACTACTATGGAATCAGAGCATACTCTTCCTAGAATAGACAACACAAAAACAATTGGTTTCCATATTTCATGATCTGCACTCTATTTTTGTTGTATTATATGTTCTTTCATTACAACATCAACTTTTTGTATCTTATGCATCTTCTACAAATATATATTATCACAATTGGCAAATTTATAGATTATCTTCATTAATTATATTTTGGTTTGGGTATTATTGATTATCTAAAATAAGGATAGCAAAGAGATGCAGTTTCTTTCATATCCCAGTTGATTGATCATGACTACATGGACCCGTGGTAGCACATTACAATTATTTGGGGAACTTAAAAAAAAATTTATGCCAGCCCCACCCCAGGTCAGTTTCTGAATCTCCAGGGCCTAGGTTCAGGTGCGTTTAGAATCTTCTAGAATGAATCTGATGAGCAGCCAGGATTAAGAATCATTGATCTGGAGTAATGTCTCTCAAACTTCCACATGGATCCTGATCACCTCAAGGACTTGTTAAAAACACAGACTGCAGGCCCAACCCCAGGACTTTCTGACTCACTGGGACTGGAGTGGAGCCCAAGGATTTGCATTTCTAACAAGTTTTTAGGTGATATTGACACTTTATGTGATATGTTCTCAAAGGGTCAGACAAAGCAGGGTCCACATTTGGAGAACCACTGATGTGAAGAGTTGTGTTAAAAAGAATCTTGAAGGTGAATTAAAGGTCAGTGGAAGAGGGTCATGATTGATTAGACATGGCTGCCAGGGTCACAGGAAGGGGGGGAATTTGTCACCCCCACTCTTGAGAAACTCATCAGTAAACTGTCTGCAATCACAATGTAGAAATCAGTTACTCCTGGAATGATTCCCTATTTACAGTTAAATCTACCCTTATTGTGATAGTTAATTCCTTGATCTACTATCCTCATCATCAGGCAGCCCTGCCCAGTCCAGCCAGGACTGGAAGCTAGTCTATTAACTCTGCCTAACACAGGGCTATTCCAGCTACTGTGTGCTGCTACTACTACCATCTGGGGGCCTCTAATCTCTGTCCACTATTATCAGAGAGAGGTAACTTGTTTTCCTATGAGCACGAGTTATTTTATCCAATTTGCTGGCTGGGACCTAGCAGCGAGTGAGGACTGCCATTCCAGAACAGGTCAGCTTTGATGATGTGTCCTACATAAAGGCATGGAAAGTCTCGGAGCAGCATGAGGGCAGAGAGAGAGGTGCTGCATAATGTAGGTGATCATTGTACTGAACCCTGCCTATTTCTGAATGTATGCTTAGGTCTCTTAGTACTCGTTTGTTTTCTCTCAATTCTGAGGGGCTCTGTAGGTCATAAAAGCAGTCCACAAGCAGAATCCAACAGTGGCCATGCTGAGACTTCAAGCAACTCTCCTTCTATGACTGAGAGAAATTGGTGAGTCTTATATATAAGGTTTCCCATTTTTAAACTCAAGGGCTTTTGGTGAGTTGGAGAGAGTGGAACCAAAAGTGTTTCCCATCAGATTCTTCCATGTCAGAGGCCATTACCCTGTGGGCAACAGTCTGTTCTACAGGGCAACATGAACATAACACTGCCTTTTTGGTTCTCTTCATGGTAAAACCTGTACTTGGCCTCATTGGGTTAAAGCAGTGGTTCTCAATTGCAGGCAGTCTCGCCCCTCTCCCCTGGGATTTTGGCAATGTCTGGAGACATTTTTGGTTTTTACCACTTTATGGGGAGGAGATGTACTAATGGAATCTAGTAGATAGAAGACAGGAGTACTGCTGCACATCCTACAATACAAAGGATAGCTCCCTGCAATACACACACAACAAAGAATTGGCTAACCCAAAAAGACAATAGTTCTGAGGTTGAAAATCTTAGGTTTAAGCTAAAGCAAAAAGGGAATTTCATTTCCTATTTACTAACAGGTTTTAGTTAAATATGATTCAAAATGAGTAGAGCAGAGCTTGCCCAGAGCAATAATGCACTATCTTCAATGTACATCTGAACTGCTTAGGTCTGCAGAGGACAATAATGCTGGCTAAATGTAGGCTGAGGTCACTTTAAGTAAGGCCAGGGTAGGCTGTTATACCAAGACTGGAGACTCAAGAAACCCATAGGCGTCCTGTTCTTCAGGGAAACCCTCATAACCTACCTTTCTCAGGAAAGGTTTCTAGGCCCCATCACACATTCACCAGGAAGAAGAGACAACTACAGGACAAAATAGATGGCGAAGGGAAGGTCTAACTAGAATGATGCTCGCTTCTCTTATTCCCCACCCATCCTCATCCCAGATTGACTATGGGGACTCATTAAAAATTTACTCAGGCCTTTAGAAAGTTCCTTGCATCTTTTCACATGGAAAAAGAGGTGATCTTGATTTTTAATTAAAAAATAATAATTCTTAACTTTTTGAGACTTCTTATTAATATTTTTGAGACTTGACAAATTTAATTCTCAGTACTTCTCTCATGGTCTCATACTATTGTTGGACTTCTTTTAAAGTAGACTGCTTTCCTAAATAATCAGAATAGCTCATTTAAAGGTACTTGAGGAAATATTATAGATACAACATTTCATATTAGAATAACAAAGTTTAGAATTTCTATTGCAGCAGAAAGACCACTGAACTTGGTAGGTAGAAGACGGATTCTGGTCGTAGTGCTAACATTTTCCAGCTGTTTGACTTTGGACAAGTCAGTGAACCAGTTTGATAAATAGCTCCAGCATCAGCCTGACTTGCCTCAAACTCCACTGATGACTAACTTTACTCAGAATATCAGAACAGTTCTGTGAGCAACTTCCACTTCCCTTCCCTCCATCTTAAAACCTCTTTTTATATTCAGTTGTCTTTCCTTCCTTTGCTCCTATTTGAAAAGACCACAGGTCTTCTTCTTTGCACAGGCTAACACCTCTGTCATGTTTTTGCCCTCCAGACCCTGTCACTCTCAGTAAGCCCACCCATTGCTTTCATATCTTTCTCTCTCTGCCACGTCTTTCCCTTTTGCTTATATATACTTGTCCCATTTTAACAAAAGCCTGCTCTTGGCCCTGTCCCTCCTTCTTACTTTCACTATCAGACTTCCTCAGACTGGCATCCAGGTCACTTGCCTCATTCCCTCACCAACTCCTCTGTCCTTAATCCTGAAATCTGTTCTGTGCCCTTACCACATCCCTAAAACTGTCTTGGAAAGCTCAGCTCCCAGTTGCTAGAGCCACATCTACATCTTACTCTGCAACATGCAGTTCGTGGTTCATGTTTTTCTTGAACCTCATCTTCTGTGATGTCTGTAGTGCTTCACTATTCAGATTCTTCCTTCAAGACATCCTCGGTCTCCAGTCTCCATCCTCCTTCTCTTCTACCCACCATTGAAATGCAACCAATTCTCCAAGGGTTTGACTCTCTTCTTTCTCTACTTTTCACCTGGATGATGTCCTCTCTCACTGCTATATTCTGGTATCAACTCTCAGCTGTGTGAGCGTGATTTTCAGATCTCTGTTCAGAGCTCCACACTTTTATATCCAGCTCCTGTTGGCCATCTATTTCTGATTTACACACCAGGGCCTCAACAGAAAAGTCCCTACCAAAGCACCTCATCTCTTTTAACTGACCTTGCCACTTCTGTAAGTGCCACACTTTCTTATAACCTGGCCTGCAAACCTGGCACTCATATTTGATCTCTACCTCTCACTTAACCTCATCCCTCACTTAACCTCCTCCCAATCATTTTCTTAGCATTCTTCCAGGGTTTAGGCCTGCCATTATCTCTTTTCTCTCCCTCTCTGTTCTCTCCTTTCATTTCTGACACCTGATCAATTGTCCTAAAGCATATTCTGACTTTTCAAAGAACTTTAATGGCTTCTGATTTTAGACCAAAAGAGGTTCAGACTTCTCAGTCTGCTATATCAAATCCAGCCTCTCTCTATCTTGCTCCAATTTGTCCTCCGCACTCACCCGCTATATGACCGACCCTACATGCACCCTCTGGCTACCTAGAGTCACACTTTATATTGTTCTACCAATGTACTTACCTCTGTTCTCTCTGCACACTCCTTTCTGTTTAACTCTTACCCATTTTGTCAAGATACATTATCATATTCATTTCCTCATGAAGACCTTAATTCTCTTTAACATTTTAACCTTCATAGCCCATCTATAACAGTACTACTCAAAGTGCAAAACAAAATAATGAGCTTGTGTTGGAATGTAAATCAACCCACTGCTTTTTTCATCAAGAAAGTCTTGCTACAAAGTGTGTGTGCATGTGTGCGTGTGTGTCTGTTTGTGTGTGTATCAGCTAAACTAAACGAGGTACATGGTGATGAATTGGTTTACATTCTAGCATAAGCTCCTTGTGATATTGTGAGTGGTAACAATTCACAGACTAGGTCCTCAGACCAAACCTTTGGCTCTTCATGTTTTACCTGGTGTTGTGGTTGACCGCATGCTAGCAGGCCAGCTTCTCAAGGGCAAAGACTGAGTCTTACTTCTTCCTGCTTCCAGTACATGCAATAAGTTTATCAAGCTGACTTCTAAGGCTACTCTTCAGAATTCAGATTTTGTGAGAAAAATGTTCTTCTCATTCTTTGGGTGGTAGCAACAACAATAAGGTCTATAATAATTCATCAGATAATATGTTAGGACCTTCCTGCCCCAGGGGGCTGGGGTCCCATTTTCCCCTCTGTGTTTGATGGTCACCTCAATGTCCTGTGTCTCAATCCAGGGACTGAAAGAAAGGAAGTCCTGAGTGGGGGCAGGATGGAATAATAAGGAGAGCTGGGTCATGCCAATGGTGATGCTCACAGCAACAAGTAACAGAACCTCTGTCCCAGACATTGAAGAATTCCTCAGGATAAGAGGTCCTAAGACAGAGGTTTCAGTGCTGGATCAGCCACTCAGGGACGTCATCAAAGACACAGGTTTCTTCTATTTCTTTGCTTTGCTATCTCAGCATATCAGCCACTCTCCCACTTATGGTGGCCATGCTAAGTATTACTTCATCACATGGCAATGTCCAAAGCAGGAAGAAAGAGGTGGATGGAAAGGGAGCTTTCCTCAGAAGT
Organism: Eidolon dupreanum; assembly: GCA_028627145.1. NCBI lineage: Eukaryota > Metazoa > Chordata > Mammalia > Chiroptera > Pteropodidae > Eidolon > Eidolon dupreanum. The sequence goes on from CM053503.1 coordinate 122,732,108, forward strand.
GCTTCTCTATTTGTCAAGAGGGAAAACTTTCCCAGAAGTCCCTAGGATACACCCCTCACATCTTATTGGGCAGAATTTTCAGAGGTGGCTCTGCAGGGTAGCTGCAAGGGAGGCTGAGAAAGTGAGCATGGGCATTTTTAGCTTCTGCAGGAGAGAGTAGGCAGAGAATAAAAGGGTTTGGTGAGCAACCAACAAAGAATTGCAGAAGAGTCCTGAAGGGCTAGTGATGGGCTAGTGATGGGGGAAGATGAAGGAAAGACAAAACCAGGATTAAGAATTCATAAGGAAGACCCAGACAAGACAAGAAATACTGCTGAAAATAAGAATGACAAGAACATGTTGAGGTCATCATTCAGATCCACCCAACATTTATCGTAATGCCAAGTCTTTCCCACAATTATCTCATGTAATTCTCACACTGGCCTTTGGGGTGGTGTTACCAATCCCATGTCACTGATGAATAAACTGGACATGAGGAAGGCTAATCAAGTAGCTCCAACGTGCTGGCTCAGAGTCCAGTGCTGGGCCGGAGGTATCAGATTTACCTACTTCTGTCCTCAATCAGCCAGTCTGGGGTTTACCCAGTGTCACAAAGGAATAAGTGGCAGGTCTGGGGTTTGAATCTCAACAATAACAACTAACATTTGCTATTCATTAACAACTTCCTGGGCCCTGTGCTAAGTGTTTTATATGCATTATCCAATTTAATCCTCATAACAACCCTGTGGGAGAGGTACACATTTTATAATTTCTGACATTTAGAGATTACAGCAATTTGCCAATGCTTCTTAAAGTGACAGAGTCAGGCCTTCTGACACCAGAACCTAGACTTTTAACCAGTACATTCTAATGCCTCTCTAGGCTCCAGTCTTCAAATATTTAACACAGGTCTTTTGCTATTCTCTCTATGGTCTCTAAAACTGTCATTGTAGCAAATCTTAAATCACAGCCAGCTGAAAAATAAAGCCTGATTGGCGTAAAACTGTCACTCTTGTGATTGGTAGAGAAAATTTCAGCACCAAATCTTGGAAGAAAGCCTATGGCCTCATGGGAAAGATGCTCTTACCTGTGCCTAGTGGTGTTAAATTAGCTTGGCTGGGGATAAGGAAACCTCAGATTGAAAGAAGTCAGTAGTTGGTGTGGTACTTCTCTGCTCAACTTCTGTGTGAGCCTGTACAGTGAATGACAGAATGCAAATACTCTTTTATGTCATGGGGGCTTTGTTCCCATAATGGTAATCCTCCACTTAATGTTGATAAGTACAATAGTGAGGATTATGCCCCTTAATTTAATTTGGCCTGCATAATGCAAAGCTCTCACAAGGCTTTTATTTGACATTCTTTAACACAGATAGCAGGAGATTGATAGTGCTGGTGCAGATGTTTTTACCTGGTAGTGTGTAACAAACCTCCAGAGAAGCTGCTTTGTTGTGGGCCACTTCAATGAGGATTCAGACTCAGAGAGATGGGGACCTTCGTGACTCAGGCAACTTGAGAGGAACTGGCATCTCACAAGGGGGAAAATGAGCACATATTTCTCCCGTTTGTCATCCTTGCATCTCTGGGGCTTGGAGCCAGCTGGGCTGACCTCAGAATTGATGAGCCAAAGAAACAGCCTCTTTATCAGGGCCAACTGTGGGCCAGATTTTCATGTGGGCTGTGAAGTACAGATTGCCACATATCTTGACAAATACTCTGCCTGGGGGGTCATTGCAGAAATACATGGCAGTACTAAGAAGATTGAAGATAACTTTTCTTTCTGTATCAGTATCAGGAGGATGTTTCCTCCCCACCCTTTAATTCCCATGCTAATTTTCCCTCCCACTTCCATTTCACTCCCTTAGGAAGCTAGTTCCCTCCAGCAAATTTCCTGCCACTGTGGCCAAGTTAGTGCACTAGTGCAAAGGACCTGTATGGAGCCAGAGGGAAGAAGGCTGCAGGGGCAGGAGCCTTGGTAGATACTCTGTGTGATCTTTTTCAGGTAGAAAGCAGATGGGCTTTGGTGGCAGACCTGGCTTTGAATCTTAGTTCAATTACTTATAAACTATGAGACTTTGAACTTCAGTATCCTAGGCTACAAAAAAAAGGAAATAGCTGGGAGGATTAGAGATAATCTATGTAAAGGAGCTAACAAGTTCTAAACACTTAATAAATGCTCAATGAGGGATGATGATAATAGAAGTAATCGCAATAACAGTAGAAATAGTAATATTAAAAAGGTTTCTGTAAAGCTAATTTGATATGAAAGGTCAAAACCCCTCTGGCTTAGCTCTAGAACTGTAGACTAAAATAAACATTGAAGATTCCAGCACCTTAGACAGTTTGAACAATGCTCACTGTCTGCTTTAACTTGAGAGCCAAATTTTATTTTCTCGTGTTCCTGGCTCTTATCTCAGGGATAAATCTGAGGTTGACTTTGGGCCCAAGATTCACCCTTGCCAATATGGCCAGGATTCCACTGGCACACCTTCAAATGACAACTTTTAGAGCTTACTTGATTATTAAGGTCTTCTTAGCATTTCTAGACTTTAAAAATATTAATTGGTCATATTTATTTTCAAAATCTTTTTGAAGCTAGAAACTTTATCACCAGCTGAAAAAGAGCTTCAAGGAAAAATCTGTTTTGAGTTATATTTTTCCTTGTGGATCTGCTTATAGCTGTACATAAATATTTATCTGAACTATTTCAACAAACCTTAAATCATCAGTGATCCTTATGCAAAGGACTCTTTTAGAAGGATTGTGGATGTCAAGAATGTCAGCAATCAATGTTCTCTTCGTAGGAACAGATTCCAAGGACCAGAGGCCTCTTTAAAAATATTTGGAGCTGTTTGCTGGTTTTCAACATGTCTTTTGTTTTTCTATTTCTGTGTATCTGTTCATGCTGTTCCTTCTGAATAGAATGCTCTTGCCAGTTTTTTCTTTGCCTGTTGATATTTTACCCATCCTTCAAAGTCTTATCCATATGGCACCTCCTACAGGGCCTTAAAGCAGACTGCAGCCAGGAGAAGGGCATCCCAGGTGGGAGAAATAGAGTGGGCTGTGGCAGGATGTGCGGGGGGTGAGGTGGGGGTGCTTGGGCAGGGGGTGGGATGTCCAGTGGGATGGAGGCTGAGGCTAGGGTGGTAGTAATGCAGGTGTAATGCAGGGAATAAGGCAAATGGGAGCCAGGTTACATACAGAAGGCCTTAAAAGCTGCATAAAATATTTTAGGTTTTATTCTATAAGCCGAAAGACATACATCTACAGTTGTTGGGTAGAATATGGTTTACAATATATTTTATTTGGCCTGTACAATGTCTTTGAAATTCTTAATTAGTTTCCAACATATAAAAATAGAAAGATTTCACATAACAATTCAGGTTTCTGATGGCTCTTGAAAAATTGGAGTAACTAGCAGCAGCCTGCTGGCACTGAGCAGAGGCCGTTTTCCATTGATACCAACTCACTGGCTTACCTAATTCATGGCCTGGCTGCACCAGTATCTCAGTAAGAGTCCTGCCTACTGTGTGCAGGGTCACCGTGCAAGTAGAGGAAACAGTTCAGGCTATAGACTTGGGAGCCAGGCCTGTATCCAGTTAGCCCAATGACCTTGAGCAAGTTAGCGTATTTCTAATAATGATACATACCTCGCATGTCTGTTGTGAGGTAATTTTTAGAAGAAAGACTACCAGCATGTAGTAAGCACGCAAAAATGTTAACTGTTATTACAATATTCTACATGAGATAAACTCCAGAGCTGAAACTATCTGTCATTCATTTCTGTATGATCCACTAAAGCCAGAATATTTGGACATGATAGACATAAAAAAAATAATAGATGAATGGATGAATGAATATGTGCTCCTTGAATTTATATTTCTCCTGGGTCCAAAGCTAAATTTAATTACTTTGTTCTCAAGAGTTTACCTGAACATAATAATTTTTGATAAAGTAGGAAGCCGGCTTTCACAAAAAGCTAACAGTGCTAACAAAATAAATGAAGGGAGATACTGTTAACACTATATCATTTTTCTATAATAGATTTACCTTCCTAACTAAAAAATAAGCCCTGAATTTGAGAAGATGCTTAATTATGTGTTTTCTTTAGAAATTCAGTTATTGGCAGAAAGCTGTCTATGATTCATATCTAATTTAATGGTAAGTTGCTAGGAACCAGCATGTAGTGAACTTAAGTATAAATGATGTTGAAATGCATGTTTGACTTAGGTTCTCTGACCACCTCCACCCTACATGAGATCCACACTTCAAGGTAGTGTTTCTGTGCCTAGTGCCTCAAACAGAGCATCTCCAAAAACAATCTGGACAGTGTGGTAAAAGAAAAAATTTTCGGTATGCACAAAATATCTTATATATAGCTGAAGTTATGACACTGCCCCACAACAACCTTTAAAGTGATCACCTGTGCACATGAACTTTTGTGCTTACGTTACTCTATCCCTAAACATATTTGCCATCAGCAAATGATACCATGAGTTCTGCAGAGTTGACCTGCAAGGTTGGATTCACTTTCTCTCTGGAAAACTTGCACATTTACAGAGAACTTGAGTCCAGCAACATTTAATTTCATTTTGATAAACATTGCCTAAAAACTGAAGGATGTATTCAAGATTCTAAAAAGTTACTCTTTCATACTTTAAATGTCAAGTGACTCTCTTTGTTTTCATTTCAAAAAAATTGATTTTTTGTATGATATTACATCTACTTTTTCTAAAGAAATCTCAATCTTTTTAGCCCTCTCTTTCCTTCTTCCTCTCTCTGCTCTCTCTGTCTCTCTGTCTGTCTGTCTATCTCTCTCTCTCTCTCTCTCTCTCTCTCTCTCTCTCTCTCTCCACTTTACAACTAATACCTATATCTCTAAAATTCTGGTTTCTAATCTAAAGGAAAATTTTAAGTCATTACAAAATCTGGCAAATTTTTCTGACCATTTCACCACTCCTTGTTCCCTTCCTACATTACCCATTTTGTGAGTATAGAAAATTCTTGACATTTAGCACATCTCTGATATCTACTAACTTGTATCCTCATCAAGATCTTTTCTATGTTCAGGCTCAGAATGAGATTTTAACCAAAATACCTGTGTATATTGAGGCTATTTTGAAAGAAAAGAAATTTGAGAAAAGAAAACTTACTCAAGTTGAAAACAATATTTGCATAAAAATGAATTCTATATAAAAGTGTTTCATATGGAACATCTAAAGAAACCAAGTATAATCTTACAGGTTGAAAGAAGATTCACTTAGTACATTTCCACAGCCTTATTAACTATTTCATTTTCTTCTCTGGGTTAGAAGGAAAAAATATTAGTGTTTCAGTTCCAAGTATTTTTGTGATTTAAATGGCAGTTGGCTCCTACCTGTAGGACACAGATATGCCAACATATTTCCCATCAGCATTGCCCCAGTCATGTTAAATGAAAAAGGAACCTAAGCAAGTGTTTGCTGCAGAGACTGTTGTCAGTAGTAATGCCACACTCTGCGTGCATCATAGTAACTTCTCAGACTTGTTTCCTTGATGAGTAGACAAAACAGGAGGAGCATTGAATTTTTTCTTTTCATCTGAATGGTGTAGGTCAGGTTGGGAAAACAGAGAGGAGTAGGGAGCTCTGGTGAAACAGAGCTCTAGTGACTGCTGTGATTGGGAAATTAGATAATAAACAGTTCCTGATACCATGATTCTAATGGCCTAAGATCAACACAGTCTGGAGACGCAGGCAGGAGTGGCCTTCCGTGCTCTGGCTTAGACCCTCCCTGGAGAGCTCTTTGTGTCAACAAGAACAGCCAGCGCTCCTGGCTGGCTCCCAGCACTCAGAGTGGGGCTATCATTTTTGTTTGCTTTGCAAATATCTTAATGGGAAGTGGTTCAACACCACCTATGGGTTAATCTGAGGGGTTCTGCTTGGCAGCTGTTAGCTCTGAGAACCACATGGCCACTCTGGGGTGGAGGGAGTCAGGCTGACTGTTAACTACCCAGCGCCAGGTTGAGGCATCTTTGCTTATCGGATTTACTGGCTGGCAGGAAGCACGTTGTTTGTTGTCTTTTATTTTTAGTTTGTTCCTCCTAGAACAAGATGTTATTCTCAGATCCGACTGTGCTTTTTCCTCTAAGGCAGTGCAGTTGTTTGCATTAATTTCACTAGTGTACGGCATACTTCTTTCACCTAAGCTCATTCTCATAAAATCTGGAATTTCATATTAAAAGTGGTGACATGGTAGTGGAGGCAGTGGAATTGTTGCAGGAAGAAGAATCTAGTGTGTTAGCCTTCAAGGAAGGTAAAGCCACAACCCTGTCTTCACTGTGTATCTAAAGAATCAAATAGATACTTAATTTCTTAGGTTTTCTCCTCTCTTCCTTTGGCTTTTACTTGTCTTGACTCATGTGAATGCTTCCCTGGGTGACTTGGCCAAGTTGTGTCTTTCTGGATCTCTGTCAGCTGACATCGGCACAAATGGATTCTTTCTTTATGCTTTCCTCACTGGATTTCAGGCAAGGTTGGACGGTTTCCACAAAGCAGGTTAGGGAAGTTCCTAGAGTGATGACAGACCTGTAGACAGTTCCCAACTGCCCCATTTGTAAAACTGCAGAAAGTTCAGATGACTCTTTCGGTCCTGGAAAAATGTCCAGCTACCTTAAGGAACAGTTCAGCCTTCCTTCTAAGACCTTATCCTTTGCTGAGAATTTGCCTGGTGGTTGAGAGCAGGGATCCTGGAGTCCACTAGACCTGCTACTACAAAGAGTAAGATCTTGATGAATTGATTTTCTTGGCGCCTTCATTCCCTCATCTTCAAATGGAAGACAGAATAGCACAATATCTACCTCAGCAGGTCATGAAAGTTAAATGAGTTAACATATACAAAGTGCATGACATCCCATTTGACACATAAAAAGCACTCATGAATAGTAGTAATAGGGGGAATTGGTGTTTTTATCTTTGAGGAACCTTTCTTTGTGTAATCCTTGATAGTATATATTCCTTCCTGAAGTACTCATTTTGAAATCTGTTACTCCCAACCCTTTAAAATTAAGCCAGTATCAAGTTGAGAACAATTTGAGTATAAAAGTAATGATAATAAAAGACTATAATGTATTAAATAAGATAAGAATTTATGAATCACATTAGAAGGAAGCAAGGAAGGAAGGAAGGAAGGAAGGAAGGAAGGAAGGAAGGAAGGAAGGAAGGAAGGAAGGAAG